>CM045766.1:168060407-168411788 GCA_025200525.1 Camellia lanceoleosa | reverse complement strand
GATAGATGGTTGGTGTCACAATGATTCTTTTATCATTAATAGGTAATAATTCAATGTGGCATAAGCAATATATATCAAGATGATCTTGGTAGTTTCAGTGTCATTTTTTCAATTTGCTCAATGTCGGTCAAGTTTGGCAACACCGGATCACACAGGTGAAATTATTATTCTCTTGAGGATTTAATGAAGAAGCAATGCAACAAAAGATCTTGTCATTTTTTATTAAATTTTAAATTTATGCGTGGTAACAATCGATAAGAGATTGTAAAGGAAGAGTTAGACAAGCACCGAATTAGTGAGAGCTGGAGGGTGATTTTCTTGGACATGTTTCTAGTGAAGCTCATTCCTCATCACTTCCAAACATTTATCAAGCTTTCAGACGGCATTTGGCAATGTAAAGTTTATATTTGATTAACAAATTTTATTCTCTGGAGTAGAGACTAGACATGTATATATGTTGTTGAATAAACCTCATTCACAATGGAAGGCAAAAATAAAATAAAACGGTCGCAAAAATCTAAGGCACAAGAATTATCGTAAGTTTAGGCAAAATTTCACTACTATTGTGTGAGTGAGGAAGCAATTAACCACTCAACAATATAAAAATTTCGCACGTGATAAATACATTAATCATCGCCATTGTTTTCATTATGATACATATGGAATTTTTTTCTCCCATAGTTATATTACACAAGTCATGGCTTAAAACATTCTTCCGACATAAATTTGGAGTCTCGTTGTCTTGCATAACTTGGTGATTTTTTTTTTTTTTTTTTTTTCATTTGTAAATCGCTATAAGATATTTCTAAGAGTATGTAATATTAAGATATTTATTTATTTTTTTACCAAATTTATTTATTATTCGACGTATTATAAAAATTTGCTTATTATAAACATTACTCTACTTTCAACACGATGGGAGTATTGCAAATTATCTAATAGGAAATGGATGAAAGTGGTGGTTCATCAAGGTTGGTGGAGGCGAATCTGCCTTTTACTTTAAACTATGAGGAGATTGTGGTTCACATAAATTTGGAGTCTCGTTGTCTTGCATAACTTGGTGATTTTTTAATTTTTTTTTTCATTTGTAGATCGCTATAAGATATTTCTAAGAGTACGTAATATTAAGATATTTATTTTTTATACCAAATTTATTTATTATTTGACGTATTATAAAAATTTGCTTATTACAAACATTACTCTACTTTCAACACGATGGGAGTTTGCAAATTATCTAATAGGAAATGAATGAAAGTGGTGGTTCACCAAGGTTGATGGAGGCGAATCTGTCTTTTACTTTAAACTATGAGGAGATTGTGATTCACATAAACAGATGGTTGTATAAAATAAAGAAAATGCATTTCCACAATAACACTAAACAACAAAAGATACATTTTGTTTTCCTATTAGCCTAAACACAAAAAAAAAACAAAATATCTTGATAAAGTAAAATTCAAATCTTCATAGTCATCTTGATTTGCAAAGCAACTTTATTCTCTTTCTCGAGTTCACATACTTAGGTATATTGAGTGCTCATCCTTAATTTTTCCCACTCATTGGCAAAATCGGATCTGTGATATACTAACGTATAAAGCTTAAAGACTTGAGGAATTAAATGAAAAAAGGAGAAGGAGCCAACAATACATGCAGAATTGTAATGCCTAAAGAATGTGATAACACGGTAAGTGCATGTAATGAACGACACCATCGCCTCCCATTGCAACTAAAATAAGCCGAATGCTATCAAATGGCGGTGCTCACCTTTTCACGTCATTGTAAAAGAGGCAGAATCGATAGAAACCAGCAGAAATTGAAGCAGATCATAGCAATAGTGTTGGTAGACAAATGCTTGGAAAGTCTGCTCTTAATAGAACTGCATACCTTGTTCGGACCTTGGTTGCCATCATATCCACCGCATTGTAAATCCTACGCAAAAGTGACGTTTGCTATGAGTGTTGCCACTATTAAATGTGTTTGAACCCTTCTATTATTATTCTCTTCGATTTGGAGTTTTATTTTCTCTTCCTTTTTCTCTCTATTTTCTCTCCATTTTTTCTTCTATTTTGGAATGGAGTGTTGATCCGTCCTTGCTATATTTCTTTCCATAATCAAAATTGACACCCAAGAAGAATCTCGCTTTTATTAATTAATTGATCGGTTTGACAAGCAATAAGAATCTTACTTTTTTATTAATTAATTGATCATTTGAAAAGAGGAGTCAAGTACCTAAAATAATATTTGTTCAAAAAAAGAGTATCTAAAAGAATATTGTGATAAATCTCAATGTTTACAGACCCACAACTAAACCACACTTAAACTTCATTTGCTTCATTATTTAAATAAATAAATAAAAACTAAGGGCTGATCCTATGCAGAAAGTCTACAACTTAAGTTTTAAGAGGAGCTCGTGGCAACATTTGAAGTGTGAGGCAGGAAAAGGGCACACAAAGTGACTCACCTAATATAAAAAAGTGACGAATTTTTTTTAGCTATTAATATTATACTAACTCAAATAAAATAAAATAACTTGAATTTAAAATGTCTCGACAAATTTTAGTGAAGATTCAAAATTAATAATTGATTGATGTAGTAAATTATTTAAAATTAATGAATGATTATTTTAAAATAAATAATAATAATAAAATTAATTGATATGGTGAATTATTTGAAATTAATGGATGTTTTCAAAAGGAAAAATTAGTAAAACATTCTTCTTTAACTTTGGGTAGTAAGAGAAGCCTAATATGTTCTCTTTTTTTTTCTTTTTTTTTTTAATTTATTTTTAACTAAGCTCTCTCAATGAAATTTCTCTCTAAAAAGTGACATTTCTAAAAATTGAAATTTCTCTATGAAGAGCCGAAATTTCTTTATGTCAAAATTTCTCTATGAAAACGTTGAGGGACCTCAATTATTATGAAAATATTGTATGTTATTTATCTTATAAAATCTTAATATCAATGACGTTAAACTAAAAATCCTTTTTCAAAATGTATGAATTGTGTCTAAAATACGATTAATTATATCAGTTATAGTTGTTTATGGAGAAAGAAACTTTCAAAATTTGAAGTTGATTAAATTTTACCTCCGGTCAACTAGTCACAAGAAAAGGAAAAAAAAAATAGTCACAAGAAAGATTAAATAAATTAATATTTTTATGAATTAAAAAGGATTTTTTCGATAAATTGGATTATTCAATTTCGATTAGCCATTTTACAGCTAAAAATATGAGAATATTGATTTTAATTAATATTTTGTTATAGTTTGTTCATTTTTTATTTGGTGTTTGAACTTGGATTATTTTAGTTCTTTTCTTATTGTAAACTTTGTTATATATTTAAGTAAATTTTGATAGTTATATATCTAAGAAATGTTTTCGTAAGCACAGTCAAATAAAAAAAATACATAATCTTTTAGTCATATTTTTGTTTTTTAATGTACGAAAGGTACCATATTAAAATTTCACTTTAAGCCCGGAAAATATCTAATCGGCCTAAATCTTATAAATATTATGCTATAAGGTTAGAATAAGCTAAAGTCTTTTGCAGTATTAAAATTGTTATAATTAAATGAAAAGTAATTAGATTTGAGTATTATAGCATAACTGCCTCCCTTGACAAAAATACTTGGAACATATGGTGAAGGTGCTAATGTTATGATATTATCTTAAATTCAACCAAATAAGGGTAGGCCTAGTTGAGAGAAAGAAAATGATATATAAATTCACTTTTTATATTTATTTTTGGGTAAATTACCTACACCCTCTTAAGATTTAGTTAAATTATAGATTCCCCTAAAGGTTTCAAAAATTATATCCCGTCCCATTGCGATTAACACCGTTGACAGAGATAATAAATTGACTAAAATGCCCCTAACTGTGTTATGTAGAGAAATGATGATATTTGGCTGATACATCATGTCAAGTAAGTCAATTGTTACTCAGTTCTTGTTTTAGAATTTTTTTAAAAAAATTAAAAATTAATTTGGTTAAGAAATAAAAAAATAATAAATAATTATCATTTTATATAATTTTATTTTTGAGAGGTTAGAAATAATTTTTACAAATTAAATATATTTGTTCATATTTATTTTATTAAATTAGTTTCTATTTTTTCAAAAAAAAAAAATTATGGAATTTTTTTCTAAACAACAAATCAAATATGGTTCCAAAAACTTAGGTAGCATTTGGTTTAGAACTCAAATTATAATTTGAATAAAAAAATTTCAAAATTATTTTCAAAACTCAAAACCAAACTCTTTTTCAAAACTCTATTTAAAAAAATATTTATTTATTTTGTTATTTAAATTAATTTTTCAAAAAATATTTTTTATTTTTATTTTTGAAGAAAAAATATTTTTATTATTTTTAAAAAATATTTTTTATTTTTAAGTATTGGCCAAATAATTTTTATGATTTTAATATATATGCGATCCAAAATTTTTAAAATTTAAAAAATATTCAAAAAATTGTAAAAATTTTTAAAAATAAAATAAAATATTTAAAATCAAAAATTAAAAAATAGTTAAAATAAAAATTAAATATTTAAAAAAATACATTGTACAAGCGTAGTAAACACGCACATTAAAATAAATAAAAAATATTTACAATAAAATAAAAAAATAAAATTAAGAAATTTTTGTAAATATTTAAATATTTAAATATTTTGTAAATTTTGTTAGTTTATCAAAGGGATTTCAAGTTAAATCAGGTTGTTCTATGCTTTGGAAAGGTACCAGGGGCAATATTGTCCATCAAGATTTGTTTTCGTGATGTCAATATGCTTCTGTCAACAATTTCTAAGGGGATAAATTGTTATGCGAATATAAATCTCGGAGGGCGGGATGTAATTTTTAAAACCTTAAAGGAGAATCTGTAATTTAGCTAAACCTCAATGGAGTGTTGGTAATTTACTCTTTATTTTTTTATATTTAATAACATGTAAAAAAAATGATTTATAATTAAAGAACATATGAGAGAGAGATAATTATTTTAAATATTGCAATAGACTACTGGATTATTAGGTTTGAAAAGTAACAGGTAGAGTAAGCTACATATTATGAGTCAATTAATTTCGAACAAATGAATTTTTATTATACTACACAATCTATTATTTAAAAAATAAAACTTGTTTAAACTTTTTTATTACTGAACCTCTTGATACTATTAATCCCATCATCACTACACCTATATGCCTACTAAAAAAATTGTTCACTTATATAATATATATATTTTTTTTTTAATGCTATTTTTTGCAAAATTTGTAATACATTGTGGGTGTTTGAAAAGTTGCTATTTTAATTTTTGGTTATTTTAATAGGTTAAAATTTTTATATTTGAAAAGATAATTTGATTTTTTGTAATTGGATGTGATTTTATAAGAGAAAAAGTAAAATGATTATGGATTTAATGTGACATTTTATCTTATTAATTATTTTAACTTATTTTATCTTTTGTAAACTTTAACCTAAAAAGGCTAAAATTTTTCTTCCCAAACACCCCATTATGGTGTGTGATGTGCACAAGGACGACGTAAAGGTTTGGTTCTCAACATTATGGAACGTACGATGCATGCCATGAGAAGACATGTCATATGCGGTCAAAGTTAGCATCCTTACCTTTGTCGGAGCGCACCTTATGTCTTGTGGGGTCAAATTGTTATTGTTTGTAGCATTCTGATCTCCACTAAAGTGGTACCAGAGCTCCTTCCAGGGGTCGTCCAGCCTTTTGGAGACGAGTGCAGTAGCAAGTAAATGGAGTGATGTGTTTCCGTCAATGTCTTTTGATTTATAAGATAGATAATCCATGACTTTTTTAAAATATATAAGTCACCTCTCTCTGCTCCATTTCCACAGCAATGTGAACTACATTTTGTCCTTTCCCATTGACCATCTCCCAACAATCTGGGCAGCATAATAAAAGCTCTTCCATTACATTTACATGTCCGTGAGCAGCAGCTATATGAAGAGCCGACATTTCATCACCCTCCTCGTCTGTTGTAATGTACGCCACTGATTTATCATTTTCTAGTATTCTTTTAACTCCATCTTTATTACCACAACGTGCAGCATAGTGAAGTGGTATCCACCCATACTCATCTGTTTCCTTGATTAGATCTGACTTCCACTCCAATAAAAGTTTTGTGCTTTCTGAAATAAGAGAATTAGAGAAAACGTATTAAATACAATTTAATACATACCTCAACAATAGAAAATGCTTCAACTTTTTTTTCTTCTTTTTTTGAAATTAATTTTGTTAACAATTTCCTTTGGAAGTCCCTATATATCAGTCCCTAACTGCACATTTGTTCTCTCACTTCAAAAGACCTACTAAGCTAGACATGTGCTTCAATTTGAATCATTGTTTCATGTTTGATTAGAAGTACATCATCTTTTCCAATTTTAATCTCTTATTTACAATACATGTAACTTTAATTTTTTCAAAAGATATTTCGATGCTATTATTATGATGAAATGTAAATAATTCTCGCAACTAATAAATGAACAGAGCGGTTTGTATGCCTAGAAAAATATGTATTTCTTTAATCCAACGCCTACCCTTCTTTTTCTCTACAATTGTACATGTAATTAAATTGGTTGAAGAAATTGAAGTAGCCACAAACACGGATCCGATCTACGAGTTCTTGCGCGTGCAATGCCGTCTGACCCTTTGGGCCACCATAAGCTGGCATCTGCAATTATTCAAAATCGTAGACACCATGAGATGGGATTGTCTCTCAGCGGCCAGGTATAGTGGAGTTTCCTTGGCATTATTAGCTGGATGTATAGACTCATGATCTTCTTTAGTTAACCATTCCACCACACCTAAGTTAAGCCAACTTTGCACAGCTATGTGCAAGGCAGTGTCATTGTCCTTATTTTGGGCCCTCAACATCTCTTCGGTTGCTCCACCCCCGCTTTCAACTTCTTGGTCTAGTCTTTTCGCACATTCTATGAGTGCTTTCACTATGTCCAAGTGTTCTCCCCTCACTGCAATATGAAAAGGAGTCTCGTCATCGATATTCAAGCAACATAACAAGCAACGTAACAGCCGTGGCGAACTCTTTTCTAAGATTTTTTCCACATATTTTTTGTCACCAAATTGGGCCGCGACATGGAGTATTGTGTTTTTCCTTGATGTTAATTGCTGTTCAAGTTGTTGGCCATTAATGTATCGCATGAGGTGGGGGACATCATTATCGTTGTCTTCATTCTCTTTGCCTCCCATTTTTTCTTTTGATAACTTTTTATCCGGCTTGCTAGACCAATTAATCCAGGAGAACAATTGGCTGGAACAACTAATTTGGGAGAACAATTTGGGTTCCTCTTTGCCTCCTACGGCTTCTTTGTACAACTTGGGATCCATTGTGGAAACTGCAATGAGATAGTAATAGGACTATTATGATTTATTTGGCTCATAAATTATTAGGACAAGTAAATTTCTACTATATTTTTTATATTATCAATAGTTAAGGTCAATGTAAAATGTTTAAATTATTAAACTTCTTACAAATCTTCAAAGCAACGTGAGCAGATGAACATACAAAAAAAGATTTGAAAATTTTGCTCTGTTAAAATTAAATTTGCAGAGTTGTTGGCAGTTAGCTGCATCACAATACGAGAAATATATTATGACATGCCACGTGTCACTGGAAAACACTTTTTTTACTTTAGCAATGAAAATATGTACATTAATAAGTGAGATTTTTGTTTCATTTTAATCTCCTTCAAGAAGAATTAATAAAATTTTGTACAAGAACAAATTATATCAATAATCTCTAAAAATATGGGTTTTATTTCACTTTAATCTCTAACATTTTAGTTTTGTTAATTTGATCTCTAAACTAAAAACTGTGAGTTTTAAGATATTAAAAAAAATCACAAAAAAGAAAAAAAAAATGTTTAAAATATTGTAAAAAAATTTACTAAGAACAAAAGAACATGAAAAATAAAAAAATTCAATTTTCAAAAAATTGGAACCAAATATGAGGTTCCAACTATAGGTAGTTTTAATTTGGCCTTCAAGCCTTCTCCAATCTTCAAAATAATAAAATAAAATAAAATAAAATTTTGGGGTCAGCCCTTCCGCCATCTATGTTGATTAACAAGGGATGATATATTTTTGAAATTTCACTAAAAAAAATACAACAAAATCAATAAATTGGGGATCAAAATGAAACAAAGCGCACATTTTGAAAATTGAATTTACACTTTATCATGGTATATTTTATTTTGTTTATTTAAAATTTTAAAATTATATAATCAATTTGAACAGCTATATATACATATAGTAAACAAAAAGTGACTCAAGACCAGTTGATTACTCTGGTGCCCCTTGGATTCAAGCCCCATAAGCTGCATTACAACATTTATTCTTTCCCTTGGATACAGAAATAGATATATTATATTTTTTCTACAGTTGACAGAAATTAAATAAACTCAACTCACCCTTGTGAATGCTATTGTTACAAGAAGTTTTGGAGGTTTTTTTGCTTGAAGTGAGAGCTTGGGTTGGCTGCTGCAAAGGATCTAGTGCAGAAGAATTACTGGTTCCTTTTTCTATGAAACGAGCAATATGGCCTTTCTTCATACCAAATTGAGAAGAAATTTCATCGGTACTTAACTCAAGAAGTTCCTGAAGAGATTTCCCAAAGGACTCAAGCTTATCTCCATATTGAATCAGAGCACGATCATGAGATATGACCTTATTTGTAGTGCATCCTATAGTATGAATCATTAAAAAAAAACCTTTAATTAGAGGTCGTAGATAGTTTTGATTGATTTATGTATTAGAATATTAAAGAAAATGAGGGTTTGATAGTAATAGTAAAAGAACCTTTTGTTGCTGAGTCAGGTTGATTGCATCCATATCCTCTGATTTCATAAGCTTCAAGGTTGGTACATCATCCCAACCTTCTTCTATAAGCTTCGGAATCACTATCTTCAAAGCTCCATTCCCAAGAAAACCCTCCATTGACACACAGAGTGATTCACTTCGAAAGCGCAAGTTTTTGCCCAAATGATTTGTGGATGAACAGGTATGATTTGGGCAGCTCTTATAAGCTGCCTTTTTTAAAAGCCAATTTATCTTTAAAATTAAATGAAAATCTATTTGACTTCTTCCATTTTGATTAAAAGGTCAACTAAAATCACTAAAATAATTTATTAAAAATATCAAAAAATAAAAAATATGTCAAATAAACTTTAAAGTTTTTTTTTTTGACTTATTTACCCAAAAAAAAAACCTTTAAAGTTTTTCGTATAGCATCACTAAAATATGATAACAAAAAAAATTTAAAACATTCATAATTATAGAGGGTTCAAACTTAATTGTTGTATGTTGCGTTTCATATTTAGGGTTGGTTTGGGGTGTCCTAAAAAAGTGTACTTTTTGTCTTTTTACGAAAAGATGTGCAGAAAAGTAGAGAGGTGATGTGATGGAAAAAAGATGAATTATATAGTTCATGCCAAACCAGGCCTTAAAAAGAATTTGAATCAAATTTCCTAGTTTTTATAAATATTCTGTATGTTTTATTTTTAAATTTTTCCCCCCTAATCTCTCGGTAAAAGATAAGTAATAAGATCATTAGTTAATAAGATAATGGAAAAATGAGGTGAGAGATGGGGAATTTATTTTTATTTTTTTTGTTATAGGAAAAATCTCCGACTCTCTTGTAGTTTAAGACAGCGTCCCTCGTAGAGATTACTAAGGTGTCATATTATCTGTTCAGAACTCGCACAATGGGGGAATATCGAACCCATATTAAGGCCAAGTTCGGCATCTACAAATACAAAAAGTCAAAAAATCACTATCCTATTTAAGTCACATCATCTTATTTAAATCACATCACCTCTCTAACACATCACATCAAACTCAACTCAAACCCAACCCATATAAACCAATAAGTCAAAAAGTGCTCTTTTTTAGAACATCCCAAATCAACCCTAAGGCCTTGTTTAGCATGATCTAAAAAAGTCAAAAAATCAAAAAATCACTATCCTATTTAAATCACATCATCTTATTTAAGTCACATTACCTCTGTAACAACCCCGATCCGTAATTAGCTACTAATCGGTAATTAAGGATGTTAATTGAGTGGATAAAATGAATTATGGGATTAATATGTAATTTGCATGATATTTGGCTTTCTATCTGTTACTTATAGAAATATCTATTTGCAATTCCACTTTAATATGAAAATTGAAAGCCTTATCGACATCCGAAATCGAAATTGATTACATCAGTATGTTATTTGGAATTTTTAGAACCATATGGCAAATTTTATTAAAAATTGTTTCTGAACGATTCATTAAGTCATGTTTGGTTAGCCTAATATTCTAATTAATGTGTTTTAGCACCATAAATATATATAGGAGCCTTAAGCTCATTTTTGAGCTCAATTCTTTATTCCTCTTAGTGCCAAAATTCTGAGAATTCATTTTAGAGAGAGGGAGAATGCAATTCTAGAGAGAGGAGGAAGAGAAATTAGAGGCTATAGCTTGAATTAATCAAACATTGTGCAAGAATCTAGCTAATTGAAGACTCTAGGTAAGATTACAACCTCTAGATTGTGCATCTAAGTCATTTAACATGAGATTTCTTCAAGATTATGTGTTTAAAAGGTGTATATTGAGCTTAGAAGGAAGATTTGAGTGGCAATTCATGCATACATATATATTTTCTTACAAATTGAGTATGATTTCCAAGAATTCTCTCTTGCATGTTTGAAATTCATCTTCATTAGGGAAAATCATCAAGTTTCAAGTTGTTTTGTGGTGTTTGATCATGTTTTGGGAAGCTCAAGGTCAAGAAAATCCATGTATGTTGTGTTCATGAGCATTCATTATGTTTTAAGTTGTAAATGTAAGCTTTTGGCAAACCCTTGGGCTATTATTTTATGAAATGATCCTCAATTCATTATATTTTACAAGTTTACTATGTTATCTCAAGTTTTGGGGCCCAAGAGATGTCTTTTGAAGATTGGAATTCAAGTTTTGAGCTTGGAGGTGCAATCTGGAAATTCCAGAATTTGCATCTACGCTCGAGCGTGGGAGTTCACGCTCGAGCGACCACTCTAAGTGCGTGCACTCCTGCTCGAGCGACCAAAAGTCAGTTCAAGCGTGAATTGCAAGCTCCTAGAAGTTTCATATCTTTTGCAGATCGCTCGAGCGAAGGAATCTGCGCTCGAGCAACCATTCACATTTCGCATGTCCACTCGAGCGAGGAAAGCTACGCTCGAGCGGAGACCTTATTTTTAGAAATTTTACCAAGTGTTCCAACGCATGTTTTGACATCCTCATTGCATCTTAGGCATTCATAAGCCTTAATTAAGCCATGGTAATGAGGTTATGAATTAGGAACACCCTAAGGAAAGAATGTACTAAATCAAGAGGTTACCAATGTGTGTTTGAAGCAATGTGTTAAGCAAGGAACCTATGTAATGAGAAAGTTAAGCCTTGATGGCCACTTGAATGTGTAATGATAAGATATGCTTGTGTTATGTATTTTGTGATTGTAGGTTAGGACTCGAGGATTGATTGACCGCTTACTGGAACCACTGCGAGTAACGTTATCGTAAAGATACGTTCATATGAATTATGTTCAAAATGAAATATGATAAGCTATGATTTAAATGATATCTCTGTTTTCGTGAACGAATGTACCATGTTTGAAATTTATTATGGAATCCATAGATAGTCCCAAGTCATGGGGGACGACATGTAAATGCGGGTCCATGACATTCACGTGTTTACGAGATCTCGTTAGCCACCTCATTGTGGTGATATGTGTTTAATCGGTATCCGGAATCGATTACTCTAGTCGGAAGGCGATTACGTGATGTGTTCTATGGGATGTACTATTATTATGTTCTGATACAAGAATAATTATGCTATGATTTGTTTTGTACTTATGATATGTTCGGAATTCGTTCACTAACCCCTTTACCTTAATGTTATTCATTGGGCTTTAGCTCACTGTGTGTATATATATGTATAGGTGAGCATTTTGGAGATCGAACCTGAAGGCTTTTGTCGGAATCTGTGTCCTATTGTCAGCCAACCATTGCGCCTCACGTGGAGGTTTCCGAAGTGTCTTGTGTTCAAGTTCTGTTGGTTCTGTATATATAAGACTTGATTTGATTTTGTTAGCTGTACTTAAGATACTTTAATGTGTGTGGGTATAATGTATAGTTGACTACTGGATATGTATATAAGTTTTAAATATTCTGTTTCATATAAGTCAGCACAGTTCATTGGACAATTATATGCATGCAAATGCTTCCGCTAGCCCCTTAATTTTGTTAATTTGTTCAGAGGCCTTCGGTAATCCAAGAATTACTGGCCGGTTACAATGCTAAACCTATGGGGCGGGTTTGGGTTGTGACAACCTCTCTAACACATCACTTCAAATTCAACCCATACCCAACCCATATTTAATAAAAAGTCAAAAAGTACACTTATTTAGATCATCCAAATCACCCCTTACTGTAATAACAACTTCAGACTTAACTTCCTAACCAACTGCGCTATGCGTAGAAAATTGACTTAAGAAATTTTGAACTTGAAACTTGGGATATTCAGTTGTCCTATTCTTGCTTCATGATGGGTTCAATTTCAAGACAAATTCAATGATAATACAGTATATGTTGCTCGAATTATCTAATTTAAATTTGTGCATTTCAAGGATTAACCCAAGACTTTTACCAAGTACGCCCGTCTTGGATTAAGATGGGAAATTTATGATCAGTCGTACCTTGTCTTTATTCTTGGATGGAAAATGTATGATGGACAATTATTTGGAAAATTGCAAAAATATGTAACAGTGAAAAAGCATTAGAAATAAAAAAATTTGTGGTATAACTCTGATACACAATAAAAATTTGCACCATATACCTAAAGGATTTACACAATATATACAGTAAAATTACATCATTATAAAAATATAAATAATTTTTACCTATCCTGCCAAATTAATATTTTCCACAATGGCCTCGTTTGGGGACTAACTTTTTTAGTCAATTAGTCAAAAAATTATTAAATTAGCCAAAAAGTCAACAATCCATACTAAAAAGTCAAAGATTCTCTTTTTTCTCTATTTTTTGCACATCTTTTCGTAATTAGCCAAAAAGTTATCCCAAACATATAAATTATTTTTACTTACTTTTTTAGCTAAATAATCAAAAAATTACTAAATTAACCTGTTCCTAAACGAGTCCAAAAAGCAGTTTTTTTGGTCCTGGATGCTTTTTTGGACTTTGGCACTGGTCTTGCCAATAATGATATGTATATTGTAAAAAGCTGTTTTTAACTTGGAGTTGGTGGTCCTCGATGTTGTTTGGACTTTAGCACTGGTCTTGCCAATACGGGTTATAAACGATTTAAATTATCAAAATAAAATAATAAAAAAACTCTCAATAAACCCTCACATTAGGACTGCAGTGCCATCCCATGTCCAGAAAGTTGTACGTTCAATCTATTATTCATTGCCCAAGATTATTCACACAATTCATGTTTGCGCATGTATTCAGTTATCTTCTGAAAAGAAACAAATAAGTAATGGAATCTACTATTTCAATCAATAATATTTAAGTTCTGTTTGATTTTTAAAATTATGATTTGAATTTTGAATTGTATTTTGAGTTTTAAAAAGAAAAAACTTATTTGATTATGATTTTAAAAGAGTTTTTAAAAGAGTTTTGAGTTTTAAATTTAAAATTGTATTTTAATTTTTTTTAAATATTTAAAATTTTTCTTGATTTTAATTTTTTACGGTAAATATTTTTTATTTTGAATATATATTTAATTTTTTAATGTGCACTGTATTTAATACATTTGTACGCTATATTTTTTAAAATATTTTAAAATATTATTTTTTATTTTAAATATATAATTTTTATTTTAAATAATTTTTATTTTATTTTATTTTGTAATATTTTTTAAAACTTTTTTGAATACTTTTTATTTGTTTTTTAAATGTTTATTTATTTTTTAATTTTAAAAATTTTGGATTGTCCATATATATCTAAATTATAACAAATTATTTGGCTAATATTTAAAAAAATAAAAAAATATTTTTTTTTTGAAAAAATAAAAAATAACTTTCTTCAAAAATAAAATAAAATTATTTTTTGAATACTTTTTTTTAAAAAAATAAAATTTTGCAAATAGTTTGTTTATGAGTTTTGAAAAAAAAAAAATTGAGTTTTGAAAACTTTGTTTGATTATAAATTTTGAAAAAAAAATTAAATTTTTTTTTTTTGGGATCCAAATCATAATTTAAATTGAAAACTAAGGCCAAGTTTGGGAAGTCTCAAAAAAGCCAAAAAGTTAAAAAGTTACTCAAAAAGTCAAAAAGTTATCACTATTCACCAAAAGTCAACAATTACGGCTGCACAACTCTCAATTCTAATTTTTCCCTATAAACCAATTTTTACAATTTTTTATTATTACACATTTTTTCATAAAAAGTTAAAAAGTTAACCCAAACATTCATATTTTCAACCTCAACTTTTTAGTCTAAAAAGACAAAAAGTACACTTATTTAAGACACCCCAAACAACCCCTAAATGTTGCGTCAGGCTTCGTTTGGGAAGATAATGCCAGGGACTTTTTGGATATTTTAATCACAAAAAAAATAAAATAAGTTTTTTAACCCAATAAATTGGGTAAACTAATTCCCATAAATAAATTGGGTAAACTACCAATAGGTCATAATAGTTGGACCTAATTCCCATCAAGTCCTGTTGCAAAAAAATCTTGGTAAAATTGTTGCTAAAAATAATTTTTTTGTAACAATTTTTTATATATGTAGCTAAAAATTAACAATTAGTGATTTTTTTTTTTTGGTCATGATTTTTATAAATTATAACTAAAACTTACAATTAGTGACTTTTTTTATGACAAAATTTTTCCATAGAACCTATTAGATAATAAGTCCACTTATTAGGATCTACACATAAGCATCCCTAAGATAAAATACCACATTCAACCCATAATCTTTGCATTTTTTTCTCTCACAAAAAGTCAAAAAAATCAAAAAAAAATTTCCTAAACGAGACTTTTAACCCTAAATTAAAATAGTTAAAAACCAAAAACCAATCTACTTCCCAAACAAACTCTCATATTGGAAATTATTCATTGCGAGTGTTTTGAAATTTGAAATTTGAAATTAGGAGTAGGCAACAGCGGTTTATTCGATCTGCAAAAACGCCCAACCCGTCCATCCCGCATACAAATGGGCCAGGTAAATACAATCTTGGCGGATACGGTTTGAAAAATGGCATGTGTTGAGGTTTAACCACCTCACAAGAACAGATTCGCACTTTTTTTTTTTTTTTTAAATTTAAAATCTTAACCGTTGATTTCATTTATATGTCCCACCTAGATATTCTTGCCCAAAACAAAACGCCTTTATTCTTTGAACTTATTCTAGCATTACTTTTGCTAATAGTATTATATCAATGGCCCGAATAAATCTTGATCATATTATTATTGTTATATAACCAATTTATCTATGATGAAATGTGATTTGAAATTTTAAATTCCTTAATGAATATGGAGTTCTAGTTTAGGATTTTGAAATATGTACTTGTGTTAGTTTATGATTTGATTTAAGATTTTGAATGATTTGTGTGTTATGAATTGATTTTGTTGTGTTTTTAATTTTATAAGTTTTATTCATTAATTATTAATGTTGGAGCATTTTAGAAAATGGGGAGAAAATGGCCTAAAATAAATATTTACAAAATGGAAAAAATAAGGCTCAAAATAAATTTTTGAAAAAAATGTCCAATCCAAGAAACCGCTATATCGTCGTCAAGATATCTGCGAACTTTATCCGCACAAATCACAAACCGCAAACCGCACTACGGACGGGTACAGGTTGACTTTTCTCCAAACCATATAGATGCGGACGGGTTAAACCCGATTCACAAACCGTCCAAATTCGAACCGCGAGCGTCCCTATTTGAAATATAGAAAAGTGAGGTAAGAGAGAAAGGACAATGGGTGGGTGAGAGTAGAGAACTCATTCTAGACAAAAATGAATTTCAACTGTTAAAATGTCTAGATAGGACAAAAATATATGAAAGATTCAAATATCTTTCTATGATGTATTTTGAAAAGTAAGTTAAAATTTGATTTTTAAAATTTTTCTTTAGTTTTTTTAGAAATACGTGTAATAAAGTAGAAAAATAATATTACTAAAAAAAATAAAAAAATCGAACCAAAAAATTATGTAAAAAATCATAAAATAAAATTTTTTAAAAAAACATTGTCATATTACACATCCTATAGGAGCATCTCCATTAAATTAATTATTTTTATTTTTTTAATTAAAATAGTGAAAAAAATTACTAAATTTTACTTCTATCAAATTAATTTCAAATTAGTCATTTTAATTTTGATGATTTTGACTCAACACATGTAGTTAGTAATTTATCTTAATCAAACATTAAAAAAGCATTATTTTTTTATATTTTAGAATTATGTGTTAGTTTATAACTAAAAGGGTAATGCTATAGTGTGCAACTTACACCTTACACCTTTTTGTGTTCACTTACACTTTACACTTACACCTTTTTTCCCTTGCACTTACACCTTTTGTGTAAGTGGCACATGGTGTGCAACTTATACATTTCATTTATACCTTCCACTTACACTTACACCTTACACTTACACCTTACACTTACATCTTTTGTGTGAGTGGCACATGGTGTGCAACCCACTTACACCTTTTGTGGGTTGCACACCTAAGAAAACTCCTAAAAAAAAATACCGCTAGTGTATATATATCAAGTGTGAATTGAAAATTCTTGTTATGAGTAGTTGGCCGCCGGGTCACCCATTTGGTAAAAATATCAATTATTCTCCTAATCAAGAAAAATTATGTAGAAAATCATAAAATAATTTTTTTTATTAAAAAAAACATTGTCATATTACAAATCCTAGAGGAGCATCTTCATTAAATTAATTATTTTTATTTTTTAATTAAAATAGTGCATAAATCATTAAAATTTACCTCTATTAAATTAATAATTATCAAGATAATCCTTTTAATTTTGCTGATTTTGACGCAACATATGTAGCTACCAGTTTATCCTAATCAAACATTAAAAAAGTATTACTTTTCTATATTTTGGAATTATGTGTTGAGTTTATAAAAAAATGCCGCCAGTGTATATATATATATAACTCAAGTGTGAATTAAAGATTCTTGTTATGAATAGTTGGCCGTCGGGTCACCCGTGTGGTACAGTGAATTAAAATATCAATTATTCTCCTAATCAAGAAAAATTATGTAGAAAATCATAAAATAAAAAATTTAAAAAAACATTATCATATTACACATACTATAGGAGCATCTCCATTAAATTAATTATTTTTACTTTTTAATTAAAATAATAAATAAATCACATTATGACATGTTTGATTGGGCGAATTAGAGCATGTGATTGGAATTATTAATCCGTGGGCCCAATTATCCTATGTTTGTTTTAACATTTTAACATTTTGGCCCAATTAAAAAGATGTAAAATCAAAATAGAAAAAAAACTTTTAAATTAAAATATAACTTTTTTAAAAACTGTTTCGATGTTGATACTCTAATGGAAGAGAAATTAGATAATAAACTATAATTTTTTTTTAATTTTTTCAAATTTCACTGCCATCTTTTACATTAATAACCATTCAAACCATCAAATCTATTTTAAGTAAACTAAAGTCTCATTTGGAAACATATTATTTTAATAATTTTTTAATTTTTATGTAAAGATATACAAAAAAAAAATATTTAGCAATATAATAATTTATAATAATGTTTTTGACTAAAATATATAATTAACAAAACGAGATCTAATTGACAGTTTGGACAATTTAAAACACTACTAATTCTTGTCCTGGGGAGCGGTGTTGCTGCAGTCATCAAAGATGCAGTTAGGGGTGTAAAAATAGCCTGAGGTCCGTGGGTGGCTCGAAACCGGAGGTGGGCCCGGCCCATTTTGGCTCGATTAAGCTTGCCCGAGCCCACCAGTGCCTTCCATTTTGGGGCCGACCGACCCTAAAAAAATTCGGACCCAACCATCAAACCCTCTCTATCAAATTTAAAAAAAAAAAAAAACTTACAATAGTTAAATAATTAAAAAAAATAAATAAAAAGATTAATCTTATAAAAATAAAAAAAATAAAATAATTAAATAAATAAAAAGATTGATCTTAAAAAATAAAATAATTAAATAATTAAATAAATAAAAGATTGATTTTACAAAATAAAAAAATAAAAAGATTGATTTTATAAAAATAAAAAAAATAAAAAAATTGATCTTATAAAAATAAAAAATTTAAAAATTTAAAAATTAAATAAATAAAAAGATTAATCTTATAAAAAAAAGTTGATCTTATAAAAATAAAAATAAAAAATAAAATAAAAATTAATATAATAAAATAAATAAAATTAATAATTTAAAAATAAAACAAAAATTAATAATAATTTATTAAATTAATAATTGTTTAATGAAAAATGATGATATGATGTATCACGCCGATTAGTGTCTGACAGCCTGTGTGTGTGTGGCTGGCCTTATTATTATTATTATTATTATTTTAATTTCTTACTTCATTCATTGTTTTATGGGAAAGTGTATCTATACCTAACGTGAAAGGGAAAAAAAATTATATATATATTTACTAAGTTGAAAGGTAATGTTGGGCTTGTGGGGGCTCACCACGAGTCCCATTTTGATAATCCGAACCGTTCAATGTGTAGAACTCTTCCATTACTATCTGCTTTTAAAAAATCATGTTAATCGGATATCGCTAACTACATGATCAAATCAATTTGGTATAAAAATGCATGGTGTTATAGTTAATGGTTGACAAAAAAAACTAATCCGATCAGATAGTTATAGATATCCGATCAACGTGATTTTTTATGAACATATAATACTCAACGAATTGTACACATTAAACGGTTCCGATTAACAAAACGAGACCCGTGATGGCTCCCACTGGCCAAAGAGCACTGTCCAAATAGTTGCTTGAAAAGGAAGCAACCATTTCCTAAAACTTTGCCATGCTACTGTACAGCCCCTACCTACTATTATAGTACCAGCCTTGTCTCAATTTTGATCCGTTGCATTGCAAATTTGTATCTCCTACAACTCAAACGGATATATATAAAACAGTCATAATTCAAACGGTTAGATGTCAAACTACTATAAATATATTTCAGTTTTCAAAATAAATTTCACAACAAATCATTCTCTCTCTCTCTCTCTCTTAAACTCTCTCAATCTCTCTCAACTCTCAATTAATTTTGAAGTGTCATTCCTAAGTAGCTATTGCAATTGTGTAAGCAGAAGAAGAAAATTTCTATATCGCATTCGCCAGTCAGTAACATTAATTAGTTTAATTAAATTTATTAACTACTCATTTTTTTCATTAATTATTTATGCACATATATTAATTATTATTTTTTACTGATTGAATTTACACATTATTTAAATTAATTGTTAATTCTTATATATTGTTTTACATGCATTACTATGAATCCTAATATGCCTAATGTTTATGTCGATATTGATACATATACTACATCACATGAATTGTTGATTCTCCTTCTAATATCCTCTTCTAACGGTTGGATTATCATCTAGGAGCGAAGTAGTAGTGTTTGAGAATATTTTGAAAAATATCTATAAATAATCTTGATGGCACAATTACATTTAAAGCAAAATGTAAATATTGTGCACGTTTATAGTCTTTGCATCTGTAGGGGTACTAGTCATTTTAAAAGGCATTACGACAAATATTTACAAAGTAAACAACACGATATTCAAGTCAAATGCAATTAGGGGCTTCATCAATTGGTTTTTTGCAAACATTTTCATATGATTCTATACGTGCACAAAATTCTGTAATTGATTATATTATTAAAAAAGAACAACCTTTTAGTACTAGTGAATGTCTTGATTTTACCGAAATGATTCATGAAAGTTTTGCACCGCAATATCAAAGTTTTTCAAGAAATACTACTAGAAATAGGATTTTAAAGAAATTTGAGGATATTAAAAGTGAATTATTTGATATCTTTAAAAATTTGAATGGAAGAATTTGTTTAACATCTAATCTATGATCAAATAATAGTTTTGAATATCAATGTATCGCTGCACATTTTATTGATAATAATTGAAAATTAAATAAAAGAATTATTTCATTTAAATTAGTTGAACTTCCATACACTGATCATTCGCTTGGTGTAGAAATAAGAAATGTATTATATGAGTGGGTTTTACAAAATAAAATATTTACGATTAGTTTAGATAATGCATCATATTATAATCAAACTGTAGTCCATTTAAAATCAACTTTACAATTACTTATTGATGGTGATTTATTTCATGTTCGTTCTTGTGCCCATATTTTAAATTTGATTGTTAAAGAAGCTATGCATGTATACGAAACTTCTGTACTTGTAATAAAAAATACAGTTGTTACTATTATGTCTTCTGGTAATCGAATTTCAAAATATAAAAAAATTTGTCGGCGAGAAAATAGGTCATTTAAAAAATTAATTTTAGATGTAGATAGTAGGTGGAATTCAACATATGATACGTTAAAAATAGCTTGTAAACAAAGAAGAGTAATAGATTTATTTTTGCAACAACATCAATAGAATCTTGACATCCACTGAACTTAATTGGTGCCAAGTAACCTTGTATAAAGATTTTTTAAAAGTTTTCGATACTTCAACAAAATTATTTTTTTATATATATATTCCTACTTCACCATTTGTTTTACATATGTTAGGAGAAATAATTAAAATTTTCGTAAAATATATATGTAATGAACTTTATGTAATCATTATTACTTCAATGAAAAAAAAATTTGATAATATTTTCATTCTTTATCTCATCTATTAGGTTTAGTTATAATAATTGATCCTAGGTGTAAAGAAGTTGGTTTACAAGAATTTTTAAAGTGTATTTTCACTGATTAAATACAGTTTGCCCATATTATGCAAACATGCAACAGATTATTTTAAGAATACAGGGCAGCTGCAGCTGCATCTGCATCTGCATCTGTAAATACACCTACACACACTACATTAGCAGTCCAATCTCGAGGCGGGAGATTAAGTATTTTCACAGTAATAAAAAGTAGAAGAATATAACATACAAATGTAAGTAATTTTGAACTACAACGTTATTTGGAAAGCCTGTCAGTGGATGATTCCGATAATTTTGACATTTTGGAATGGTGGAAACAAAATGAATCTATGTGGCTTGTGCTTTCACAGATGGCCCGTGATATACTAACCGTTCTTATTTCTACAGTTGCTTCAGAAAACAGCTTTTAGTGCAAGTGGACGAGTGCTGAGTGACTACAGGAGTAGGCTTTCACCCGAAATGGTTGAGGCATTGATGATATCCAAGGATCATATGCACGCATTTACAAGAAGACAAAATTTTAGTGAAAATGAGCGAATTCAATATGATTTGGATAACATATCATTGGGCAACGCGACTGAAATGTCTGTCTCCGATGATTGATCAACACTATATTTTTTACTATTTCATTTCATTTCATTTCTTTTTTTCTTGGTTTTTGTTTTTGTTTTTTGTATAAGATTATTGAAGTGGAGCATTATGCAAATGTTTGGAAGGCTAGTAGGTGCCAATCTAGTTGGATTGTACTTGACCTATAGTGATGCAATTACTATAGCATCATCAGTAATCTACATCTAATTTATTTAATAATATCAATTTTTGTAATATTTTATTTCATTTTGAAATAAAAATTATTCATTCAATAAATGTTATATAAATAATTTAATATTGTAATATTGAAAGTTTCAATTTCATATATATAAAATTATTCATTTCGAAAGAAAAAAATTACATAATTGCATACTTTTTTAATTATAAGTTCACAATTAAAAAAACATAAGTCATATATAATTAAATTTAAAATATCACTATAAAATATTACATGACCAAATAAAATATCTCATTAATTGTAATTAAAATACTCTAGTATAATTTTTTTTTAATTTTTTATTTCTAATATTAAAAAAAAAAGGCCTGAGTAGGCCTGCGGGCCAAGGCCCTAGACCCTATTATGAGTGGATTGGGCTTGAATTTGGGTCAGAGCTCCATTTTTTGGCTCATGGACCAGCCCCGCCCGGCCCGCTAAAAACTACGAGCCTACAAAGCCCGAATAGATCGTCCCGGACCATTATTACACCCTTAGATGCAGTTGGTTCGATCGATGTCTGGCACCATTCATAGATAGACACCTATCAGTGGGCCCTCGTGAATTAAGTTATTAAGATAACGGAGGAAACGGGCGTCATTCACTCAGGCACCCCTTCTCTCTCCTCTTTTTTATTTTACACCTCTCTTTGCTTTTTAGGTTCATCCGTTGTTACGATCGTCCTATATATATTAATTAGTATATTAATTAATATATCAACATATCTTATATCATTATTATTGTCCTTATTCATTATATAAATTATAAATATTTAAAAATTTTAAAATTATATCACATCATTTATTAATATATACTAATTTATACATATAGCATTATCCCCATTGTTATGCTTTTTTGCCCTATATCTGTTCCTTCAATCAAAGAGTGTAAAACTCATCCATTTCCATCTTATTCAAAGTAAAATTACAATAAAATATTAAGGGGTTTCACATCTTCGTTATTAGTCGGAGCAAGGTAAGAAAAACACTAAGGATATGTTTGATTGAACGGACTAGATAATGAGAGATTTCATCAGACTTGAATTCTGAGACTGTAAATTCCTCGGACTATTTGGTTAGATTAGATATGTAACCTGTGTTTATTTTCTCATGTAATTAGATATCTGAAAAAGACTATTTTTAGTGAATCCAATATTTGGTTGGATGGACTGGATAAGATAAATGAGCAAAAGACTATTTTATCATTTTCCAATTGTTTACTAAGTAATAAAAATATTGAACATATCTTTAATATTTTAATTATTTTTATCTAGATTAAATAAAAATTGATTTGATTTTATTTTTTACACAATTAAATAAATTTATTTTTTAAAAATTAAATAAATAAAATATCAATAAAAATATATGTTATTTTTTTAACTAAAATTTTAAATAATTTTGTTTTTAAAAATAATAATAATTAAACAATGAAATTAAATAAAACATCTATTAAAATTTAAATAATGAAATTAAATAAAATATAAACAAAATTTTAAAATAAAACATCTATAAAAATTATTTTAAAAAAATTAAATAAATAAAACATCAATAAAAAGTTAAATAAAATTATTTTATTTTTAAATTGAGGCATTTAAATTTTATTGGATTTTATTAAATATAATACATAATTAAATAGCGAGATGGTCCAAAATAGTCATTTTACCACTTAATCCCAACGATAAATAGTCCCTCCAAAATTGTCCACTCCCCCCTTCGGGATAGTATAATCCCTATATAGGAGATAAGAATTGACCGACTAAAAAAAAGCCAAACAATGGACTACTCACTCTTTGGGATAAACAATCCGGCGGTGAATAATCCCCTCATCCACTCAATCAAACACACTGGAATTAATGGTCTGCTTTGTAGTGAATGGAAAATGCAAAAAGAAAGATAAAGGAAATGGAAAGCACAAAAGATGGAGAAATCGCGGGTTTCATATCCGTTAAGCATTGGATATCGTTTTTATTGAAGTATGAGACTTAATTAGTTTATTAAAAAATTAATTTGATTTGGTGTTACTTATAATATATTTTATATATTATACTTAACTTTGAAAGCTTAATAAATATTTTATAATCAATTTGCTAACAGTTAAGATTTTAATAAAAAGTCCAAAATTCAATAATATATATATATATATATATATATTTCTAAGGTGCCGCAGCTATATATGATTTGTTCTTCCTCGGTGGTGTTTTCTTTTTCCGGACTCATGCTTGGAAGTCTTTCTTGGTTTTCGATCTTTGGATGCTTTGAAGATTTGTCAATGTACATGTTCCGCTGATTTGGATTGTTATTTTTTGGGTTTTCTATAATTATATTTTGAAAGTTTTTGTTCATTTATTTGGTAAGATTTTTCTTCTTTGATTATTTGTGATTATTTAGAATTCATTTTTGGGTGATTTTGTGTTTATAATTGTTTGGAAACTCTTTAGTTGATAATAGAATCGGATTTTGATTCCGTAAACGTATCTCATATTGAGAAAATTACATAAAAATTTTTATATTATTATTGATTTAATTTTTTCGTATTAATTTTTATTTTACTAATTGATTTACTTGTACAAAATCATTATTTTAAACTTTGTATAATCTGACATGGTTATTTAGACAAGTTGCGGGTTTATAATGGTACAGCTCAATGACCGCAAGCAAAAGCAACAGTAGCAAAACCGCGTCCCCTTGTCTTGCTAACAAATCACAACCATCATGTCTAATATTACTATAAGAGTAATGATATATAAATAAAAAATAAATTATACATAATTTTTATATAAAATGATATTATTTAATATAGATTTTTTAATTTAAAATGAAATATTTATAAAAATGAATTTTTCTATAATAATGATACTACCAATCATTTACATATATATTTTTATATAATTTTTATGTATGAATGAATTTCTTTTTTTTCTTAGTATAATTAAAGAACTTTAAAAGCACGGCTGCATTATCATCCCTGCTGATGACCCAAGTAAACGTTTCAATGAGAAACCTTGGTTAATCAAAGGTGCTTATATTAGTTTAATTGCAAATTGCAAATAAAATAATAAAGAGACGATGAAGTTTACAATAAAACAATGGAAAAAGTTGACTCACATTTTGCTGGCTAAAATTGACTATGTACCAAATTCGAATTTGTCCTTTTTGTCTTTGTCCTCGGAAGGGATTTTAATATTTTTTATAAAATGATATATAAATCTACTTTTTAGAGTAATGATATATAAATAAAAAATAAATTATACATAATTTTTATATAGAATGATGTTATTTAATATAGACTTTTTAATTTAAAATGAAATATTTATAAAAATGACTTTTTCTATAATAATGATACTACCAGTCATTTACATATATATTTTTATATAATTTTTATGTATGAATGATTTTTTTTTCTTAGTATAATAAAAGAACTTTAAAAGCACAGCTGCATTATCACCCCTGCTGCTGACCCAAGTAAACGCGTCAATGAGAAACCTTCGCTAGTAATCAAAGGTGCTTATATTAGTTTAATTGCAAATTGCAAATAAAATAATAAAGAGACAATGAAATTTACAACAAAACAATGGAAAAAGTCAACTCACATTTTGCTGGCTAAAATCGACCAACAATGCTACAGACCCGGTGGGGTTCAACCTCGATGGCGTAAGCGGCCTCATTGGCTGAGAACCAAAAAAAAAAAAATAATTTGTTTTTTCGCCCAATCAGAACCCTACACGCACGACCCCCAGCACCCCCACTGGGGTCGGAGGCAATTTTCAAAATTGACTATGTACCAAATTTGAATTTGTCCATTTTGTCTTTGTCGTCAAGAAGGGATTAAATAATTTTATGAAAAATAATATATAAATTTAGTTTTTAGACTCACTTTCTAAGTTCAGTGATACATTAACAAGATGATTAATTGATGATTACGGAATAAATAAGAGTGAAATTTGACTTAAATTTTTTAATAAAGTGATAGATTATTTGATCTAAAAAGTGAATCTAATTTTTTAACCTGAATAGTAATATTCTATTTTTATTTCTTTATTTGTAACAATAGGTAGAAATGAAATAGAGAATGCAAAAGCTAAACTTGCAAATATTAGACATTACAATATTTGGTAAGTAAGCATCTCATCTACTAAATTAATTCATTGTTCATCTTTTGAGGAGAAATTATTCATTGTTTTGGATGCGACATTAAAGGTGATAGGTGCTGCGACAAACCAATAGAAATGAGTCATTTTGTTGTTACATCAACAATCTTCTGTTAACCATACTTGCGTTAAATGGTGATTGATTTGGAGTTAAACATTTTAAAAGTTAATAATAATAATAATAATGCATTTTAAAAATTATTAAATAAGTTTTTATTTTTCTTTCTAAATTAAAAACTTATTGAATTGAATTATTTAGATTTATTATTGATAGGTGATATCAATCGTCACTAATAATATTGTATCACTCTTGTATTGATTTTAACTCAATTGGACGTTGCATTCCTTATTTATTTTTAACTTTTCTCTCTTCGTGGGTAGTTAATTTAAAGTTCAAAATTTTGAATTTTACAAAACAAATTAAGGATGTCATTTGGAAGACCATCTCTTCTTTGTTCAGCCACAGAAGAAACTAGCCTTACCAGACAGAAACTCTTCTCTCTTTCTGATCTCTAATATGTAAGAAATGGTTTTGGAAAAAACAGAATTTTTCTTCAAATTTGGTATAATTTTTAGGTAGGACCTATCGCCAAAGTTGGCGAGTCTAAGTGGTAGCGTTCTATGCAGCGTTATGATTCACGTATTATATTTGATTACTCAAAATTATTATCGGGTGAATGGAAAATTGAAACTAAAATGAGCTCTCTGGAAATGGTGTTTTAGTGAATTTTCATTTATGTTTGAGTTAAAAGCTTATCTCACATTAGTTTGGTGGGCGGACTTTTGTGGGTTTATAAAAGTGGGTTTTGCAACTTGGGGAGGGCCCCAAGGGGTACCCAAGTTTTAATGGAGGGTGAGTTATGGACAAAGTGGGCTAGACCCATTGTACCCAAAATAAACCGCGCCCGCCATGAGTGGGAGTCAAGGTGGGCTTGGGCGCATGTGTGTGGTGTGAGGTTGGGTTGGGCTTGTTCGGCTCACTGCTTATCTTTTTGGCCTAAAAACTTTTTGAATTTTATTTGTCTAAAATTAAATTCTTACCGTTTTGGAATTTGAATTTAATTTAATTCCAAATAATGTCTAGATTATTCCTCCACCCAAGCAGTCCATATCATGTCCAATGAAACCTAAAAATTGATATCATTTTGAAATTTAAACCTAAAGGTTCCTTGCACATTTGATCCAAAGCTGAACAGGTATTATACCTGTTCAAACAGGTTTGCACCTATTTAATTCAAACCGAACAGCCACAAATTCTCCTATAAATAGACAAATTATCATTTAGATTTTGCACCCTAATTTTCGTTCTTGTTGCTATCATTGCTCTCTGCATTTTCTTTGCATTTATTTTTTGTGAGAAAGTATATAAACACAAAAGTGTGTTTGTTGTACCAAGCAGTTTGTAGTCTTTGCTACTCTTTGTTGTTGATCATTTTATCTTGGGAGATAAGCGTCTACAATCTGAAAAGCTTACCGTGAGAAGGGCGAATCTGTTTTAAGGATACAGTGTTAAACACTGAACTTGATCAGAAATTTGTTCAATAAATACATAGGGTTAGTAATTAATTTACTTTCTGATTTATTTATTTATTTTTTATCAGATTTTTATTTTGTTATTTGTTTTTGTAATAAAATAAAAATCTATTGTTTTGTTTTATTTTATTTTCTTTACTGGTTTGATTTTTTGTAATCAAAGCAGTCTCTCTATTTTCTTATTTCTTACATTTTATTAAGTACACAAACATTATTTATTCTTATCTGATGAGGAATGTCCAACAATCTTGAGATAGACTTATTTTTTGGTGTCTTCATTGTATTTATTTTACGTACTTTTACAAAGTGATACTCGGTTGGAAAATACAAGCGATAGTTATATCTTGTAGGCGTCCCGAATGCCGGGAGGATGAGTCCCATACATTCATTTGGGTTCACTACAGTTCGGACTCAAATTGTCACGGTTCTTAATCTGAACCAAGAGTCTTATCCAAATCGTTTTAAGAAAAAACAGATTTTTAGAAAAGAAGTGCCAAACATGAATTGCTTTGCGGAATCTGAGTCGCCACCTAAATATTTTATTTTGGAATTTAGGAAACTCGACTTGTTGCCTAAGGCCACGTGTAAAAGTCATCACCAAAGTTTTCTTGGCTCGGGGAACTTAGAGTGCGATTGGGGAAGGTCATTATGAGCACCCCTCTCGCTGATCCGAAGATGGGCCTCTACTACTTAGTGATATCTTGCTTTGAAAACATTATGGCTCCGTTTGGTAAGCCTCTCAAATTATAGTTTCACCCATTGATTTGAGTGTGTTGTTTGTTTTAAACTTTCAAATCATAATTCTATATCCATTTCTCAAAACTTAATTCAAAACATAATCATTACTTTTCAAAACTCATAACCAAACACATAATTCAAATTTTTTTTTAAAACTCAATTCAAATTAATATTTTAATTTTTTAAATATTTAAATATTTTAAAAATATTTTAATTTTGTTAAGATTTTAAATATTTTACGATTTTTTTTAATTTTTGCATATTTTAATTTCAAAATATTACGATTTTAATTTTTAAATTTTAAAATATTTTATAAAAATAAATTCAAACTCTATTTTATAAAAATATTTTGAAATATTTTAATTTTTTTGTTACGTATTTGGTTACGATTTGAGTGTAGAGTTGTGAAAGTATTATATAGTTTCGAATTATTTTGGTTATGAGTTTTAAAAATAATGTTTTAATTGGGTTTTCTTTTATGTGTTTAATTCTGATTTGAGTGTAGAGTTGTTTTTTAAATTTAAAATATTAATATTTTAAATTATTTAGATTTTTTGAATATTTAAATTATTTAAATTTTTTCAATATTTATTTTAATTTTTTACTTATTAAATTTTTTAGATTATTTAAATATTTATGATTAAAATTTTTTGAATATTTATTTTGAAAAAAAATTATTTCCTTTGTAGTATTTTCAATTAAAAAATTGATTAATGTTATTTTCTGCTAATAATAATTTTTTTAATTGAATTTTAATAAAAGTTTGGTTATGAGTGTTGATCAGAATTTTCAATAGTATGAAAGTAGTGTGTTTTGTTATGAGTTATAAGAATTTGAATTAAGTTTTGAAAACTCTTTTCAAAATTTATAACCAAACAAATTTTCTTACTTCACATGTCAAATCAAACTTTCAAAACTCAACTTCACACTCAATTCAACACTCTATTAAAAAATCATAATCAAACAAATTCTCTATACTCAAATCATAATTTCACAACTCACAAACTCAAAATACAACTCATATTCTCAAATCATATTTACAAAACTCTACCAAACGCAACATATGTGTTCTTATTCCGGTTATTAGCCTAGATTTACTATGTGATCGCAGACAAAACAAGTATAGACTGAGTCGCCTGAATTGGAACAAAGCATTTCATGTTTGTTTTGAAAACGATTTGCTACTCGCAAGTAGGCTAAAATGTAGGTTTTGCCACCCTCAAGTGGGCTTAGAAAAGATGGTTTTGCCACTATCTAGTAGGCTTAAAACTCATAGTTTTAATGCATCATTCTAACCCAGGCAATTCAACCTCCATCCACAGGCATTCAAGCAGTTATATCATATAAGCATCTAGCCACATGGTAAGCATGCTGTCATGGCAACACTCGCACATATGCAAGGATGCTAAAGCGAAAAGACTTACAGAGTACTCCGAGCCAAAACAAGAAACTAGTTAGCAATCATGCGTGATCCTAATATATATTAAATGTGGCTAATGCATCACATACAAAATGTCACTAGAATAGGCTCGGCTAATCTATGGATGGCATGTGAAATGCACAAATAGCATGTATTCAAGTTAGATTTGAAATACTTATGCAGTTAGCATGATGCGCCGAGCCCGGTGCATGCAAAACAGATGAATGAATGCAAACATGCTATCATACTGTATGCTAATTGAAACATGCCCTAAACTAACCATCAAAAGCTAGTAAATAAAAGGGAAGAAAGACGTGGGGTTGGAGGACATGCACACACGCACCCACACTTATTACAAATCTGCCCTCGCTCGGAGGGACCGAAAGAATAATACAATTAACTAACCTACAAGCTAATTAATTATTACAGACAAATTAAACTAGTTAAGCAAATTAACTAATCTAATTAAACAGTAAACCACCTCGGGAAGAGGGCCCAATGCAATGCATGCTCGAATCAGTTCGGAAGTCCATTGCCATGCGCAAGTTGCCTCTGTTTTCCCTGCTCTGCTCTTTTGAAGACTGCCAAAGTCCCAGGGTACACTCTATGGACACTGGAGAGCACCACCGATTGAGGCAAAATAGTCACCGGCCATGTGGAATGATCACCGGCCATTGGTTGAGCCATCGGCCACAAATGGATGGTCGATCGGCACTCTATGTAGCCGACCGGCCAAAGCTTCCTACAGAATCTGTTTTTGACAGCAGCAGAGGGCAAAACATAGCATGGCAATGCACTTCAAGCAAATGTGTGCACCACCCTATCCCTTATCATGTTTATGATTCAAAGGGACATGGTCCTTGGTTCTCGGACCACCAATCGCGCATTTCAATGCGTGATGGCCCAAGGAAACTGAGTGTGCATTTTGATTTCAAATGGAATGTAATGCACATAATCAAACAAAGGGGCTTTCAACCTCTATCATGGCTTGATCAAGAGGTGAAAGATGCATGTAATGCAATGCATCCTAGGCATGTGAACTAGTATGCAAAATGAGTATGCAAGGCATGTGACAACTATGCTAGTGGCAAAAATGCAACAACATGTAAATTGGACTAAGCATAGGAACAATGCAAAGCAACTTAACCAATGAAATACATGCCAAATGCATCATGATTTCAAGCAAACAATAACATGTAATAGGCCAAATATGCAACAATGGACAAGGCAAGCATGCTATAACACATGAAGGATGGACTTAAACTAATTTAGGCAGCCCTCAAACAAGCCTAAAACAGTGGCCAAAAGCTAAGGAGGTGGAGCCAAATACACATACAAGCATGCATATAAACATGGTCCATCACTTAGGCACAAAGAGCAACCCTCAAGCACACTTAAGAAGATGCAAACATGGACTAAAGGCATGCACATAAGCTCTGAAAATCATGTTAGAAATGGTTTCAAACCAACTAAACAAAGACAAGCCAAGCATGCAACATGGTCCAAAACTCAAGGCTAACAAGCCAAAATGTAAAGTAGCTATACAAAACATGCCATGGTCGACCAAAGCAACCCAAGACAGACTTCAAGCATACTAAAACAAGCATGGGAGCTTCATAAAGCTTGGTCAAAAACATGCTAGAACAAGGGCTTAAAGCATGAGACATGTTAAGGCTAAATGATGGCATTACAAGACATGTATGCAAGGCATGCAAGGTGTGTCTAAATGAACTTAACACAATGCTATATCATGGCAATATAAGCACAAAAATCAGTTAAGGCATGATCAACATGAACCTAAACTAGATGCTCACACATGAGGCAATAATGACCCTTTTCAAGGACAACAAGGAGAGGGGGTGGCCCTCTCCTTCTTAAGACCTCAAGGCACCATCCTCACCACTGAAATCCCTCAAGATTTCAGTGGTGAGGAGGCCCAAACACAATGGTCCTGGAGCTCACCAAAATGGCACAAAAAGAGAGCCTAACAAGGCTTAAGAGGGGTCAAATGACCCCAAAGCTCAAAACACTCTTAAACAACTATTTAGAGGAAGCAAAAACAGAACTTTTATATGTTATGTGTTAAGCTCAAAAACAGTTGCAAGATGGGTGAAAAAGCTATGCAAAAATGGGAGAAAAACGGGTAAGATTGTTACCCTTGTAGACCTTCTTAAAAAATGGAGCTCTAGCACCTTCCTTAGGTCCAAACCAGTCCAAAAGCTCCAAGAACAAGCCCCTAATGCCTCAGCAACAAGAGAAGGTGTAATGGTGGGTGTTTTTGCACAAAAGTAAGACAAAACACCCACAAAACACAAGAGAGATGGAGATATAGATATAGGATAGATGCACAACTCAAACCCTAGAACCAGAGCCCTCTGAAAATATATGTCTAACCTAGAGGAGGGAGAAGAGCCTCCTCTTTATAGAACTTCCTTCTTGTAAAACTTCTCAAGTAAGCTATTCAAGAGAGAAATCCCTCTATACACATGTATGGAGGGGAGCAAAGGTGGGTGCCAGCTATCACAGCTGGCACAAAAATATCTGCAAAAGCAGATGAACAGTGGTCGGCCAGCCAAAAATGCAGTTTGACCAAAATAGATGGCCGGTCGACCATCTATAGAGCCAGTCGGCCAAATATTTGGCCGATGGCAACAAAACACAGCCGGTGGCCTCAAGCCATGGCCGGTGGAGTGTGGGGGTGGCCAACAAGCCATTCTCTGCCCTCCAAAGCAAAAACACAAGTGTTTGGTGCAAAACCAAACACAAAAGAGTCGAGTCGAGAGATCTTGAGGCAAGGCGCGTAGCCGAGACCTCCGGGAACTCAAGACGAACACAAACAAGGATGATCACCGAGTGTTCAAATGGTGACGTCCAAGTCTTGAGGACGGTCAAAAATGGGGTGTCTACAGTTGCCCCTCTTTGACAGAACTCGAAAGTCATAAGAATGACGGGAGTGAGTGTCAAAGCCCAGAGACGACCCATTTTTGACAAGGCCAAAGACTTAGACGAGCATGCAAGATAATAAAGATATGCGCCCGAAGGCAGGGGCAAAATGCAACTGACAATGCAAGAAGCCGAATATAACTTATGATCATGCAAATAAAGTTGTAACGAAGCATGACATAAGACAGTTTTAAGCTAGCATACATCAATCCAACTACACTACAATGCATAAAGGATGTAAGAGAATTATGCAATTCTCGATACGTTTCACCCAGAGAATACAATACCTGCGCGGTTCATTTGGTTGCACCAGCTTCAAATGACCCGTGCATACAATATCGCGCCTGTAAAAGAAAGAAAACTCAACAGGTACAATATCGTTAGCAACATGCATAACAATGCAATCGAAAGCTGCGCGACAATGCGAATGTAGGATTTAAGGTCTCCTTAGACCAAGGGGTGCACAAACAGTGCGATGATATGCAATTGAATCTAATGTAATGTAAGCGATATGCAAAATTACAAAATAATGTAAAAACAATGCAAATAATATGCAATGCAATTGAATCATGATCCAATCATGAGCGGTTCAAAACCACACAAATGTCAAATAGATTGATAGAGATGCAAAGTCCGTCTACCATAGAAAAGGTGCCACAACCCTCAAACCAACATATCAGCGTGGGATAGGCGCGTACACATGCAGAACTATGAGTGATGTAGACGGATACAAGAACAAGTGATTGGGTGGAATGACATAAGTGGGGGAATGACCCGCTAACAAAAGAACATGATCCTAAATGCTGGATGCAACAAATTACACTACAATGCAATATATACAATGGATACAATGGATAAGGCCTACGGCCAAACCGTATCTTGCCTAGGAAAGGCATGGACACCTACAAGCCATGTCTAACACAGAAAAGGTGCCGCAACCCTCAAACCAACATACCAGTGTGGAATAGGCGTGTACACATGCAGAACTGTGTTTCAACGTGAAAAGTATGGGCACATACCAGACCAAGCTCAACATGGAAAGGCACAAGCCATAGATGGAGGTGATGCGGTGAATGCATACAGGCTACAATGCAATATATACAATATGCACTGGATGGGTAGGATACAATGAATAAGGCACGCGAGCCAAAACATATATTGCCTAAGAAAGGCATGTACACAAACAATCCATGTCTAACACAGAAAAGGTGCCGCAACCCTCAAACCAACATACCAGCGTGGAATAGGTGTGTACACATGCAGAACTGCACTTTAACGTGAAAAGTATGGGCATATACCAGACCAAGCTCAACATGGAAAGGCGCAAGCCATAGATGGATGCGATGCAGTGGATGCATGCAAGCTACAATACAATATGCAATGGATGGATGTAAATGCAATATTTACAGTAAGATGCATGGAATGCATGACATATGCACTATTTACAAGGGAATACATGACATATGCATTATTTACGATGTAATGCATGACATATGCAATATATTTACAATGAATGCATGACAAATGCAATGTTTGTTTTTGTTTTGTTGTTTTTTGGAATGCGTAACAATGCATGATGAAGGAAAAATGCATGTTTTTTGTTCTTTGTTTGAAATGCATGATGCATGTTGATGCACGTGAACCTGAATGCGTGACAACGCGCATCGCTGAAATGCATGACAAAGCATGATTTTTTGAAATGCATGGAGATGCAAATGAACTTAAAATGCGCGACAACGCGCGACTTTTGAGATGCATGTGAATGTGAATGTGAATGTGTGACGATGCACGTCGCTTGAAATGCATGGCGATGCATGTGAACTTGAATGCGCGACGACACGCGTCGCTGAAATGCATGACAATGCATGTAGAGTGTGCACGGCAATGCGACATAAAGAAGATGCATACCAACACAAGTATGGGGTGTATATGACAATGCGAGAGGAACGACGTATAACTCACGCGTTTTTACGGCAAAGCGTTGTAACGTATGCACATGGGGTAACTTCTGAATCTCTCAGGAGACAAAAGGATACAAAAAGGATATGCCACGAATGTATTCGAGTGCTACACACAGAAAACCACGGTCCGGGGTCAAAACGGAGTCCGGTTGGGCTTCGGAAATGCACTCTCTTGCACTGTGTTAAGCAATGGAGGCCCCAAACCACATATTTGACACAAACAAGAGTGTAGGAGATTCACCGGCCACTGGAGAAGATCACCGGCTGTCTATCGGCCATAAAAAATATAGCGACCCCGGTCTTTTCCCATTCGATGTTGTATCCGGACTTAGGTTCCGTAGGTTCTATCTTTGTGTAATGATTGTTGTCGTCCTATATTTTCTTATTTGGAGTTATAGGGTGTGTTGGGCGGGTTTGGAACAGGTTGGTTGAGCTTAGGAACCAAAAAGTTTGCAGATTTTGGCTTGTCCTTTCGGCGGGAAGTTGGCCTTCGGCGAGGACTTGTTGTTGCTTGTCCGCTCGGCGGGTTTTGGCGCTCGGCGGAAAACACCCATCCAAAGCATTTCTTGTCGAGTTGGGCCTTCGGCGGGAAGTTTGGCCACTCGGCGGGAATGCTGTATGTCTGCTTCGGCCGAGGAGTTGGACCTTCGGCGGGGAACTTTGTCGCGAAAATCTTGAGAGTGTGCATCCGCCGCTCGAGTGGGGGTTTGGCCGCTCGAGCGGGGCGGCTGAGTATAAAATCGTGTTTTAGCAATTTTAAAGCAGTTTTTCATCCTCTTTTCAGATCCCAAACCCTAGGTTACGAGTTCTCTCTCTCCCAACTCATCTTCTCTCCTAGGATTGATCTATCTAGAGTGTGTTTCTACCCTAGTTTCTTCATTAAAAAGGTAGAGTGGGTCGAGGGCTTCCATTTAATCTGAACGGTTGTTGATTTGGAGCACTTTAGAGTTTGGGCTATCATATCTGTCTTCTTCTTTTTGGGTTCTTGCTTCGAGGTAGGGATTTCCTACTCCATTTATACGTTTTAATCCTAAGTGGTGGTATTTTGGTATGTGGGGGTAGTTTGGTAATTTTGGGAGAAACCCTAGGGTTTGTCATAGATTAATTTATATAATTAATTTAAGGAAAGATTGTGATATTGGGTTTAATTCATGAGATTGGGGAATTTAGTGGTTTAATGATGTATTTGGTTAGTTTAAATACTTACCTTTGAGAATGTTGAAATTACATTTGTTGTTATATTTATTTCTTGTTTAGAAATAATTGTTTTGGGCTATCGGTGGAGGATAGCCATGATTGTTGTAGACACTACATGTGGATTAGGCAAAATTGAAACTAATCATTTGGTTAAGTTGTTGAGTATAAAGGTTGGAATAATACATTAAATTTATGTATTGATTTATTATGTATATGACTTTATGTTTATATGCATTACTTGTGTATGGGAGGAGATAGGGATGTACTCACGGTTTAGGGAAAGATGGGGATGTACCTCTAAACGGTTAATGACTATGGGAAGATAGGGGATGAACCGGGGTTCTTTGCTTATATGCCGCTTGCCTATAAGTAGATCTGACTCATATGCTTATCTATTTGTTGTTGATATGATACATCACCACCATGTATATCAGTTGGGAAGTATAGAAGTGGATTTGATTGAGATTGTTATAACACCAGTATGTGTGTTTATTTTGTTATAAGAAAGGTTCAACCTGATTTGTTATCCATGCTGAGTTGTTTGGCCAGGTTCTGTGCCATAGTTGGAAGGTGAGTTATGCCATAGACAAAGTGTCATAGGCAATGTAGACATTCGTGTCATAAAATTGTAAATTGATTATTTGGTGTTAACCATGTATCGGATGCTACTGCTTTAGTTAATTCTTATGCTTGGTTTAGTATTTCTCTCTTTGCGTGGCTCACCCTATAGAACTTCATTTCGAGTTGGTGGTTCACTACCTCCAAGGACTTAGCTTGTGAGGATTTGGACTTGAAGATTTGCTTTATTTGTTTTATTTGTTTCATTTGAACTATGTAAACTTTCAAGCCTAGGGCTTTATTTGATTTGAGTTAGAACTCATGGAATTGTGTCCAAGTGTTGGCTTGGCAAGATGTAAGCCCGTAGGGCATTTATTATGATGTCTTATTTCGTAATACTCTGATGATTGAAATAATATAATGTTTTTTTTTTTTTATTTTTTATAATGCATGTCTTGTTTTATATTTAATGGGTTTAATTTTGAGGGCGTTACAACTTGGTATCAGAGCGTACCGGGTTTGAATACTTTGGGTACGTGGGAAGTGATTAGTATCACAATGGGTTCGTCTCGTTTGATAGAGACTTAGTGTAATGATTACATGCTTATATGATAACATGTTTATGTGATTATGTGGGTATGGAATGTAGTTCCTAGGATGTTGATTGGATCCTTGAGTCTCTGAAAGTCTTGTTGGAAAGGCACTTGATCAATGTTGTTTCCAACCGGAACTTTAGTGGCGCCTCGGGACTATCATTATCCAGAATGAAATTCGTAGGGTGCTTATGTGATTATATTCTACGTTGGTATGATCTATTGTTGTCCAATGTATTAGGGCGCGAGTGTTGTAGTTTTGGCACACTTAGTAATGTTGCTAACGCCTTTGTTACTGTATTAGGATGTCAAGGCGAGGAAGTTTGATTTCCTCCTTTTCGGGAAGAATTGAGAAGCAGTTTGTGGGGTTACGCCAAGGTACTACACCTTTAGTGCAGTTTAAGCGTGGTTTGCTAACTTTGTCAATGTTTGCTCGAGTTAGTGAGCGGATTGCGTTATCGCGGACTTTGAGAGTAAAATTTGTGTGGCGACATCCGTGTTAGGATTGCGGGTTCTTGGAATAGGATTCTGATGTGCTTGTTAAAGCTGCGACTCATGTGGAGGCGGCGATTAGCTATGGGGCAAAATAGGGAAGGGCCCACGATTATGAGTGTTGGTCGGGTTAGGGAAGAGGTCATCTCGGCGACCTGTGATTGAGTGTTGGTAGGCCTTCTAGAAAGCGAAGGGTTTTAATCATGACAATTTCAGAGAGCTTTGTTTGGCTCCACTTTTCCAGTGCCTAGTCTAGATTCGGGTAAGGATGAACGAGAGGTTGTTACTTGTTTCAAGTGTGGTCTGCTGGGCCACAAGGTCTCGGTTGCCCTCGAAGAAGAGGCTAGATTGGCAGTTCGACCAGTAGTAGCACCACCAGAATCTTTTGGCCAATCGGGCTCAGTGGAGAAGCAGTTGTTGGGGTCTTCATCAACCCAGACTTTGAACCAATCTCGTACTCAGGCACCGCCTACTTGTTGGGTGTGTGTCGGCGGAGTCATATTAAGCGTTTTTTATGGCAATGGGCTTCTTTAAGGGTTTTGCAACCTAGTGGCTCCGGTTTCATTATTTGGCGAGGAAGCGATGTCGTTTGGGGGACTAGCGAGCGGACTGCGGACCTCGGTAAGAGTCGAGTTCCAAAAGCCCCGGTTGGGGAAGTTTGTGGTTGTTCCCAATGTGGACGAGAGGGACACGTCGGTAGTTCTTGTCCGTGGCTTGGGAGCTCGTAGATTATCTTATGTTTGGAGTTGACCAACTTTGGCGGTCTAGCAAGAAGCGGCGATGGTGGTGATACCGATGGGCTGATTTTATTTTGTCTAATTCGTTTTGTCATCAGTGGATTATTGTTTTGTGACTATTAGGTTCGGTTGTGTAACGTATGTGTTCTGGGAATGTTGAAACATTTAAACTGTTTGGTTATCTATATATATATGCCTTGTTTGTTAATTTCCATGGATTGGGTGGATTGGAGCTAGTTATAGCTCTAAAGTTTTATTAATGTAATAAGCTGTTGTAAGACCATAAAATTTTTGGTATGGATGCATATTATGCGTGTGACTTGATTTAGGAAAGATAAGGGCTAAGGAGCCATGTGTTCATAAGTTGGGAACCACCGAGAGTTGCGTGTCTTAACCCAGGCAATATTGGGGCGAGAACTGTTTTACTTGCCGAGTGTGTGGGATTTTAGGGGTGTTACCCATTTAAAATTTTGTGCGTGGTATAGATTTTGGTCTACTGACGGGCGAACTCGAGAGGATGCGAAGTGGGCGATTTATACTAGTTGTTGTATGTATTTAATATGGTGTCCTACGGGGGCATAATGCATAATTTTGTTAAGATTGGACTTGTACCTTCATGGTAGGCAGTGTTGCCGAGATTGTTTGTGTACTGTTTGGTCGTTTTGAGTAAAGGGACGTTAGTCCCTATATAAGGTAGTGGTTGTCGTATCGGGAGTGGTATGTTGTGAGTAGCCTGGTACTATATCTCGGGCAGTAGTATAATGGGTGTTTCCTAAGTTCTCTAGATTCCTTTATTTGGATCGAAGGTAATAGATTCGCACCTTAGCATTGGCTAGTGGTCTAGCACGGGGGTTGGGTGTCTTGGTTGTACCCTCGGGGTGAGTGACAGATAAGAGTCAAAATAAAAGATAGACCCTATAGGTCGTTGGTGGATGAAGGTACTATGTTGGCTTGTATGTTCGGTATGAGCGGCTATTTGGTAGTATTGAATGTCACGGTGTAGCAAACCCGGTTAGTTAACTCAGTACAAGGGAAGGGGTAGGCAAATTTTGTTACTCCAAGTTCAGTTGAGATGGTGAGGAAATCTCTAAATGTGGGAGTTTTGCCTGATGCGGCCTTGAGATAGTGTGTGGTTGATATGTTGCATGTTGATGCAAGAGGGGAAGGTGGTTGCCTATGGCTCACGTCAGTTGAAAATTCACGAGAAGAATTACCCTACGCATGATTTAGAGTTAGCAGCTATAATATTTGCCTTGAAGATTTGGAGGCATTATCTTTATGGTGAGAGGTTCGAGGTATTCTCTGATCATAAGAATCTGAAATATCTGTTTACACAGAAAGACTTGAATTTGAGGCAGAGGAGGTGGATGGAGTTTATTGAGGATTATGACTTCGAGTTGCACTATCATCCGGGAAAGGCCAATGTTGTGGCCGATGCCCTTAGCAGAAAATCTGTTGGTGACATAGCTAGTATAGCCATCCGAGAGTGGGAGATGTTGGGTGTACTTGGGGAGTTTGATTTGCTTTTGGGTGAATCCGTTGAGGCTGCGGCCTTATTTTCTGTTGTTGCACAGCCTACACTTGTGACTCGAGTGTTAGAGGCTCAGAGGGGTGATCTTGAGGTAGAATCTCTCCGAGAGAAGATTTCAATTGGGAAGGTTGAGAAGGGTTTGACGGTATATCCCGACCTGAGTGTGAGATATCGAGACCGTCTGTTTGTGCTGGAGTCTTGCCGAGAAGAGGTACTCCGAGAGTTTTATCATTCGCGCCTTGCGGTGCATCCGGGAGGTACTAAGATGTATCAGGTTTTGGGCCGCCAGTTTTGGTGGCGGGGTATGAAAAGAGATGTGGCAACTTTCGTATCTAAGTGCCTTACTTGTCAGCAAGTGAAGGCCGAGCATCAGAGGCCAGCGGGTTTGTTACAACCCTTGCCTATTGCCGAGTGGAAGTGGGAGCATGTCACTATGGACTTCGTTGTGGATCTTCTGAGGACTCAGCGGGGTAGTGATGCTATTTGGGTGGTTGTAGACCGGTTGACGAAGTCAGCGCACTTCATTCCTATGCGTGTTAGAGATTCGGTAGATCATCTTGCCGACTTATATATTCGGGACATAGTGAAGTTGCACGGGGTCCCAGTGACGATCGTCTCAGATAGAGATCCTCGTTTCTTTCTTGCGGGTTGTGGCGAGTTTGCGAGAGTGCTTTAGGCGCTAAGTTGACCTTTAGTCTGACTTATCATCCTCGGTGGCCAGGCGGTCCGGCGTACTATTCAGATCCTTGAGGATATGCTTAGGGGTTGTGTTCTCGACTTTAGTGGGTCGTGGGAGAGTCACTTACCATTAGTGGAGTTTGCCTACAACAACAATTTTCAGTCTAGTATCGGTATGGCACCATTTGAGGCCTTGTATGGCCGACCGTGTAGGTCTCCAGTATGTTGGGCCGAGGTGGGTGATGCACCTTTGTTGGGTCCAGAGTTAGTGAGAAGCGACGGAGAAAGGTTGAGCTTATCCGTGGGGGCTTATTCTGTTCGAGTCGTCAGAAATCTTATGCCGACCGTAGGAGGAGACCTTTGGTGTTTGAAGTGGGTGATCATGTCTTTTTGAAGATATCACTTAGGCGGGGTTTAATGAGGTTTGGAAAGAGTGGGAAGTTGTCCCCTCGGTTTATTGGGCCTTTTGAGATCCTTGAGAGGATTGGCGAGGCTGCTTATCGTTTAGCTTTGCCACCGCAGTTATCCGGAGTTCATGATGTGTTTCATGTGAGTATGCTTCGGAAGTTTGAGCCAGATCCGTCACATGTGTTGGATTGGACTGATTTAGTAGTTGCTGAGGATGTCTCTTATGAGGAGAGACCAATTCGGGTCTTGGATAGGCGGGATCAAGTTTTGCGAGGCAAAACCATCTCTTTGGTGAAAGTTTTGTGGAAGCATCACGGAGTGGAGGAGGCCACTTGGGAACGTGAATTGGAAGTCCGTGAGAAATATCCGGATATGTTTATTGATTTGTAATCTTGTATTTAGACTATATAATATTGTTCAACTTAAGAGCTTTATATATATATGTCTTAACTTAGAAAACATTGAGAATGTTTTGGATTTGATGTTAACATTTGCACTTGCCTTTTTATGGAAGTGGAGTATGACATTTATATATTGAATGTGTTGTTTATATCATGAACTTGAATAATGATATGGAAATTGTTAACATTGGACGGAATAATGCATAATATTGATGCAAGTTGAATATATATTAATTTATACATATTCTGAGATGCCTCTAGATAAGAGATGAAGTGACCGGTATTAGGTCAAGTTGTTGTTTATTATTTTATAATATCATTGGGAATCGAGAAAAAACTTGTTTTACAAACTCATGTTTAATTTCGGGGACGAAATTCTTTTAAGGGGGGGAGGTTATAGCGACCCCAGTCTTTTCCCATTCGATGTTGTATCCGGACTTAGGTTCCGTAGGTTCTATCTTTGTGTAATGATTGTTGTCGTCCTATATTTTCTTATTTGGAGTTATAGGGTGTGTTGGGCGGGTTTGGAACAGGTTGGTTGAGCTTAGGAACCAAAACTAGTTGCCCAGATTTTGGCTTGTCCGCTCGGCGAGTTTAGCCTTCGGCGAGGACTTGTTGTTGCTTGTCTGCTTTCGGCGGGGTTTTTGGCTCGGGAAAACACCCATCGGCATTTCTTGTGCGAGGTTGGGCCTTCAGCGGGAAGTTTGGCGCTCGGCGAAATCTAATAATGCCCGCTTTCGGCGAGTTGGAGCCTTCGGCGAGAACTGTATCACGAAAGTCTTGAGAGTGTGCATCCGCCTCGGCGAGGGTTTAACGCTCGCGGTAATGAGTATAAAATCGTGTTTAGTGATTTTAAGCGTTTTTATCCTCTTTTGGATCCCAAACCCTAGATTCTGAGTTCTCTCTCCCAACTCATCTTCTCTCCTAGGATTGATCTATCTAGAGTGTGTTTCTACCCTAGTTTCTTCATTAAAAAAGTAGAGTGGGTTAGGGGCTTCCATTTAATCTGAGCAGTTGTTGATTTGGAGCACTTTAGAGTTTGGGCTATCATATCCGTCTTCTTCTTTTTGGGTTCTTGCTTGGTAGGGATTTCTACTCCATTTATCGTTTTAATCCTAAGTGGTGGTATTTTGGTATGTGGGGGTAGTTTGGTAATTTTGGAGAAACCTAGGGTTTGTCATAGATTAATTTATATAATTAATTTAAGGGAAGATTATGATATTGGGTTTAATTCATGAGATTGGGAATTTAGTGGTTTAATGATGTATTTGGTTAGTTTAAATACTTACCTTTGAGAATGTTGAAATTACATTTGTTGTTATATTTATTTCTTGTTTAGAAATAATTGTTTTGGGCTATCGGTGGAGGATAGCCATGATTGTTATGAACCTTGCATGTGGATTAGGCAAAATTGAAACTAAGCATTTGGTTAAGTTGTTGAGTATAAAGGTTGGAATAATACATTAAATTTATGTATTGATTTATTATGTATATGACTTTATGTTTATATGCATTACTTGTGTATGGGAGGAGATAGGGGATGTACTCCACGGTTTAGGGAAGATGGGGATGTACCTCTAAACGGTTAATGACTATGGGAAGATAGGGGATGAACCGGGTTCTTTGCTTATATGCGCGCCTATAAGCGAGATCTGACTCATATGCTTATCTATTTGTTGTTGATATGATACATCACCACCATGTGTATCGGTTGGGAAGTATAGAAGTGGATTTGATTGAGATTGTTATAACACCCGGTATGTGTGTTTATTTTGTTATAAGAAAGGTTCAACCTGATTTGTTATCCATGTTGAGTTGTTTGGCCAGGTTCTGTGCCATAGTTGGAAGGTGAGTTATGCCATAGACAAAGTGTCATAGGCAATGTAGACATTCGTGTCATAAAATTGTAAATTGATTATTTGGTGTTAACCATGTATCGGATGCTACTGCTTTAGTTAATTCTTATGCTTGGTTTAGTATTTCTCTACTGGGCTGTGGCTCACCCTATATGGGAACTTCATTTTCAGGTTCAGGTGGTTCATTACCTCCAAGGACTTAGCTTGTGAGGATTTGGACTTAAAGATTTGTTTTATTTGTTTCATTTGAACTATGTAAACTTTCAAGCCTAGGGCTTTATTTGATTTGAGTTAGAACTCATGGAATTGTGTCCAAGTGTTGGCTTGGCAAGATGTAAGCCCGTAGGGCATTTATTATGATGTCTTATTTCGTAATACTCTGATGATTGAAATAATATAATGTTTTTTTTTTTTTTTTATAATGCATGTCTTGTTTTATATTTAATGGGTTTAATTTTGAGGGCGTTACAAAAAAAAAGTCATCGGCCAAAGATTTGGCCGACCGGCCAACAGTGTGGCCGACCGGCCAAAAATGCCTGAATCGGGGCAGTTCGGTCTTTTGGCCTCGGGTCTTTTAAAATAGAGCCTCAAACCCTATTTTTCTTACTTTTCCTTGGTCGAAATTTCCCCCTCCCTCTCTCTAGAGCATTTTCCTCCCTTCCATTCACCATTTTCTTTGGTTTTAGGGTCCATTTCGTTGTTTGATTCGCGAATACCTTCGCGTTTCGAACGTTTTGTACCGAACAAATCTTTGTTTCGGTGTATTTTTCTTGATTTCCGCCTTTTGGGGTTTGTTTTCCCCGAGTTTCTTTTGATCTTCGTGCCTCTTCCATATCCCGGCTTTTCCGGTCATTTTTCGCCCTCTCGGGGTTGACTTTTCGTTGACCTTTCACATTCTAGTCTGGTTTTCTCTCTTCCGGTCATTTTCACATTCTCTCTGAGATGGCAGACGATCTTCCACAGGGCGGGACTCCCCTGGAGCATGAGATGGATCCCGAGGCCGAGCTCTTGCCCTTGGCGTCACTTGAATTCGACGGCGACCTACAGGCTGGCGGTTCACGTGCTTCCTCCCGACGGACTTCGCCAGTTCCGGAGTTTTGCGAGAGGTGTGCCACTGGAGCTTCTCTTGCGCGAGCCGGAGTCACACCTATCATATGGCGCTTCCGAGGTATATTCTTTCCCGTTTCATTTTCCGCAATGTAGAACACTTAACTACCATAGTTGATTCTGTTCTTTAACTGCTTAACCCGGATATACCGATACACTATATGTTGTAGTTGACTGTGAACACACTTGCACTTGATGTTCGTTTGAATCTGAACACGTGCACATACGCTGTATTGGCACTGAACCACCCAAACACACTGACAGATCGCATGTTGCAGTTCACTGTAAACACACCGACACCCGATGTTTGTTTGAACTTGAAAAATGTGTACTCACGCTGTATCTGTATTGAACCACTTAGAAACACTGACACATCATGTGCCGTAGTTCACTTTGAGCACACCGACACCCGATATCTGTTTGAATCTGAAAACGTGCACACACGTTGTATTGTCACCAATTCTGAATGCTTTTTAAAATTGTATATTGAATATTGCTTCGCGACTGTTACTTTTGAATACAGGGCGATTCCCATACCTGTCGGGGGCATGGGAATGTCGCCTTCGAGGCCCAGTATTTGGAGCGCCAGCCTTGATCCGTCACATTGTCGTCGGTAAACCGGCGCCTTTTGCAGAGGACTTTCCCGACTCACCGCGAGCAGGCCTCTTCTTGCCGCTCTGGTAGAGAGGTGGTGGGATACCACCGACTCATTCCACTTCTCTACTGCAGGGGACATGACGATGATCCCCTGTGACTTCTCGATGCTTACCAGTATCGGGTAGGGGGTGATCCGATCCCCTTCGATACCGACATGGGTGAGTGGGAGGCTGCTCAGATCTACCTGCTGGGTGAGAGACCGCCTCTCGCACGCCCTGGCTTCGTCCGATATTCATGGTTCGAGGTCCAGTTCTGGGTCCAGCCAGCCTTGGCTGAGGAGGCGCCGATGACTCAGGAGGAGGTGGAGCAGCACGCTCGTGGCTTCCTGATGTTCTTGTTGGGGACGACCATCTTTGCCGATCGGGCGAACACCGTGCCCCTCTGCCTACTCAGTGCTCTCGTGGATGTAACCAGGATCTTCCGCTACGACTGGGGTGGCGCTGCCTTGGCCACTCTGTACGGATATATGAGCTCAGCCTCCCGTTGTAGTGGACAGCTATTAGGAGGCTACTAGCGAGCTTGGGAGGTACACCTCTTTCTCTGTTTTACATTGTACAGAGACTTAATTCATACTGATATATGTGATCTTAAATTTGTTCAAACTAGAGGACGCAAAAAATATTTCATAACATTTATCGATGATTGCACAAGATATTGTTATGTATATTTACTTAGAAGTAAAGATGAAGCCTTGGAAATGTTTAAACTCTACAAAACTTAAGTTAAAAATCAACTTGGTAAAACCATTAAAATGGTTAGAAGTGATAGGGGTGGTGAATAGGATGCACCTTTAAATGAATTTTGTGCACAACATGGCATTATTTACCAAACTACAGCACCCTATTCTCCACAGCAAAATAGAATTATTGAAAGGAAGAATAGAACTGTAGATACCCCATTTTTGACTGCCGCAAGACTTAGGCGCTTGGCTCGATACACTCGATGATGAAAGTTGAATTGTGTGCTTTGAATTCACAACGATTCGGATTCAGTCAGGTTCTCGAAATAATATCAGATCTTCAACATTTACCTTATTTGAACCTGTGATTTTCATTTTTGGACCTTTTTCCACATTGAGTTGAGTTTGAACCAACAAAACAGGGAAGGACATCAAAGCCTGGCCGTGCATTAGTGATGGCCGGCTGTGGCTATGAATGGCTGGCTGGCCCTTGGTGGTGAAAAACACTGTTCTGGGCGGGTGCCCGTCAGCTGTCCGTTTTTGAAGATATTACCATCTTTTGAGCTCAAATTCTATAAAAACGAAGCTGTGTTATTGTTTTGAGGGTTGAACAAAATTTAGAAAGCTTATATACACCTTGAGAGCTCCTCTCACCTCCTTCTTCCATTGCAAGCAACCTTTGAGCTAACCTAGCTTCCTTGTGTCATCTCCATACACCATATACAACCTTGTCTCACCACCTTAGAGCCTTGGTTGATCTTGGAGAAGCATAATTCAAGCTTGAGAGTAAGTTGAGACTAAGTTTGGATCACAAACAAAAAGCTTACCCCTTAAGAGGTATAAGCTTTTTGTCTTCTCTCTTGTCTTCATTTCTTTCATTTGCTTCATAATTCTTATTATTTTGTGTTGTTTTGAGTCTATTTGAAGGGTTTAAGATTGAGTTTGAAGGGCTACCAAAAGGGTAGAGAGAGTTTGCTCTTTCTACACCTTTACTTATAGCTCAAACCCTTCCTTTTCCACTCTTTTTCTTTGATATCTACACTGATTTTCAAAGTTTTAGAAAGGCTAAAAATCATATTTTAAGGTTTCAAAAGCAGAGGGGTTAGCCACTTTATTTCCATGTTGTTTTATGCATAACTTGTTGCATGTTGTTTTAAGCATATCTTTACTTTATTTCCATGTTAAAAGTCTAATTTTACCAATCAATCCACCATCCATCTCTTTTATTCTTGAGAATGATTTCAACCGATTGAGGTTGCTCAAAACATGTAAGAAAGACTCCTATTTAATGGCTTAATCTTTTCGAAGATTCATTGTCAACGGTATAGTCTTTCTCTCATGCTTTAGAAGAACCTCTCGTTTGACATTATTTCTTGTTATCACCATGGGCAAATGGACTAAAGAATGGCAAGGCCTCATAAAATTAGCTTAAAACTTGGATCAACACATATGAAGAAAATGGCTTAAATTGCTTAGACTTGGCCGGGCGTTATGCCAAGTTCCTTGTGTCAAGAGTTGTTACATGCTAATTCATGGTATTTTGATGATTCTTGAAGCGTCACAACCTCCCTTTTTGAGTTCATTCCATGACAAGAGGAAGAGGTGGTCTTATTCATTGCATTTCATTGATTTTTGTCCAAAATTGTATCCAAGACCATCAAGTAATCAATTTGCTCATTGATGGTTTTAGAATCAATTTTAACCTTCTCTCGAGGCTTTCCCATGACAGAGGAGGAAGAAAGGGACAAACAGAGCTTGATGACACTCTGTCTGCACTAGTTCACCTTAGAACACCAAAACAGAGTTTTGCACCAAATTGATGCATGGTCGGCCATCTCAGAGGCTCTAGGCCATCACTGATGCACGGTCGGCCCTTAGTGTGTGGCCAGCAGTTTAGTTTTGCAGGAAACAGAGGCAGTGGTTGAAGGTGAAGCAGAGTTGGCTCGGACAGACAGAGTAGCTCTCGGGCGCTGTATATGCAACCTTCATCTGTCTTTACTTACACATTTTGTTGAATGTAATTAATTGTTTCATTCATGTTTATAATTATCATAGTAGTAAATCAATCTTGTTGTAAGTAATTAGTTGTAGCTAGTTAATTTTATCAAGCGTTGTAATTAATTAGTTAGTTAATTACTTATTCAATTTCATTTTGTAATTAGTTAGTTAACTAAAATAGTTAGTTAATTCATATTCATTTGTAATAATTAGTTAAGTAATTTAGCTAATTTCATTTTTTTTGGTAATAATTAGCTTAATTAGCTTAGCTTTAATTAGTTAGTTAATTAATTAGTTTATTTGAACTCTCCTTTGTGAGAATGTAATGTAATAATGTGTATATCTTCCAACCCCATGTCTTTCTCCCTTTTATTTAACTGTCATGTTTTATTTATCATACTTTATGTTTGCATCCATTTGTATTACATGCATCGAGACTTGGTTCATCATCCCAACTTGCATTGCCATTTAAATAATTCTTTGTATACGTGCTTAGACCGCATGTTAGCAAATTTATTCGCATGTCCTAAATTAGTAGCCGAGCCTATTAGTTGCATATCGCATATGTTGCATTAGTCATATTGCATAATTAGGAATCATGCATTTTTCTAACTCGTTTTATTTTTTTGACTTAGAGTACTAGGTGTGCCTTTACTCGCTTTAGCATAATTGCATAAGTGTGATATTGCCATGTCTAGCATGCTTGCCATGAGGCTAAAGTGTTTAATTGATAAAATGCTTGTATGCCTGTGAATGAAGGCTTATTTCTTGAATTGGAATAATTTGAATAATGTTCATTTGCGATCACTTTTTCAAGTGGTACATATTTCAAAACAATTTTCAAAACAAATATGAATCAAGTGTTCTAATTCTTGCGATTTGGTCTATACTTGTGTGTGTATCACATAGTAATGCTAACCTAATAAACGGAACAAGACCATATAATGTTGATAAGATTCATATCATAATTAGTAGAGGTCGATCTTTGATCGGGTGAGCGGGGGTGCTCGAATGCATTCATGACCTTCCCTTATCGTACCTAAGTTCTTAAGCCGAGACAATCTCAGTGATGATGGACACGTGGCCTTTGGTACGAGTCATGGGTTTTCTAAATTTCCCAAAATAAAAATATTTAGGTGGCGACCAGTGCGTAGCCAGGAATTTAGTGAAAAGGGGCGTGGCTTATCCTTTTCGCGCCCCCTTTCGGAAGGTTTGAAAGAAAGGCCCATAGTTCGGACCCTCGTGGTTCTGAATCTAATCTCACAAGTGCAATGTGAAACTGATAAACACCAAAGAGTCCAAATTTGGCAAATTTTTTTGAAAAATTGATTTTGAATAAAAAATGCGAAAACTGGACTGCTTTGCTAGATATAGAGTCGCCACCTAAATATTTTTATTTTTAGAGAAATTTAGGAAACCTTGACCTATGCCGAAGGTCACGTGTCCATCATCACCAAAGTTGTCTCGGCTCGAAAACTTAGGTACGAAAGGGAAAGGTCATGAATTGAGCACCCCCACTCGCCTGATCAAAGATCGGCCTCTACGAATCATGATATTTTTTTTTTATAAACATTATGCGTTCTTATTTCAATTATTATTATGCGTTCTTATTCTGGTTATTAGTTAACTTTACTATGTGTTGCGCACAAGCAAGTATAGATTAAAATTGTAAGAATTGGAATAATTCAACTCGTGTTTGTTTGCGAAAATTGTTTGAATTTGCCACCCTCAAGTGGGCTTAAAAGATGTGGTTTTGCCACCAAACATAGTGGGCTTAAAACATGATTTGTCACTCAACAAAGTGGGCTTAAACCGCACATTCGTTGAATCGTTCCAATTCAAACCACAAGCCTTCATCCACAGGCATTCAAGCAATTTAGCATTTAAGCACATAGTCTTATGGCAAGCATGCTAATCATGGCGACATTCATATTCATGCAAGTATGCTAAAGCATAAAAACTCACCTAGTACTCCAAGCTAGGAAAACATGTTAGAAAAATATGCATGGTTCCTAACTATACAAGATGTCTAATGCAACACATGCAATATGCAATTAATAGGCTCGGCTACTAATATGACATATGAAGCAATTTGATAACATGCAGTTAAACACGTATTCAAAGAATTATTGAAATTGCAATGCAGTTTGAATAATACACCGAGCCTCAATGCATGCAATACAAGATGAATGGATACAAGCATAAGATATGCTAATTAAAACATGTCCCTAATCTAACCATCAAAAGCGATTAAATAAAAGGGAGAAAGAAGTGGGGTTGGAAGACATACACACACGCACACACACTTATTATAACATTATGCCCTTACGAAGGAGGGTCCGAAAGAATAAGCTAACCAACTAGCTACGCTAATTAAGCTAACTAATTATTACAAAACTTGAATTTATTAACTATTCTAGTTAACCAATTATTACAAACCGAAGTCGAATAACTAGTTAAACTAACTAATTATTTACAACACTTAATTAGCTACAACTAATTAATTACAACACGCATTTAAACTATTGTTAATTAAACTAATTAGCTAATCTTGGGAAGTGAGAGATGCATGCATGTTCGATTCTTCACCCGAAAAGCCACTGCCTTGCTGCTGAATGTCTCTGTTTGCACATATGAACACTGAAAATGCTGTCCACTTCCAGAACACCTCTATTCCACCTTAGGAATACACTGTGCAAATTTCATTGGTGGCTGACAGGGGGCTGGTCGGCTACCAATGGTGGCCGGTCGGCCACTGTTGGTTTGAACTTCCATTGCTGCAACAGAGAGCAAAACAGAGCAAAACAGTGTATTTCTCAAGGGTTGTTTGCACACTTTGCCTCTCCTTTTCATGGGTAAATCAAAGGAGGGACAAGCTTTGGTTCACAAACCATCAATCAAGCAATTTCATTGCATGATGGCTTGTGAAACCAATTGTGCAAGTTCAATAAATGCACAACAAGACCAAAATGTCTATCACCCGATCATGCATGATCAAGGACAATAGAGACCAAAGAAAATGGCACATTTCATCACTTTTGAGTATGAAATGTCCCATTTTCCTTGTGTTCAAATTAACGTCCTATTTGAACACATGCAATGCAACACAAAGAGATGCTTATCTTGCCTCTTTTACTTGCCAATTTTATTTACTCATTTTAATTACCAAATCATTCATTAATCCATTAAGTCCATTGGTGAGTGTCCTCTAATGGAAAGAGGGTTCAAACCCCAAGTTGCTTTGGGTATGAAAGAGGCATTACATTGTTGGTAATGAACCCCCTAAGGGATTAAACCATTAGGTGTAGCACCTCCATTTCACACTTAGGCAAACAAGTGGTTTGAAACCACTTTCAAAGCAAAACCAAAAGAGTGAAGAATTGAGGGGGATTGCATAGATTGTAGTGCTGAAATTAGGTGGAAAAAACACTAAAACATGCAATCAACTCAAACCAATGATGGTTAAAGCCTTTAAACACCAAGCTAGTAAAAGGACTTACTCTATAACTATGTAAAACAAGACTCAAAGGAACCAACCAGCCCAAAATAGAGCTAAAACAGGTTATTTCAGAAGCTAAAACATGCTGGACTTGAGCTAAGTTAAGCTAGAAAAACATGCTAACATATGAAGCTAACTAGGCATGCAAATAAGACACAAGGAGAGGAGGCTAACGCCTCATATTTTGAACTTTAAAACATGATTTTAGCCACTGAAATAGCTCTGAAAATCAGTGTTTAAAAGCTCTGAAAAAGATGATGCAAGGGTGGGAAACACAAAGGCAAAGGCCTCCATAACAAGGTACAAAGAAGGGCTATCAAACCCTCAACCTTTAATGGCCTTAGGACCCAAGCTTCAGCAATAAAACACAGAGTTTTTATAGCCCAAAATCAGTTGGAAAACATGCTGGAATGAAGGCAAAAGTAGCTAAAACAATAAGCTAAAACATGGTAATTTAAGCTAGTAAACAAGCATGAAGAGGGGTGGCTAACCCCTCTATTTTTGGGACCTCAAAACAACATTTTTAGCTTTTGAAAACCTCTAAAAATCAATGGTAAAAAGCTCAAAAAAAGATGATGAAAGAATGGGAAACACAAGTGGAAAGGCTTAGAGAGTAAGGTTCAAAGAAAAGTGATTAACCCTTCTACCTTTAAGAGCCTTAAACCACAAGCTTCAGCCCATAAAAACAGGTTTTAAAGAGCTTAAAAACAGCAAGAAAAGATGAAAAACAAATGGTGTGAAGGTGGTACAAAGGCAAGAAAAAGTATACCTCTTGGAGAGGAGTGAACCCTTAAGCCATAAATCACCAATTTCCACACTCTCAAGTGCTTCAAGAGCTCAAATCCAAGCTCAAATCACCTTAGCAAGAAGCTCTCTAGGTTTGGTGTGTTTGGGCATAGGCTATGGAAGTTGCAAAAGAGAGAGAGATATGTAGGGAGCGAGGATTTTTCCAAAAATATTTCACTCCTAAATGTTTTCTAACCTTGAAAGCAAGAAAGGAGGCCTTCTATATATAGAAAAACAGCCCCTTAGGTTGAAAATATCAAGCCCTAGACAGCTAGAGCTTTTGGGGGATAGTTGGCACAAAATATCTTGGTTTGTTTCACCCTTTGCCTTCAAGAATTTTCGGCCATCAAAAAATTGCTTCCAGGCCTGACTTCAAATGGGCATAACTCCTTCATCCGGACTCCTTTGCAGGTCATTCGTGAGCTTAAATTGAAGCCCCGGAAGTAAACTTTCCAATGGAAGTGGCCTCACATCAAAATTCTAAGTGTGCTAAGAGATATGCCTATTTTAGTGAAGGTTGCTCAATTTTGGCTTAATCAGATGGATGCCTAACTTCAACCAGCCATATCTCCCTCATCCGGACTCGGCTTTAAGAGATTTGTGAGTGTAAAATGAAGCCTCGGAAGTCCACTTTCCAATGGTGGTAGCCTCACAACTTAAGTCCAAGTGTACAAAAGGATATACCTGATTTAGTGATGCTGCCCAGTTTTCCCTTAACAGTTTATGCCCAACTTCTTTCCCAACTAGGTTTCTTTCCTCTCCTCCAATTTTCTTCAACTTAAAACCTCTAAATAATATGTTTTAAAGATTTTTTCAAAGACATCACCTCTCTTCCATTTATCTCCACTTTGTCCTTGCTCGGTTTACCAAAAAGTGTAATTTTTAACAAAATGAGAGTCTCGGAACATCGTATAAGAATTTTTAAAAATATTTTCAAAGAGAGGGTTTTAAGGTCTAAAATTGTTTTGGTCAAAATAGTTTTGGTCCAAAATGGGGTGTAAGGTTGGGATTTAGAGCTCTTTTTGCTGGAGAAATCAAACATTTGTACAACACAACTCTCATAATCGAGTGATCAATCCGTGGCATCCAAGTCTTAAGGGCGGTTAAAAATAGGGTGTCTACAGTTGCCCCTCTTTGATAGAGCTTGAAGTCATGAAATGACGTGAGTGAATGTCAAAGCCCCGAAGATGACCTATTTTGACAAGGCTGTAAGACTTGGGCAAACAAACAAAATGCAAATGCAATTGGTTGAACACGAATGTTGCCTATGTATCCCTTTGCAAGGAATCAACCCAGCGTAGTTCAAGGGCAGAATGCAAAATGATACATAATTGTAATGAAATCATGAAAATGATATATAATGTAACGAAATAATCAAACCACAAGCAGTGCAAAACACACAAATATCATAAAGGATGGTGATGCAAATCAAACTACGTTTTATATAGAAAAGGTGTCGGAGCACTCTAACCACAATTCCTGCGGAATAGGTGCATGCACATGCAGAACTATGTTTTTCGTACAAAGAGAATGAGTACAAGTTATTGGATGGTATGATATAAGTGGGGAATGATCTGCTAGAGAAAGATAATGATCCTAAATGCTGAATGCAACAAGATAAAATACGATGCAATGGATGCAATGGATACAGTGAATAAGGAGTAAGCCGAACCACATTTTACCTAGAAAAGACATGGACACAAAACAAACCACGTTTAACACAGAAAAGGTGCCAAAACGTTCATACCACAATTCTTGTAGAATAGGCGTGTACACATGCAAAGCTATGTTTTAACGTGAAAAGGTATGGGCATACGCCAAACCAAGCTTAACATGGAAAGGATACAGACAATAAAATGGTATGATGCAATAGATGTATGTAATAAATTCTATATGCAATAGAAGTGATAGATGTGATGCAATAGATAATAAATGCGATGTAGCAGCTAGGAAGTGAAAGTACCTTACAGAGGCTATTGGTGATGACTCACCTTATGCTGTTGGGGATCTTCCTCTTCTGCATCTTGCGCTTCTAAACAACAGGTACTACTTTTCTTCCTGGCTATGTTCGCAACTTTCCTTATTCTCCACTAGGGTGATAGACTAGGTTGATTCAGTATCCAGAATTGAGGCGCATACAAGCTACCTCAACCTATGGGGTTGCCATATAGATTTCAAGTCGAGGATACACCCCTGGGTATTTAAACTAGGCTTTAGTCTCGAAAATTCCGAACCTTTGCGTTCTAGGCTTCGGCCATTCGAACTCTAGTTTTCGGCCATTCGAACTCTAGTTTCCACCGTCTCAGTTGATCTCCTAGGAACTCACTGCAAACACAGGCAGGTGGCTATACCAGACCATCAAAAGTCATTCAGGCACGACAAACACCAAAGGAATTGCATCTTTAGAGGATTTAAGGTCTCCTAGACCAGATGAATGCACATGACAATGCGAGTGATACAAAAAAAAAAAAACAAGGTGCACAAGATAGTGCGAGTGATACAAAAAAACAAGGTGCACAAGACAGTGTGAGTAAGGGTGAATGAATGCACAAAATAGTGCGACGTAAGATGAAATGCACAAGACAGTGGGATGAAATGCACAAAACAGTGCTATACAAGATGAAATGCACAAGATAGTGCTATGTAATGCACAAAATAGTGCGATGTAAGATGAAATGTATAAGATAGTGCTATGCAATGCACAAAATAGTGCGATGTAAGATGAAATGCACATGACAGTGCAAATAAGGTGCACAAGATAGTTCTATGCAGGTGAAATGCACAAGATAGTGCAAATAAGATGCACAAAATAGTGCGATGAAATGCACAAACATAGTGCAAGTAAGATGCACAAAATAGTGCGAGGCATGTTCTATGCAAAAGATACGAGCATATTCTATACAAAATGAGAGCATGTTCTATGTAAGATGAGATCATGCTCTATGCAAAAGATACGAGCATGTTCTATGCAAGATGAGAGCATGTTCTAGTTCTATGCATGAATCAAGAGCATATTCTATGCAAAATTGAAAGCATGTTGCATGTACTATGCATAAATCAAGAGCATATTCTATGCAAAATTGAAAGCATATTCTATGCATGAACCATAAACGATGTGAGGCATGCATGCAACATAAGTGTATATGAAAGTGTACATTCTACGCAATAGAAGAGAATCGAACATGTGCTTTGGTGCCTCCGATTTACCTCTTAGAGGACTTTACAACATGCTTAACTAAAAAAGAATACACCCTGTTCATATTGGAGAGGGGTAACATTTGCATGCTGCTTCAATTGCCATTCTGACTTGAAGCAGGCTTGAACTCGAGGTCGAGGTACACTCATATTCCAGAGCAATGGCGAGGCCTGGCGAAGGTGCATCTGGAATGCAAACTTGGAATTTGCTGAAGTTGAAACACACTCAGATGCTCCAATTTTTCCTATTTTCTTTTGCTTTATAGTTTGGAACCCATATAGCTTCAGATAGATCCTGGTTCGATTATTCTGTCTTGATCGGGGGTGGACCTTGCACTTTATGAAATAAAGAATCCTGTTTTGCACATCTGTTGAGAATGGCACGTCACTCTGAGCATAAAACGATTTATTTTTTGAATTTGAAATTGAGAAAGAGTTCTTGACCAAGTATTGAGCCTACGACTGACCACAGTCAAAACAACTCAACAAAGGGAAAACAAAGTAAAACAACCTAAACACATCTATTGATACTCAAAACGACTCAAACAAGAATCGAAACAAACAAAAACAACAAACACAACACTCGAATATGTTCCAATGACGAGAGACCTATCGGTTCATGGGGAGCCTACTCCTCCGGGTATTGTTTCCCACCCTTTCTTATTTGTGATTCTCACATCACTTTGGCACTCAATCTCTTTTTCTTTGAAAAACTATTTTCTCACTTTTTCTCTTAGTGCACATCTCTCTATTCTTTAATCTCTCTTATTATTTTTTTATTCCTCTTCTGGGTGGTTGATGGATAAGCAGGAAGTTGTGGGCTCTTGCCTCTAGTATTCTACTAGATTCTCCTTCTTTCGCTTACAACTAGTGAGCTCTCCCATAGAGGGGTTGTAGTGCGACTAGATGTGTAATGAATTTGCAACTAACATCGGTTGACGATGCCCTTGGCTTAACTTGACCGAGATGAGTTACAACATGTCCCACCGGCCAGATATACAATTGATTGGTCTCACACATTGCGTTTTCTACATCCTCATTCCGGGTCAGACGCCAATTTGGATGTAATCATCTAGATAAGGGAATCGAATATCCAGCTCCATTTTTAGTTTGTGCTTCACACATGGCTTAGTGCCTCATTACTTGGAGAATGAGAGAGCTTTTGGCTTCTGCGGCTAACTTTAGTTGTGCCCTTTCTGGCGAGTACGTTAATAATGGGAAAAAAGTAGAAAACCTAATTCAACCGTGCCCCTAGTTCATCATTTTGACCATTTTTTGTTTTTGGCTTTCTACTAAAACAATTTTGACTAACATGAGAGTTAGATTAACATGCTTGTTCGACTTTCTGCTTTGAAATCATGCAAGTCAGGGTGTGAGCACTAAAATTTTTCCTTTTTTGGGTCCAAGAAATAGTTCAGTTTTGAAAAAATGGAATAATTTTCAAGAAAACTAGTCAACCTCACTAAAAATCTTCAAAATTGTCTTTGCAAATGGCCATTGCTCAACCAACGCGGAATCTACTCTCGAGATGCACAATCTCAGATCTGAATTTGATTTGTCTTGTAGCTGAATCTTGTAACAGAATAGGACACCTGAATTTGAACGAAGACAAGCCAATTTGCACATGGATAAGATAGCCGAGTTTGAACAAGGATAAACCAATCAACACGGATGAGCCAAGTAGGCTAAAAATGATTGGGGACAAATTTTAGGATGAAGTTGCCTAAGTATCCCAAAGATGGGAATCAGGCCGTACGTAGTTCCGGGTTTAGGGTGTACTCGGGTATTAACACTCTCCTTTTGTGCTCTAACTTTTGCTAAGGCCGCCCTTCCGGGTTTTCAACCTTGCAAGCTATATTTTCTTTTTCCTTTTCTTTTCTTTTTTTTTCATTTTTTCAATTTTGTTCTTTTGTTCTTTTGCTCTTTTTTCTGTTTTTTTTTTCTTTTGCTCTAACTTTTGCTTGAGTCACCCTTCTAGGTTTTCGGCCCAACGAGCCTTTCAAGGATAGAAAAGTTTAACTTGTCCATGTTGAATGGTCGTAGGATCTCTAAGCTATCTGAATCCAGGAGAATAGCTGCTGTTCGCTGATGATGTAAGAGCCCATCCAATTGGGGTCTGAATTTGCCTCTAGTGTTTGTGGATAGGAACTCAATTGTCCTTCAGCAATAAAATTTCTTCTATTCATTTCTCAAATTTGGCTTTCTTACCAGTCTTCATTGGTTTGCGAAATAACTCATCTTTTGAATCTTTGAGCACATTTGACCCCTTTTTTTGCCCCTAGTTCAAGGGCTACTTCTCATTTAGCTATGCAAGCTTCCTTTGATAACACCTGATCTTTTTGATCTGACCTTTTTGCCCTTAGTTCAAGGGTTGCTTTCAATCTGGTCACGCAAGCCTCATATTGTTATTTGATCGTTGAACATCCTGAATCAAGGTTCAAGGTTTGAAAGCAAAGGGGTCGAGTATTAAGGCCGAGAGTGATTCTATGTTGTACAATCTCAACATCAATTCCCGGCATGTCTTCGTAGGACCACGCAAAACATTTTTTGAAATCTTTTAATAAATCGACTAGCCGCTCAGGCTCCTCTGAAGACAATGTAGAACCAATCTGGATCAAGCCAGGATCGTTCTCAGTACTCACATTAACAAACATGATCTCATTCATTAAGGGCTTAGCATGCCTCTCTTTCTCTTAGTTGATCAAATTTTTGTAAATCCTGAGGAATTCCTTCCTCTTTGTTTTCATCATAGTGTTAGAAAAATTTTGAAAAACTTAGGTCAATGCAATGATTTAAAGGCACAAAAAAGTAGGTAAAAATCTCTGCCATTTTATTCAGAACTTTTGGCTTAACTGGCTCAATGGCGGAAACAAACGCAAAAGAAAGAGTGTAAAAGAGAAACACAAAACAAGATAGTGATGTCCGAGGTAACACCCCCGAAATCACTCGACTCTAACACAACAGGATTGACTCGATACACCAAGACAGACTCAATACAACACAATAGAACTGACTCCATACCCAAGTCAGAAAGTAAATAAACAACATTTTCAAATTGCTCAAAATAGTGCGTGCTATCCACCACATTTGGAGTAAAATGAGCGCCATCAGCAGGTGGTTCATCCTCCAATCACATAGTCACATTACCCCCCAATTTCAACGATCTAGTACCGATAGACTTTGCAGGACCTGGTGCGGAGATGACCTCGTTGTCAATCAGATCTTGAACTTCATGGCAAAGACGGTAACAACCATCAGTGTCATGACCGATTTGTTTATGGAAAACATACTTGGCAGCATTATGCCTGGTTGGAAGGGGATCCGAGAGAGGCCGAGGGTCAAGGGGTTTGAGATGGCCTTATCTTATGAGGATTTGGAGAGCTTTGGATAAGGTCATATAAAGCGAGGTGAAGACCCTCTGGCCTCGGGCCTGATGGCTTAAGGTTTGTGAAGTTGTGTTGGATGTACCGGCAAAGGGGTTGGCAGGTGTTGACTAGGTTTGATGATCTCTTCCGAGTGTAGGATTGGAGCTAAAAGGGGTGTTTCTGGTACGACATCCCTTTTCCCAGCTTGCCCCTTGATTTAGAATGCTCTCATCCTGAATGGCAAAAGTGCCATCCACAGTCTTCGCAACAACTGCAAGCACTTGCTATTTGTTCAGTCCTTCAGCCTTCAAAGCCTTAACAGCCCACTGAAGATGTTCATAGGGACCAATGCCTTCCCCTACCTCGTTCTTGCCATTTGCCTCCACTTTATCAAGGGATTGGCCTTCTTCCAATATGGCCCTTCCCCAGATTGGGAAGCCTTTTGACATAAAATTCCTGGTATGTGATGTGGTTGATGACAGAGCCAATATCCCAAAGGCTAGATATGCCACTGTTCTCTGAAGATCTTCAATCATGCTCATCAGCTCAGAAGTAGTGGGTTCATGGGTTTGAGATAATTGGGGTTTGAGTGCACTCATCATGCACAAGTCCGTGCTTTCTGGAATGAACACCTCAGGCTGGGGTAAATGAGCTAGGGTGATGTATACACTGGGGTTGTAGGTATGAAGTAGTGTATGGATGAGGTTAAGGTGTGGATGAGGTACTTGGTCATTGGGGTCTTGAGGTGGAGCTATCGTCTAGTTGTCGATGAGATTCTAGACCTCATAACGACGGCGGTAACAACGATTGGTGCCATGACCGCGTTGTTGATAATACACGTAGTATTTGGTGGGGTTATGTTTGGCAGGGAGTGGGTCAGGCAGAGGTTGAGGATCAAGGGGTTTGAGATACCCTATTTTCATTAGGACTTTTAGTGCGCTGGTTAGGGGGTGAAAGTTCTGCCTTGAGCTCGGGTTGGGCCAGTTGTTTGTGGGTTGGCATTGGCAAAAGGGTTGGTAGTTTTGGGATTAATGGTGACGGTATTGATTTCAGTGGGTTTGGGAATAGTGCTATCGCCAGCATTGGTACTCCCAGAAATCACCCTCCTTGTTAGTTCACTTGTTCTGGGAATAATCCCCTTGTTGAATGCACTCTTAATTTGAAGCCCTAATTCATGTAAATTTTTGAAAGTGAATAGTGGAGCAACTATTAACTTTTGCAGCAAATCAGGCTCAAGGTTCTGCACCACTATCCGTATTTGGTCCCTCTCGAAAGGTCGATCTGTCATCTATGCTGCCTTTGCTCTCCACCTTGCAACAAATTCCATAAAAGGTTCTCCAGGATTCTGGTGGATTGCTTCAAGATCTTGAATGGTCATTTCAAGTTGGGTATTGTAAGAGTACTGATTGACAAATGCCTCAGCCATCTCTTTCCAGTTTTGCTTCATTGTATCCTTTAACTTGGCATACCAAGTGGCTGCTATACCCGACAAAGTTCTTCCATACAGAGAGAGTTTCTGAGGCTTAGTCAGACCCATCGATTTCAGAACGTCTAAGAAAAGTCGGATATGTACCATAGGATCTCCAGACCTGTCGAAACGGTCAATGTGTGGCATTTTGAACCTGTTTGGGAGTCTTACAGTAGCCTCGGTGTACCCATCCTCAATGTCGGGAATGAAGTTAAGGCTATGTGCCTTTTTGAATTGCTTCTCAAGGTTAGCAATTTTTACTAAGGTCGGGAGATCATTAGTATCAAGGGGATAAAGCCTCTCATTAGGCTGTACCAGAGGTCTGAAAACTCGAGCTTGAGCATAATCCTTCTCGGGGATCCAGACCATGCAAATCTTCAATTGGCGAAGGTGGATCAAAGTTCGGTTGGGGTCCTGAGACTGGATATGTGGTAGATGCCCCAGATGGGCATTACATTGCAGCATTGGTCTCATTCAACATAGCGATTCCCTGGTTTAATGCCGTTATCATGGCCACAACTTCTTCTGGACTCTATGCCATCACGGGTCTGCTAAGTTGAACAAAGGTGATCTAACTGGTGGCTGTTAGATCAGTTGAACCAGTGAGCCTTGTTTGGCCCTTCTTTGCCTTGCCATTGGTGAAGGAAACACTAGTTGCCCTTGAATCTCCGACCTGACAAAGTCTATCAATACGAGTCTAGAGAACCTAGGGGATATCAGAACCTTCTGAAGCTATAGTTCTGAGACTACCTAGCAAAAGAGAAAACATGCAGCACTTCAGCCCAATTTCAATAGAACAGAGATGATCACAGCTGAATGACTGTACTTCATACTAAATTCTGCCCCAAAAATGGATACCAACTTTGCAACTGATATGCACGTTCTTGTAGAGTTTCACTCTAAAAGCACATACCAGTTAAGTGAAAACCAAAACACCCCTATGAGGGGGGATAAGGTTTGTCCCAGTTTCGTCTGGAGCTAGGGTTTTATTATGCAGAACAAGTGGCTTCACACAATCTTGCATTTAGGTAAGCATCCTGTCCTAGTTTGGAACAGTCTCTATGGTTTCCGATATGCAACTAGGCCGATTAGTCAAAAAGGGTACCTTAGTAAGACTACCTAATATACTTTTCGCACCTAACACCGAGCAGTGAAAGGAGGATCAAACAGTACAACAGTAGGCCAGATCCAAGGGTTGTGTTCCCATCGTGGCAGAGCCCACAACCAGTCAGCCTTTTGGTAAGCTTTTCCAAGCAAGCCTCCGGCAAACCGTTCAGGAATAGCAGATGGCAAATACTGTGACATAATTGCACCGATGTAAATACAAATGCAAAGAAACACATAAATGTAGATAAAATATCATATCACAAGTTCGAGTCAAGTTCTCTAAATCCCTAGTAGAGTTGCCAGAAACTGTGGCTCGCCCTTTTCTCGCCCCCTTTCGAAAGGTTTGAAAGAAAGGCCCACATTTCGGACTCCCGTGGTTCTGAATCTAATCTCACAAGTGCAATGTGAAACTGATAAACATCAAAGAGTCCAAATCCGACAAATTTTTTTGGAAAATTGATTTTGAATAAAAAATGCCAAAATTGAACTGCTTTGCTAGATACAGTATCGCCACCAAACTATTTTTATTTTTGGAGAAATTTAGGAAACCCTGACTCATGCCGAAGGCCACGTGTTCGTCATCACCAAAGTTGACTCGGCTCGGGAACTTAGGTACCAAGGGGAAATGTTATGAATTGAGCACCCCCGCTCGCCTAATCAAAGATCGGCCTTTACTAATCACGATATGATATTTTTTTATAAATATTATACATTTTTATTCCGGTTATTAGCTAACTTTACTATGTGATGTGCACAAGCAACTATAGACTAAAATTGCAAGAATTGGAACAATTCAACTTATGTTTGTTTGCGAAAATGGTTTGAATTTGCTACCCTCAACTGGGCTTAAAAGATGTGGTTTTGCCACCAAATATAGTGGGCTTAAAACATGATTTGTCACTCAACAAAGTGGGCTTAAAACGCACATTCGTTGAATCGTTCCAATTCAAACCACAAGCCTTCATCCACAGGCATTCTAGCAATTTAGCATTTAAGCACATAGCCTCATGGCAAGCATGCTAATCATGGCAACATTCACATTCATGCAAGTATGCTAAAGCATAAAAACTCACATAGTACTCCAAGCTAGGAAAACATGAGTTAGAAAAATATGCATGGTTCCTAACTATACAAGATGTCTAATGCAACACATGCAATATGCAATTAACAGGCTTGGCTACTAATATGGCATATGATGCAATTTGATAACATGCGGTTAAACCCATATTCAAAGAATTATTGAAATTGTAATGCAGTTTGAATAATACGCCGAGCCTCAGTGCATGCAATGCAAGATGAATGGATGCAAGCATAAAATATGCTAATTAAAACATGCCCCTAATCTAACCATAAAAAATGATTAAATAAAAGGGAGAAAGACGTGGGGTTGGAAAACATTCACACATGTACGCACACTTATTATAACATTACGCTTTCGTGAAGGAGGGTCTGAAAGAATAAGCTAACCAACTAGCTACGCTAATTAAGCTAACTAATTATTATAAAACTTGAATTTATTAACTATTCTAGTTAACCAATTATTACAAACCGAAGTCGAATAACTAGTTAAACTAACTAATTATTTACAATACTTAATTAGCTACAACTAATTAATTACACCATGCATTTAAACTATTGCTAATTAAACTAATTAGCTAATCCTGGGAAGCAAGAGATGCATGCATGCTCGATTCTTCACCCGAAAAGCTACTGCTTTGCTGCTGAATGCCTCTGTTTGCACATATGAACACTGAAAATGCTGTCCACTTCCAGAACACCTCTATTCCACCTCAGGAATACACTGTGCAAATTTCATTGGTGGCCGACAGGGGGCCAGTCAGCTGCCAATGGTGGCCGGTCGGCTACCATTGGCGGCTGGTCGGCCACTACTGGTTTGAACTTCCCTTGCTGTAACAGAGAGAAAAACAGAGCAAAACAGTGTATTTCTCAAAGGTTGTTTGCACACTTTGCCTCTCCTTTTCATGGGGAAAATCAAAGGAGGGACAAGCTTTGGTTCACAAGCCATCAATCAAGCAATTTCATTGCATGATGGCTACTGAAACCAATTGTGCAAGTTCAATAAATGCACAACAAGACCAATATGTCCATCACCCTATCATGCATGATCAAGGACGATGGAGACCAAAGAAAATGACACATTTCATCACTTTTGAGTATGAAATGTCCCATTTTCCTTGTGTTCAAATTAACGTCCGACTTGAACACATGCAATGCAACACAAAGAGATGCTTATCTTGCCTCTTTTACTTGCCAATTTTATTTACTCATTTTAATTACCAAATCATTCATTAATACATTAAGTCCATTGGTGAGTGTCCTCTAGTGGAAAGAGGGTTCAAACCCCAAGTTGCTTTGGGCATGAAACAAGCATTACACTGTTGGTAATGAACACCCTAAGGGATTAAACCATTAGGTGTAGCACCTTCATTTCACACTTAGGCAAACAAGTGGTTTGAAACCACTTTCAAAGCAAAACCAAAAGAGTGAAGAATTGAGCGGGATTGCAGAGATTGTAGTGCTAAAATTAGGTGGAAAAAACAATAAAACATGCAATCAATTCAAACCAATGATGGTTAAAGCCTTAAAACACCAAGTAGTGAAAGGACTTACTCCACAACTATACAAAACAAGACTCAAAGGAACCAACCAGCCCAAAACAGAGCTAAAACAGGTTATTTTAGAAGCTAGAACATGCTCGACTTGAGCTAAGTTAAGCTAGAAAAATATGCTAACATATGAAGTTAACTAGGCATGCAAACAAGACACAAGGAGAGGAGGCTAACCCCTTTTATTTTGAACTTCAAAACATGATTTTAGCCACTGAAATAGCTCTGAAAATCAGTGTTTAAAAGCTCTAAAAAAGATATGCAATGGTGGAAAACACAAAGGCAAGGACCTCCATAACAAGGTACAAAGAAGGGTTATCAACCCCTCAACCTTTAATGGCCTTAGGACCCAAGCTTCAGCCAAAAAACACAGAGTTTTTTATAGCCCAAAATCGGTTAGAAAACATGCTGGAATGAAGGCAAAAGTAGCTAAAACAATAAGCTAAAACATGGTAATTTAAGCTAGTAAACAAGCATGAAGAGGGGTGGCTAACCCCTTTATTTTTGGGACCTCAAAACAACATTTTTAGCTTCTGAAAAGCTCTGAAAATCAATGATAAAAAGCTCAAAAAAAGTTGATGAAAGAATGGGAAACACAAGTGGAAAGGCTTAGAGAGTAAGGTTCAAAGAAAGGTGATTAACCCCTCTACCTTTAAGAGCCTTAAACCACAAGCTTCAGCCTATAAAAACATGTTTTAAAGAGCTTAAAAATAGCAAGAAAAGATGGAAAACAAATGGTGTAAAGGTGGTACAAAGGAAAGAAAAAGTATACCTCTTGGAGAGGAGTGAACCCTTAAGCCATAAATCACCAATTTCCACACTCTCAAGTGCTTCAAGAGCTCAAATCACCGTTCAAATCACCTCAGCAAGAAGCTCTCTAGGTTTGGTGTGTTTGGGCATAGGCTATGCAAGTTGCAAAAGAGAGAGAGAATTGTAGAGAGAGAGGATTTTTCCAAAAATATTTCACTCCTAAATGTTTTCTAACCTTGAAAGCAAGAAGAGAGGCCTTCTATTTATAGAAAAACAACCCCTTAGGTTGAAAATATCAAGCCGTAGACAGCTACAGCTTTTGGGGGACAGTTGGGACAAAATATCTTGGTTTTTTTCACCCTTGGCCGTCAAGAATTTTCAGCCCTCAAAAAATTGCTTCCAGGCTCGACTTCAAATGGGCATAACTCCTTCATCCGGACTCCTTTGCAAGTCATTCGTGAGCCTAAATTGAAGCCCCGGAAGTCTACTTTCCAATGGAAGTGGCCTCACATCAAAATTGTAAGTGTTCTAAGAGATATGCCTATTTTAGTGAAGGTCGCTTAGTTTTGGCTTATTCGAATGGATGCCTAACTTCAACCAGCCATATCTCTCTCATCCGGACTCAGCTTTAGGAGATTCTTGAGTGTAAAATGAAGCCCCAGAAGTCCACTTTTCAATGGTGGTGGCCTCACAACTTAAGTCCAAGTGTACAAAAGGATATACCTAATTTAGTGATGCTGCCCAGTTTTTCCTTAACAGTTTATGCCAAACTTCTTCCCCAACTAAATTTCTTCCTTCTCCTCCAATTTTCTTTAACTCCAAACCTCTAAATAGGATGTTTTAAAGATTTTTTCAAAGATTTTACCTCTTTTCCATTTATTTCCACTTTGTCCTTGCTTGGTTTACTGAAAAGTGCAATTTTTAACAAAATACGAGTCTCGGAACATCATAGAAGAATTTTCCAAAATATTTTGAAAGAGAGGGTTTTAAGGTCTAAAATTGTTTTGGTCAAAATAGTTTTCGTCTAAAATGGGGTGTAAGGTTGGGATTTAGAGCTCTTCTTGCTGAAGAAATCGAACATTTGTACAGCATAACTCTCATCATCGAGTGATCAATCGATGGCGCCCGAGGCTTAAGGGCGGTAAAAAATTGGGTGTCTACAAGGGGGCAGAAATTAATGACAATATTAATTTTTTTTTCATAATAAACAACAATGAAATATTAATTAACTTAAATGTTAAGAGTTCATTTGGATAAATGTGAATTTTAAATTAAACGATTTGAGATGAAATTTTATACAAATATTGGGGAGTAACTATTTTATAGGTGGATTGAAAAATTAAAAAAGAAGATACGTTGAGACAGAAATGATAAATTTTAGTAGAGAAATTCTATAAAACATACTGCAAAAAAAGTTTTTGTCATATGTCGCAATTATGATCTTTGTGGTCTTTAGTTATAACTTCTTGCGGTTGTTATTTTGGTTATAACTATATATCAAGCAATAATTAGTTATGACTTATTCTGATAGTAGTTATGGCCTATTGTAATTTTTTTTTTAATTTTTTATAGTTGAAGATGTATTGCTTGATTATAATTTATATAGTGGTCATTTTAGTTATGAATGAAAAGAAACACTTGAAGAATAAACTCCACATGTCAAATGTAACTAACAATCCAATAAATTCCATATCTTCATTGAAATTATTTATGTTTGCATGTCATTAATGATAGATATCACCATTATATTGAAATTTTCATAGATAATAATATGACTTATCATAGTCTCTTTATTTTCAATCAAAATAACCATTATTGTTCTCATAATTTTAAAAATGTCATTGACATTTCACTTTAAATAATATTTTTATAAATTTTTTTATTTAAAATATTTTCTTTATGTTAAAAAAAAAAAAAAAATTGCCAAAACTCAAGAAGGGCACATGACCCCCTTGAGCCCTATGTGGCTCCGCCACTGGTGGCGACTCTGTATCTGGCAAAGCAGTTCAATTTTGGCATTTTTGATTCAAAATCAATTTTTCAAAAGATTTGCTAGATTTGGTCTCTTTGGTGTTTATCAATTTCACATTGCACTTGTGAGATTAGATTCAGAATTGCGAGAGTCTGAACTGTAGGGCTATTCACCTTTTGAAAGGAGTGTAGAAAGTCTGGCTATAGTTTCTGGCAACTCTGCTTGGGAATTAGAGATCTTGACTTGAACTCATGATATGAAATTTTATTTGCACTTATATGTTTCTTTGCATTTGATTTGCATTGGTGCGCTTAATTCACTGTGTTTGCCATCTGCTATTCCTGTACGGTTTGTCGGAGGCTTGGCTAAAAGCATGCCAAAACGTTGACATGTCGTGGGCTCTGCCACGATGGGAATACAACCCTTGGATCTGTACTACCGCTGTACTGTTTGATCCTCCTTTCACTTCTCGGTGTTAGGTGTGAGAGGTATATTAGGTAGCCTTGTTGAGGTATCCTTTTTGACCATTTGGCCTAGTTGCATATTGAAAGTCGTAGAGATTGTTTCAAACCAGGATAGGATGCTCACCCGAATATAGGATTATGTAAAAACCGCTTTGTTTGAATAGTGAATCCTAGCTTTTGACGAAACCAAGACAGGGTAACCCTACCCCCTCATAGGAGTGTTTTGATTCTCACTTAACTGGTATATGCTTTACAGTGAAACTATACAGAAATGTGCATATTAGTTGCAAGTTGGGTATCTGTTTTGGGGACATAATTCAGTATTGAGTGCAGTCTTACAGCTTTGATTACATTTTTGTGTTGTTAACATCTGAGCTGAGGTGCTGTGCGGTTTCTGATTGTTGCTTTATTTTTGCTAGGTAGTATAACACCATAGCTTTGGATAGTTCGGATCCCCCAAGCACTCTGGACCTGTGTCAGGAGGCTTTACAGATCCGGAGATCTTGTTAGGAGACAGCCTGTGTTTGCTTCACTCCTCCCTGTTACTAGACGGAGAAAAGTTAGACACAATTCACCAGTCCAGTAGTCACCCTTCACTTCACCTGCATCTACTCAGGGACAGTTTTCTACATCCAGTCCAATAAGAGATTACTCGCCAATTCCAATGGCACAATATCCCCCGGTTAGTATGGAAGACCTAATCCACCACCTTCAGCAAACAGTTGAAACCATGCAGCAAGATGCTGCTCGCCAGGTAGAGGTCACCGCATGTCAGGTAGAGATAATAAATAGGTTGTAGTAACAACAACCACAGCCGGTAGCGGCTTTTGCATCTCATGTACCTCCAACGGGTATTCCAGCACCCGGAGCCACACTCCATACCACTAATGCTGAGGCTGAGAATCAGGGCAATCCGACAGAGCCGATCCCACCACAAGCCTCCAAAGCACCCGTGCATTAGGCCGAGGCTCCATTTGAGTTTGAGGTTAACCCGACTGTGCTTAAGGTCAACAAGTTGGAGAAGATCTTCAAGAGAGCACAGGGTGTGAACTCTATCCTCGACATAGAAGACAAGTATACTAACTCTGCAGTGACATTGCCAGACCGGTTCAAAATGCCACACATTGATCGGTTCGATGGTTCTGGAGACCCCATGGTTCATCTTTGGCTATTTTCAAACATTCTGCGGTCGATTGGCCTGACCAGATTGTAGAAGCTCTCACTCTTTGGTCGGACCTTGTCTGGTATAGCAACTATCTGGTATGCGAAGTTGGAGGATTCTGTGAAGTAGAGCTGGGAGGAAATGGCTGAGGCCTTTATCACATAGTACTCCTACAATACACAAATCAAGGTCACAACCCATGATCTCGAAGCAACACTCTAGGAGCCAAAGGAGGATTTTTCAGAATTCGTGACAATGTGGAGGGCCAAAGCTTCAATGATGACCACACAGCCTTCTGAGAAAGACCAGATAAGAATGGTAGCTCGCAATCTGCATGGGAGATTACTGCAGAAAATGATAGTCCTACCCCTGTTCACGTTTACCAAGCTCCATGAGATGAGGGTTCGGATTGAAGACGCCATGAAATAGGGGTTGATAACTAATGAGAAAGAGCAGGCCAAGAGGCCTTGTGTGCGCAGTTCCAATGCAACCACTAGCAGAAGCATAGCTGTGCGGCCATATGATGTGAGTGTTGTCACCACCACAACCAAAACCGTCAATCCCTTTGCCAATACAACTCCACAAACTTTGAATAAGCCTGCCCGATCTTTGAGGACCTTCGCCTCACTCTACATGCCTTTATCCCTAGCCTTGAAGGTATTGATTAAAAAATGGCACGTCAAGCCATTAGAGCCTCACCCATTACTCGATCCTCTCCAACCAAAACACAACCCAGCCAAATACTGTGCATTTCATCAGTAGCACGGTCACGACATCGACCAATGCTTCAGGCTGCATCATGAGATTCAAGACCTCATCAACAACAAAGTGATCGCACCACCCCAAAAGCCAAATGTAATTACCAACCCTCTTCCAGCCCACAATCAAGTTCTTCCACCTTATAATTTGAACCTAATCCATACACTGGCCCTCCTCTACGACCCCAGCGTATATATTACCCCTTCCTACCTACCCAAATCTACGGTGTTCATTCTTGAAAGAACAGATTTGTGCATGATGAACATGTCCACACTTCAACCTAAACCCATGGCTGTGACAGTGGCAGAAGAAGGAAGGTTGGCTTTAGAGGAGAGTACGAGTCCGCCTAAGTGCTCTGAGGAGAAGTACAATCCGTACTGCTACATTGTGCCAATTGATCAAGTCAAATCGAAAGTGGTATTGCCAGGGAGGATGGCCTGAGCCAAGGATTGGATGATCTGGCAGAACTTGAGGAGGACTTAGACAACCTGTAGTTCTTCAACGAACAAGATTAAAGGAATGTACAGATTGACTGGTTTGATTTGAATGGGTTGATAGACAACTTTGGGTGGTTAAGTGATGAACCCGACAAAGAGGAAGGAACTGAAATAAAACCAGAAGAAAAGGAAGCAATAATTGCCGCAGTGGCCGAAATGGCCGATGAAAAGGGGAAACTGCAGGAGAGCATCGGCGTCAAGAATTTAGCTCAAGAATTGGGTACTATGAGTACTACGGACACAGAACAGGAGGCGGTATTGAAGCAGTTTGAACAAGAAAGGGTTCAAGACAAACAAAAAGCCAGAATAGCTCAACACCCTGTGGGGGATACTTGTAATGTGAGAACGATCAGAACGGAGCTAGACAATTGTTTGTTGGTTGCCGGAGGTGTATAGTGGGAGGATGATGATCTACATTTGGCTTACAACGATGAAGACTGGGGTGAGTCCCTTCCAGACAACACGTGGTACGCTGAGGAGATTGATCACATGACAAGAAGTGGGTGGTATTTTAAGCCACCGCACTTAGACCAAGCTGAGGCCTCTGGAAAAGATAAAGAGGTTGAGAAACAGAAAGAGAAGTAGTTGGAGAAAGAAGCAGTTTTGAAGTAACTGAAGAAAATTCAAGCTGACATCTCAATCTGGGGTCTTCTTATGGCCTCCCGAGTGCATCGACAGGTTGTGTTATCAGCAATGGACAAAGCTAAGTTGTACATTAACACTACCCCTAAATAGCTTATGGGATTGGTCTTCCCAGGTGGAGCCGGGCCAACCCTAACCTTTTTTGATAAAGAAATGCCATCAGAAGGCTCAGCACACAATAAACCCCTGTACATATCTGTTGAGTGCAGAGAAAAATGGGTACCAGTGGTCTTGGTCGACACTGGTTCAGCTATCAACGTCTGTCCTTCTCGCACAGCTTATGCCATCGACCTTAAATTAGCAGACTTCGTGCCTAACCCCCAAGTGATTCGGGGCAAGGAGGTTATGGGAATGGTACAAATCCAAGTTCAGGTGGGTCCAGCACAGCAGGATGTCGAATTCCATGTCTTGGATACCCAGGCTACCTTCAACTTACTGCTAGGGAGACCCTGGCTGCACCTGGTGAAAGCAGTCTTTTCTACCCTTCACCAAATGCTGAAGTACCCTCATGGGAAGAGAGTGGCGATTGTGTTCGGAAATTTGTCTATTCATCCTCCGCCAGAGGTAACTACACCAGTGCTGGAGATTGTTCATGGTGAGAAGGATGTTTTCCTTTCAAGGTTTACGCTGGCTGAGGCCCAGGTAGTACAAACCATCCTGGCAGCTAATGAGGGCATGTATGTCAGTGCCTAATCAATCTATTTCATGAACAAACTCCAATACGTGCCAGGAATGGAACTTAAAAGAAGTGGTCGAAAAGGCATCACAACATTGGCCGATGTGCTGCATAATTTGCATGCCTTTGGTCTTGGCAATATGCCCACCAAAGAGGATTGGGTTAGGAAAGAGAAGCGATGGCAGGCAGAGCTAGAGCCAAGTAGGCTGGAAAACGCTATGAGCTCGTTCACAGGTCACTTTGTTCGGGAGGGAGAAGACTTCCCTTTTTGCGGCTTTTCTGAGCTTTGGTTGAATTTTGTGAAGTAGCGTGTTCCCGGCTTCAAAATCTTCTTTGACTTGCAGTTGTAAGATAGTGATATTGAAGAAAAGGCTAAACCAAGTACTGAAGTTGAACAGAGCTTTGAAGATGACTTAGACAATAGAGAGCTTGGAGTAGGAACAACATTGGCATGTCTCTTTCAGATCCTCCAGCTCAGAGAGCTTGGGGGATAACCTAACCATCTCTATGATCGGGGATCAGTAGGGTGTGAACTCGTCTAGCAATATTTTGAATGTATCTAAAGCACCATCTCTTGTCTGATAGCTGCAGGAAGGCTACCTTTCTAGTTTTGAGTTGGGTGGTGAGCCAGAATCTGTTTCCACAGAGTTTGTGGAGTCAGAATCAGATTCCGGTTCTTTTGAGTCTGAGTCCGGTATTCTTGGGGGTGATAACCCGAATACTAAGGTCTTTTCCACGTCCTCTTTTTCTTTTCCTTTTGAGTCGGTTATAACCGAAGAGCTGGATGAGCTGGATCTTATGAATGAGAACGCTACTAATTCTGAGTATTTCTCTGTGCTGCTTGTTTATTGCATTGACCAAGATTATCAAAATTTTAATGAAAATGAAGAGGAATGAATTCCTCTGGTTTTGAAAAACTTGATTAATCGAGAGGAGGAAAGGTTTGCAAAACCTTGTGTCGATGAAATCATTGCTTTCAATGTGGGTACTGAGAAGGATCTGCGTCTAGTCCAGATCGGGTCCACGTTGTTTTTGGAAGAGTGCAAGGGCTTAGTCGCTTTATTGAAAGATTTCAAAGATGTTTTCATGTGGTCCTACAAAGACATGCCTGGAATCGATCCTGAGATTGTACAGCATCGGATCCCTCTTGACCCAGAGGCTCGACCCGTCTAGTAGAAGTTGCGAAGAATCCGTCCAGATTGGGTGTTGAAGATCAAAGAAGAGGTCATCAAGCAGATCGAAGAAGGTTTCTTGTTAGTATCTGAATATCTGACTTGGTTGGCCAACAACATCCTAGTGCCGAAAAAGAATGGGAGAATCCGGGTATGTGTTGACTTTCGGGATCTGAACAGAGCCAGTCCGAATGACGACTTCCCTTTGCCGCACATCGATGAATTAGTGGACTTCACTGCAGGTCATGCATTGCTATCCTTCATGGACGGGTTTTCTGGGTATAACCAAATTCTAATGGCTCCTAAGGACAGAGAGAAAACTGCATTTACTATGCTGTGGGGAACTATCGCTATGGGGTTATGCTGTTTGGGTTGAAGAATGCCAGGGCTACCTATCAAAAGGCTGTAACCACTATTCTACATTATATGATCCACAAAGAGGTCTAGGTGTACGTGGACGACATGATTATTAAGTCCAAAGAAAGAGAGGGCCACTACACCGCCTTGAAGAAATTCTTTCAACGGATTAGAGAATATAGACTAAGGTTGAATTCGCAGAAATGTGCTTTCGACATAACAGTAGAGAAAATGCTGGGTTTCTTGATCATACAGAGGGGCATTGAGATAGATCCTTCCAGAATTAAGGCCATCCTAGAAATACCACCACCAAGGACTAAAAAGGAGGTGCGAGGCTTTCTAGGTAAAGTGCAATTCATAAGACGGTTTATTTCTAAATTAACCTTGACTTGTGAACCACTATTTGGTCTCCTAAAGAAAGGAAAGAAATTTTGATGGGATGATCGATGTCAATTCGCTTTTGAGCAGATTAAGCAGTATCTTTAGAATCCGCTAGTGTTGTCGCCGCTAGAGCTGGGAAAGCCTTTGATTCTGTATCTGTCAGTAACAGACACCACAATGGGATGCATGCTTGCTCAGGAATATGAGGATTGGATGGAGAAAGCCATCTACTATTTGAGCAAAAAAATTCTGGATTATGAGACCTGCAACACTCCGTTGAAGAAAGCTTGCCTAACCTTGGTATGGGATACTAGGAAGTTGAGGCACTACTTGTTAGCTCACTCTGTAATTCTGGTTTTGAGATTAGATCCCATCAAATATCTCTTTGAGAAACCAGCGCTTACAGGTAGGCTAGCCCATTGGTTGCTTCTCCTCTCCGAATTTGATCTTAAGTAACCCGCAAGTCGGTCAAGGAGAGAGCTGTAGCAAAGTTGCTGGTAGATCACCTAGTAGAAGGGGATGAAGCAGTGGAATACCTATTCCCAGATGAAGCCATTCTGAAAGTTAAGGAAAAGACTTGGACAATGTACTTTGACGGAGCATCCAAATAATATGGTTATGGGATAGGTGTGTTGCTAATAGTACCCGACAATTCTCATATACCTTTGGCCTTCAAACTCCGGTTTAAGGTCTCCAACAACGAAGCAAAATATGAAGCGTGTATCACTGGATTAGAAGCTGTCCTAGAACTGGGGGCAAAAAGATTAGGCGTTATCGGGGACTCGAACCTAGTTGTTTCTCAAGCAAATGGAGACTGAAAAGTCAAAAAAGAAAAGATAAAGATTTATCACCAGACCTTGGATGTTCTGATTCCTAGGTTTGAAAATATGACTTTCACGCATCTACTAAGAGAGAACAATAGGTTTGCTGATGCTTTATCAACTTTATTATCCATGACAGACATCCCTCTTGGAGTCCGGATGCATCCGATTATCATTGAGCAGAGATGTATTCTAGCTATGAGACCATCGCCGCAATAGATGAAGCGCAAGATCAAAACCCTTGGTACTATGATATCTAGAACTTCTTAGAAAAGGAGGTTTATCCACTAGGGGCAAATGCCAAGGACAAAAGGGCAATACGACGAATGGCCGTCCAATTTATCATCTGCGAAGGTGAACTGTATAAGAGAGGTCATCTGGAAATGCACGAGTTGTGTGTCGAAGAAGAGGAGTCAAAGCGCTTGATGGAGGCCATCCGTGGGTGTGATAACTCTGTCTTGTGTTAAGTTAATTAATCATGATTATGCTGTGAATATGTGATTAATTTGAATTTAGGTGTTAATTGCATGATTATATGTGATTTTGGCCTTATATTTGTTCACCGTAGGAAGATCTAGTCACCTTGCTGTTGTAAACTAAAAATTGAAGGCCTTATCGGCCACAAAAACCGAAATTGACTACGCCATTGTGATTAGCATAATTTTTAGAGCCTACAGTGAAATTTAATTGAAAACTGATTCGGAACGAATTAATTAGTTTAAATTGAATTAATTAAGCACCATTGATTAGTTCTAATTAAGTGTGATTAGGGAAAGCCTATATAAATGAGCTAAGTATACTTAAGCTCATATTTTTGAGCTCAAATCAGATTCTACACTCTAGAGAGAAAGGGTGAACCGAATTTAGAGAAAGGAGCCATTCTTGAAAATTTTGCAAGAGAACTCAAGTTTTGGAAGGCTAGGCTCTAGAACTAGCTAAAATTGTGAAGATTGAAGCTCCTAGGTGAGTAATTGAGCATAAATTCATGAGTTTGAGTTTGTAATTTTGTGAATTCAAAGTTAGATGGTAATCAAGAACAAGAGTTAAGTTGGACTTGATGAATTTGAAGCCATTATAAACATGAATGTAAAGATTGCCATGGATTTGTGTATTTGAGCATGAAACATATGATCCATGTTGAATTTTGATTATAATTCATGCTTTTGATCACCTTTTGCATCACTTAAGTTGAGAATGGAAGTTATATTCCACATGCAAGCACAATTCATGGAGGTATAGGTTTTGGTTGCATGAATTTGAAGTATTGGAAATAAGTTTGGTATAAATTGAGTATGCATGTAATTAATTCATGGGAATTGAGCTTCATAATGTTGTAAATTTAGTATTTGTATCGTGTTAGAAGATGTACAAGTGAATTATGGGTCATGACATGCAAGTTATACCAATTGGAATGCAAATTTGGAGCTTAAATAGCTTGTTAGAAATCCTAGAATTCATTCTCTCCGCTCAAGCGAAGGAGTTGCCGTTCGAGCGGAGAATGCAAGCAACCAGAAGTTTTGCAGACAGAGATGCCTGCTCGAGCGAGAGAAGTTGCGCTCGAGTGGCCACTCATATGTTTTGACTTCTGGCTCGAGCGGCCAGGGTCACGCTCGATTGTAAAAACGAAGTAACTAGTACTTTTGCAGACCAAAGGGTTCCATTCGAGCAACCAAAGCTGCACTCGAGCGGAGAGCCCTGTTTTAGAAATTTTGAAAAGGTGTTTTATGATTTGTTTTCCATTCTCTTTCATTTCTAAGAATTCTTAGACATGCATTGAGCATTGTAAATGGACTAAGAAGATAAAAAAGAGGCCTAAGATGAATAAATAAATTAAAGAACGGATTTAATCGCTTGTGACCCAATGTGTTATGAAATGTGTAGGGTCAAGCGCAAGAACAAATCATCTGGCAGATCACTGTGAGTAATATCTTAATAAAGATATGTTCGAGTACGTTAGTTTCCACAACGTTACTTCTGTATGGGTCTTATGAATCTGTATTTTGAATTATGGATGAATAGTCTAAATGTCAGTCTTTTGTATAAGAGTAATTGAATACAAATGTGATTATGATCATGGGTATGACACACACATGAATATGAATATGAAAATGAATGATGGGCCAAAGGCCGTTTGACAAGAATGGTTGGGCCAAAGGGTGTTTAACATGAATGATTGGGCCGAAGGCTGTTTGACACGAACGAATTGGGCCCGAGGCCGTTTGATAAGAATGAATTGAGCCCGAGGCCGTTTGATGTATTAGATGGAAACTTAAATGGGCCTATGGCCGTTTGATATGTTTGCTACAAATTTCATTCATGTAACTCCTTTATTTTGATATTATTCACTAGGCTATCACTCACTCTCATTTATATGTGTATAGGTGAGCAAAGAGATGTTCAATCCCAGCCTCAGTGAAAGACATGAGAGAAGTCAAGTTTTTGTAGAGTCAGCCCGAATGTCTCACACATGAGACTTGTTTTGTTTCTTTTGTTTTCTCTTTATTACCTTGGTGAATATGTTGGATCACCATGTACATAAGCTTTTTGTTTGGATGACTGTATGCTTGAAAGTTCCTGGACATATAAGATGTTAATTTTGTCTATATGTGTGAGTTATTATGGAATGTTTGTTTTATCATGTAAGCACAGCTCATCGGACAAAATTTTTGAGTCTGCTTCCGTTTGGCCCCATTATTGCTATAAAATATGTCTGATTTTGTTTGAGGTCGTAGGTAATCCCTTAATTACTGGTCGGTTATGACCTTAATCCTTAGGGGCGAGATCAGGTCATGACAATGGGGGAGAATGCAAAGTGCACATGAACGAAGTAATGTTAGCCCATAATATTCTCAGGCAAGGTTACTACTGGTTTACCATAGAGGAGGATTGTATTGGTTTTGTTCGGTGATGCCACAAATGCCAGATTCATGCCAATTGCATGAACATCCCGCCTTCAAAACTGTATAACATGACTTCACCATGGCCTTTCTCAGTTTGGGGAATCGACGTCATTGGCACAGTCACACCAAAAGGATCGAATGGGCATGAATACATTCTGGTGGCAGTTGATTTCCTCACAAAGTGGGTAAAGGCTTAGTCTTACGTAGTGTTGAAAGCAACGCATGTGGCTAAGTTTATCAGAAATAACATCATTTGCAGCTACGGAGTCCTAAACGAGATCATTTCAAATAATGGCTCCCACTTCAAAAAGGAAGTGATAGACTTGTTAAAGAAATACAATGTGTCTTTTCATAAGTCATCTACACACCGACCGCAAACCAACGGAGCTGTTGAAGCCACCAATAAGAACATCAAGCATATTTTGCAAAAAATGGTTGAGACCTACAAGGATTGGCCAAATAAATTGCCATTCGCACTCTGGGGCTATAGAACTTCAATCCGGACATCTACATAGGCAACTCCTTATTCTCTTGTCTATGGGATGGATGCTGTTCTGCCAATTAAAATAGAAGTTCCGTCACTGCGAGTTATGGCTGAGTGTCAGATAGCAGAGGCGGACTGGCAACAAAGCAGGTTTGAGGAGTTGATGTTGTTTGACGAGAGAAGGCTGAAAGCATTGTATCATGTTCAGGGCTATCAAAGTAGAATTACTAGGGCTTTTAACAAGAAGGTTAAGTCTCGGAATCTCAAAGAGGGAGATATGGTGTTGAAAGAAAACCGAGCTCCCATTCATGACCCTAGGGGTAAGTTCAGACCCAATTGGACTGATCCTTACATTATCAAAATTGTGGAGCTATTATCCTCATGGAATTAGATGGCCTAGAATTTTCCCAGTCGATCAACATAGACAAGTTGAAGAAATATTATCCCTGAGAGGCTCGCTAGGCCGAAAACTCGGAAGGGCGACCTAGGCAAAAGTTAGAGCATTGAAAAATTAAAAATGAAGAAAAATTGAGCTTGCAAGGTTAAAAACCCAAAAGGGCAGCCTTGGCAAAAGTTAGTGCGCAAAAAGAGAGAGTCAATACTTGAGTGAACTGGAACCGAACTACGTAAGGTCTGATTCCTATCTTTGGGATACGTAGGCAACTTCATCTTGAAGTCCGGCAATAAACATCTCCAAATCAACTGTCCTGTCCATGTGTCTGATCAGGTCATCTTTGTCTGTTCTTTACCTGAGGGTTCAGTTGTGATCTTTACTCTGAAAGAAAAGCTTGTTACAGTGTAGAGCAATGCTATTCAGTCAAGGGGCAATTTGTGATCTTTTGATTCGGGGTTGTACATTTTGTGGATTGATTCAGTGCGTGTCAAGTGGTGATCCTCTTCGAAAATGGTTTTGGAAAGTTTTAATAAAAGTTGATTTTGTTCAAATTTTACCTTTTACAACTTCGACCATTTTTGGACCAAAAGGAAAATTTTCAATGCTCACAACTTTAATTTCATTGATTTTAACTTAAAGTTCTCCAACTCTTCGATACAAATCAAAGTTCATTTTATTACATCGAAAAAAAACTTGAAAAGAAAGGTCAAAGCAATAAACTAGGGGCATAAATGAGTTAGGTGCTCTTGCGTCCCCTGCTCGTGCTTGTGAAAGCTTCTGATGCCAAAGTAGGCCCGGTTTGTGCCTCATCCTCAAGCCAAGCCAAGCACTCACCAGAAAGGACGCAACTGAAACTAGGGGTAAGGGCCAGAAGTTCTCTCGTCCTCTAGCAGAAAAGTACCTAGCCATGTGTGAACCTCAGATGGGTAATAAAACCGGGTACTCTACCCTATCCTTTGGGCGGATCTGGTCATGTCCAAACTGATGCTTGAACCGGAAACGGAAATAGAACACATGGTGTGTGAGGTGCCGATCAATTGTATCCTAGGTTGCTGAGCCATGCTGTAGCTTATCTCGATTAGATTAAGCCATGGGCAGTGCCAAGCTATGTTAGCAGCAGATCTGTTGCACATGTAGTCGCACCACCATCCCTCGTTGGGAAAAGCCACTAGATGGTGGCGGAGGAAATAGCCTCGAGCTGAGTACTTAGGGCAAGAGTCCATTACCTTCAGCTTATTGATAAGCCACACCTGGGAAGGGATGAAAAAAAAGAGAGGTTAAAGAATAGAGAGATGTATGTTGAGAGAAAAGTGAGAAAAGGGCTTTAAGAGAAAAATAGAGCATGAGTGCCGAGTGATGTGAGAAACACATATGAAAAAGGGTGGGAAATATTACTTGAAGAAGTAGTGGACTCCCTGCGAATCTGATAGTCTCTCACCGATGAAAACCGTCTAAGCCCATCAAAGTCTCGGCCAGCACAAAGCCAATGCAACTCTTGCCTTCCTTCAAACCTTGGGCCACTTCGACCAACCGAATGCTTGACCCGCCGACACTAGGGGCAAGAAAGAAATGAGCAAGCATACATAAGCAGAGGGCGTATTGCCGAAAGCCTTGCCAGAAAAGGTCGCTTCGGTTACCGACGTCAGAAAATCGATGAATCAAGTTGGGAATATCCAGCTTTCTATGGTGAACCAAAGATCGAGCCTCGTGTAGAGTGAGCCCACACATCCGTCCCAAAGCTTGGATGTGGCCAAAACAGGGCTGAGGCATGATTTTCTCATCGCGCCGGGATTCCATTAGTGCCTGAAATTCTTCAATTGTCAGGCATATTTCTTGTCCCACGAAGCTAAATACATGTGTGACTGGGTTCCAACATCGAATCGCGACATGGAGGAATGGAAAGCAAAGAGAAGTGAAACTCAAAGGAAAAAGGGCGTTTAGGCCAAAACCACAGAAATTTATCTTTTCCGAGCCATCCAAAGTGGCTATCCAGTCTCGAAGCCTATTGACAAATAACATCTCCATCTTGAGAGCAAAATATCAAAGACTTGTGAGTCTGCCAGAAAAACAGCATGGGAGCACTATTTATAAAGTTTGAGAAGGAGCTGAGCATGACAGCTGGACAACACTGACCAACATTACACTGATGGCTAGTCATGCATTAGTGATGGCCAGCCGTGCATCAGTGAAGCTCGGCCGAGTCTTGGTGCTGGTCCATACCAGATCAGTTGCAGCAAAAGCTGGCCTTTGTTCGGTTGGACCGCGACTGTTCTTTTGAGTCTTGTTTTGTTTTTACCAAGTTTGTTTTTAGTATTTTTGAGTTTTTTTCATTTTGTTTGTCTATTATCGAGTTGTATTTTACATTTTGTCCAGTTGTTGGTTTTTATCCGATTCAAGAATAAATGTGAATCAATAGTTGTCGTTTCGAGTCTTATGTAAAGTTATTGTGCAAGGGTTATGCCATCCATCACATGCAAATGTTGTTCATCATAATGTGCAAAGAGATCATTCAACAAAATTTGACTTTTATTTAACTAACGGGACCAACCCCGGTCATTTGTTTTACATAACAAAAAACAAAAGAAAAGTCTTCAAAAACAAAAGAGGTCTATCTGAAGCTATTTTTTTTTTAACTACATAGCAAAGTGAAAGCAAAGGAAAAACAGACAAAATAGCAAATCAATATCATCAGTAGCCCATCCTAGCTCTCTTCCTCTTCGGCTGTGGAAGTGGTGCGTCGCTGTCATCGCTAGGACTGCTCGACTACAAGGCAATCTCCTTTCCTTCATCCTCAGGGGTCGTGGATCCGCCAAAAGACTCCTCAGAAAGCGAGCGTTGCTTCACTTGACCTCTCCCTCGATCGGTTTCTCACTGGGCCTCGTCTTTGTCTACTGGCTGCAGAAGGTTCTATAGGCACTATCGGTGCTGGGTTAAGCTAAAAAGAGGACAGATATCAGTAGGAGTAAACAAAGTGTATAGTATGGCAACAAATACAGTATGGCAACAATAGTAAACCGCAGATAGAATGTACCTCAATTCCATGGGTGACTAAGGCAGTCTGCCTCCTCCGTACCATCAGGAGCAGTTAGTCGATCGTTTGAAGAAGCTCATCACCAAATGCCGGGGTATTTGAAAAGAATAGAATTTGAAAAACGGCAGACAGAGGTAATAGAAAACAATGAACAAAAATGGCAGAAAACAAGCTACAGTACAATATGGACTAGCACAAAAGAATGTGTACCTACTTGATGCCAGGGGCAAACAATAGTCTACATTCCTTCTCCTCGATATGCTCAAGTGGGATCTACTTGATCACTCTATTCGGACATATTTATACGATCTCAGTGGGGATTACGGGAAATCCAAGAATGGGAGCAATGGTAGGGGCACCTCCAACAGGCGCATCGCCATCCCCAGCAGCAGTAACAACCTCCGGCACAACTCGAGCCACGCTTAGGGTAAGAGGCGCCATCACCAGAGTGTGTAAGAAGGTAGTGAAATCGCCAGGCTCGTGATGAAGATCGCCGTCCTCGCCTATCATCAAAAGGTCGAGCTCAGGACCATCCTGTAGATTATCCACTACCCTCATGTCGGGAGGAGGAGGATGTGGAATGTCGGGGTCAGCAACGCCCCGTGTCTGGTGGATGAACCTCTCTCCCAGGTAATACACTCAGCCAAAGGGGCCCTTGAACAGGATCCTTATTGTGGAGGCACGCCAGGCAATGGTGTAGGTCATCCTCGACACTTAGGAAATGCCCATCCAAGGGTGCTAGTCAACCTATGAAAATCAGTGTAGTATCAGAATGGCAGTGCGGTGTCAGAAATTAGTGCAATGTCAGAAGTCAATATAGTATGAGAATGGTAATATGGTACATATGCAATAGCACGAGAATGACTTTGTAGTGTGGAACAGTGCAATATGCTTATAGTAGCTAACAGCTAAAGATTGGTATTATGTTACCTGGTCCGTCGTGATCGTGTCAAAGAAGCAGCGGAAGTATGGGAAGGTTCGGTCTACAAGGCAGCGTCGCTCAAACTGCGAGTTGTAGTACCGGGAGCGGGTACTGACAACTCGATCAACCTCACTGGGACTGGAGCCAAGGGAGTAAAATACGTGTAGACCCAAAGCTGCAAACAAAAGGCAAACAGAAGACATGAGAAAATAAATCAGATGAATAAGAAATGCACCAGTAAACAGAATGTAAAGTATATAAGAAAAGTGAGTGTAGGTATACCTCCCAAACCCTCCAGTAGCCGCCAAGTGAATTTGCCTTGTGACGAGAGACGGAGCTCATGTAGCAGTATAAGGTGGCCAGGACTCCACCACCCTAGTCATACTCCACCACCTGAGAAAGGTGTACCAATGCCCCTAGAATGTATAATCCCACAGTATTTTCCCTCTTCGCGAACATGGTAGTACCGAGAAGATTTATGAGGAAGTCGCGGGTGTACTGGGCAACCTCATCTACAGTAGCTGACTGAGTGCAGGAAAAATGCTCCAAGAACCAACTGTAGCACACCATCCCATGGCTGGTGGTGTCTGGGATCGTCCCGAGAAACTAGAGCTATACGACTCTCTACTAGGTCATATTCGGATCAAAGGAGACTGGGCTGCCAACCCCGACCCGCAAATCGGTCAACATCGAGAAGTCATATGGGGTCAGCGTCATCTCCCCGGTCGAAGACAAGTGAAATGAGTCGGTGGTATCCCACCATCTCTCTACCAAAGCCCCATAAAGCCAAGACTCAGCCTGCATCTGTATGAGCCCAGAGCAGAAGGACCCAAAGCCAACGACATCTACTAAAGTGCGATCTTCTTGAAGCCGCTAGTACCAACGTCGGGGGCCAGATATGGAGTCGTAGCTGCCTATCCTCTTGGCTATCACCTATCGATTAGAAGTTTTATCAGTGTATAGCAGAGACGAGTGGTTTGTTCATCAGTTTCAATATTTTAACATGTGTGCAAAGTAAAATAAGGAGAAAAGTTATGTACTGTGGAGGCGTCGGCAGATACATGCTCCATGGGTTCTCGCAGTAGAGTGTCCTCATCTAGCCCTGGAATGAAGCCCTCAAATCTCAAGATGCTGCTTGGGGATGGCACATATGTACGCGACTGGTATGTAGCCACATCAAAGGGCCTCTGGGCAGGGGCAGCACCAATCACTGTGGTGGGGTCGGGAATAGGTACTTCGTCACTAGCCATAAAGAGGAGTTTGAAAAGTGAAGAAAAACTAACTAGCTGAGTGTTTTTGGAGTGGAAATCACAAAACCAAAACCCTAAGAGAGAGAATATTAAGAGGAGATGAAAAATCAAAGGGAAAAGGTGGAAAAGTTGGGAAAAAGTGTGAAAATCTAAGAAAAACCAAGGGAAATCCCAAAACTTCACTAAACCAAAATTTAATCGGTTCAAAAGATGGAGGATCAAGAGGGTTTCAAGAGAAAATTTTGCAGAAGTTGTTGGGTAACTCAAGAGGAATGGAAATCTAGAGAGAGATGAAGATTAGAAAGAGAGGATGAGGTGTTTTCGGATGGGGAAGTGTGAGGAAATGAGGGTTGGGTCATGTTTTAACAGCCACAGGGTGTTGGTTTTACCGATCTGCCCCTGCCCCGCTGTCCAAGGCCGGCCGGTTGTGTCGAAGCCCGGCCGTGCATCGACAAGGCTCGGTTGGCCTTTAGTGAATTCTGTTTTGTTCTTTTCTTTTTTTCTTTTTTTTTTTGTGTTTTGTTATTGTTATTGTTATTTTATTTTATTGCATTATTCTTTTATTTCTGGTTTTGTTTGGGTTTTAATTTGGGTATATAATAATAAGAGTGAAGAAAAAGGAGAAAATAACAATGAAGTAATGAAAAGAAGAAAAAAAAAAACAAAAAAAGAAAAAGAGGAAACAAAAGAAGAAAAAGTTAAGGAAAAGTGAAAAACAAACAAAAAGGATTTTTTGATCTGATTTGTTCAAGCTTGTCTATTTTAATTATTTTGCTTAAATCGTAGTTCGTTCCGTTATGTTGTAACCAAATGATATTGTATGTACGGTTCATTCAGAGGAGTTCCAGATAAGTCATTTGTGTCTCGGTAGGAGGACCTACATAGCTTTGTAGCTATGATCATGAGTGCATCTATCTCACACATTCACTTGTTTACTTTGTTCATCTATCGCACACATTCACCTGTTCACTTCGTACATCTATCGCATGCATTCACTTCGTACATCTATCGCACACCTCGCTCTTTTACCTTGGGACGTGTGAAACACGACCTTGGGCGGTTTTTGTTTCTCAGAATGCATGAAATGCGGCCCTGGGTGGCTTTTACCTTGGGACGTGTAAAACACGACCCCGAGCGGTTTTTGTTTCTCAAAACACGTGAAATGCAGCCTTGGACGGGTTTTACCTCGAGACGTGTGAAACATGACCCCGAGCGATTTTTGTTTCTCAAAACACGTGAAACGCAGCCTTGGACGGGTTTTACCTCGAGACGTGTGAAACATGACCCCGAGCGGTTTTTGTTTCTCAAAACACGTGAAACGCAGCCCTAGGCAGGTTTTACCTCGGGACATGTGAAACATGACCCCGAACGGTTTTTGTTTCTCAAGATGCATGAAATGCGGCCTTGGGCGGGTTTTACCTCGGGATATGTGAAACACGACCCCGAGCGGTTTTTGTTTCTCAAGATGTGTGAAACGCGGCCCTAGGCGGGTTTTATCTCGGGACGTGTGAAACGCGACCCTGAGTGGTTTTTGTTTCTCAGGACGTGTGAAACACGGCCTTTGGCGGGTTTTATCTCAGGACGTATAAAACACGACCCCGATTGTTCTTTCTTTTATCTTAGGACGCGTGAAATGCGGCCTTGGGTGTGTTTGATCTTGGGATGCATGAGACGCAATCCCAAGCGATTTTGTTTTTTACTCATGAAGTGCGACCCTAAGTTGTTTTTCTCTCATCTTAGGACGTGTGGAACACAACCCCCAGCGGTTTTTGTTTTCTTGTTTTTAGGATGCGTGAAATGCAACCTTGAGCGGTGTTTTCTTTCCTCTTCTTGTGTTTTGGCGTGGGTAGAGTGTGTTTTGACTCTTTTTGCTTTAAGCTTGATGCTGTTCATTCATGTGTTGTTATTTCGTTATCTTGCGTATTGTATTTATTATTGCCTATTGCATCATCTCGCATGATCATGAGTTTTCAAAATAGCCGGCTTCACGTAGCGAGTGAGGCCAGCTTTCAAAATTGCATTGTACATATCATTTGTATCTTGCCCCAGAACTATGCTGGTTTCATTCCCTGTAAGGGATACGTAGGCAGCTTGCGGGCGCAATAATTTATTTCTGTTTTGATTATTTGTCCAAGTCTTACGGCCTTGTCAAAATGGGTCGTCTCTGGGCTTTGACATTCATTCATGTCATTGCATGACTTCGAGCTCTGTCAAAGAGGGACAGTTGTAGACACCCCATTTTTGACCGCCCACAAGACTTAGGCGCTTGGTTCGATACACTCGATGATGAAAGTTGAATTGTGTGCTTTGAATTCATAGCGATTCAGATTCAGTCAGGCTTTCAAAATAATATCAAATCTTCAACATTTACCTTGTTTGAACCTGTGAGTTTCATTTTTGGACCTTTTTTCACCCTGAGCTGAGTTTGAACCAAAAAAACAGGGGAGGACATCAAAGCCCAGCCGTGCATCAGTGATGGCCGGTCGTGGCTATGAATGGACGACCGACCTTTGGTGGCGAAAAACATTGTTTTGGGCGGAAGCCCACCAGCTGTCTATTTTTAAAGATATTTATCACCTTTTGAGCTAAAATTCTATAAAAACGAAGCTGTGTTATTGTTTTTAGGGTTGAACAAAATTTAGAAAGCTTATATACACCTTTAGAGCTCCTCCCTCCTCCTTTTTTTATTGTAAGTAACCTTTGAGCTAACCTAGTTTCCTTGTGTCATCTCCATACACCATATACAACCTTGTCTCACCACCTTAGATCCTTGGTTGATCTTGGAGAAACATAATTCAAGCTTGAGAGTAGGTTGAGACTAAGTTTGGATCACAAACAAAAAGCTTATCCCTTAAGAGGTATAAGCTTGTTATATTCTCTCTTGTCTTCATTTCTTTCATTTGCTACATAATTCTTATTGTTTTGTGTTGTTTTGAGTCTATTTGAAGTGTTTAAGATTGGGTTTGAAAGGCTACCAAAAGAGTAGAGAGAGTTTGCTCTTTTTACACCTTTACTTATAGCTCAAATCCTTCTTTTTCCACTCTTTTTTCTTTGATATCTACACTGATTTTTAGAGTTTTAGAAAGGCTAAAAATCTTGTTTTAAGGTTTCAAAAGTGGAGGGGTTAACCACCCCTCCTTGTTCTTGCTTTCTAGCCTTGTTTCATCTTTTAGTTGTTTCGCTTTTTAGGCTATTTTCATGCATTTTTAGCCTCTGTTTTTCATGTGTTAATGGCTGTTTTAGGGCTGCCTAAGCCTTTTAAATAGGTTCATGCTTTGTTTAGTTCAACTATTTGTGGACGCACCCTCGGGCTTTATGCCACCATAGTTCGGACTCCCTTTTGTGTCACGGTTCTTAGTCTGAACCAAAGAGTCCAAATCCGACAAATCGTTTTGAGAAAACAGATTTTTAGAAAAGAAGTGCCAAACATGGACTGCTTTGCCAGATACAGAGTCGCCACCTAAATATTTTTTAATGGGGAATTTAGGAAATCCTGACCCATTTGCCTAAGGCCACATGTCCGTCATTACCAAAGTTGCCTCGGCTCGGGAACTTGGGTACGATTGGGGAAGGTTAGCTATGAGCACCCCCTCTCGCCCGATCCGAAGATCGGCCTCTACTAACCATAACATCCAATTTTGAAAACGTTATGTGTTCTTATTCCAGTTAATTAGCTAGAATTACTATGTGATGCGCACAGCAAAACAAGTATAGACTAGATCGCCTAATTTGGAATAAAGCATCGCATATCCGTTTGTTTGGAAAATGTTTTGAAATTTGCTACTCGTGAGTAGGCTAAAACACGAATTTTGATGAGTTGTTCCAACTCAAGCAATCCAACCTTCACCCACAGGCATTCAGGCAGTTCATATCACATAAGCATCTAGCCACATGGTAAGCATGCTGTCATGTTAACATTCACACTCGTGCGAGATGCTAAAGCAAAAAATACTTATATTGTACTCCAAGCCAAAACAAAGAACTCGTTAGCAATCGATGTATGATCCAAGTCCATGTTAAGTGCCTAATGCTACGCATACAGAATGCAATTTAGGATAGGCTCGGCTAATCCTAGGATGGCATGTGAAATGCAACCATTTGATGCACGTATTCAAGTTAGATTTGAAATACTTATGCATGTAACATGATGCGCCGAGCCCGGTGCATGCAATATTGATGAATGATGTACGCATGCATAGCATAAGGTATGCTAAATTAAATATGCTCTAATACTAACCATCAATGCAGGTAAGTAAAAGGGAGAAAGAAGTGGAGGTTGGAAAATATGCACACACGCACCCACACTTATTACAAATTCGCCCTCACTCGGAGGGACCAAAAGAATAATACAATTAATTAACCTACAAGCTAATTAATTATTACAGACAAATTAAACTAGTTAAGCAAATTAACAAATCTAATAAAATAGTAAACAGCCTCGGGAAGAGGGCCCAATGCAATGCATGCTCGGTTCCGTTCGGAAGTCCACTGCCGTGCACAAGTTGCCTCTGTTTTTACTGTTTGGCACCTTTGAAAATTGCACAAACTCCAAGGTTGCTTCTTTGAGTGCTGTGGAACACCACCGGCCATGAGGAATGGTCATCGGCCATGGGGAATGGTCACCGGCCATAGGGAATGGTCATCGACCACCTGTGGAGATATCGGCCACAAATTGTTGGTCGGTCGGCATTGTATGTAGCCGACTGGCCAAAACTTCCTGCAGAACCTGTTTTGACAGCAACAGAGGGCAAAACAAGACATGGCAATGCATTTCAAGCAAATGTGTGCACCAACACATCCCTTATCATGCTTGTGACTCAAAGGGACATGGTTCTAGATTCTCGGACCACCAATCGCGCATTTCAATGCGTGATGGCCCAAGAAACCAGGTATGCACTTTGATTTCAAATGAGATGCACATCAAACAAACAAGTGAGGCTCAACCTCTATCATACTCAATTCAAGAGGCAAAGCATGCATGCCAATGCAATGCAACCTAGGCATGTTAACTAAGTATGCAACATGGGCATGCAATGCACAATGCATACTAGGCATACAACCTATGCAAGCAAGCATGCAAGGCATGAGGCAATGCAAACCAACAAGTGTGCAAGATGCAATGTGGATGTTCAAGCATGCAACAACACATGGAGCAAACATGTTAAACAACCTAAACATGTAACAACACACAAGTATGCAACAACACACAAGGTGAGCATGCAACAACATGCGAATAATGGACTTAAACTAATTTGGGCAGCTCTATACTAAGCCTAAAACAGTGGCCAATTGCTAAGAGAATGAGGACCAAATAACATGCAAGCATGCATGCACACAAGGACCAACACTTAGTCATTGAAGAGCAACTCTCAAGCACACTTACGAGGATGAAAACATAGGCAAATGGCATGCATTATAAGCTCTGAAAATCAAGTCATGAAAGGTGCCAAACCAACTAGACAAGACAAACAAGGCATGCAAGCAAAGCCAAAACTCAAGGCAAGCCAAAGGTGTATTGAACTACACTTAGCAAAATCGAACATGGCATGAATTAAGCAACCACAACAAGAGTTTTAGCATATTAAGACAAAGCCAATAACACATCTAAATGGCATCTAAATGGCTTAAACATGCAAGCATGCACAAGGGCCTAAACAAGGGGCGTAAGACAACAATCTTTTAACACATTAAAGGGGCATCAAATGCAAGCATGCGAGCATATCATAAGGACTGAAATTACATGTTAAATGGTTCCAAACCACTAGAATAATGCAAGTAATGCATGCTCATGGTTCATACACTTGAGGCTTACAAGCCAAGAATGCAAAGAGGCTAAACAAAGCATGGCAAGCATGGCTAAGACAACCTGCATCAGACCTTAAGCATGGGAAAACAAGCCTAAAAGCTTCACAAAGCTTGGCCAAAACAAGCAGCATGGTAATCTACATGCTAAGTACATGTTAAGGCAAATGGTGGCATTACAAGACATGTATGCTAAACAAGCATGGTGTGCCTAAATCAACATAAAACAGTGCTATAGCATGGCAAAATAACACTAAATCGCAGCTAAGACATGGCCAACATGAACCTAAATAAGATGCTCACTCAAGAGGCTAAAATGGCCATTTTCAAGGACAACAAGGAGAGGGGGTGGCCCTCTCCTTATTAGGACCTCAAGGCACCATCCTCACCACTGAAATCCTGAGGGATTTCAGTGGTGAGGAGGCCGAAACAAGGTGGTCCCGGAGCTCAACCAAAATGGCACAAAATGGGGCCAAACAAGCCCTAAGAGGGGTCAAACAGCCCCAAAGCTCAAAACACTCTTAAACAACTATTTAGAGCAGGCAAAAACAAGACTTTTATATGTTATACACAAAGTCTAAAAACAGTTGCAAGATAGGTGAAAAAGCTATGCAAAAATGGGAAAAAAGGGGTAAGATTGTTACCCTTGTAGACCCTCTTTAAAAATGGAAGACCAACAACTTCCTTAGGTTCAAACTAGTCCAAAACCTCCAAGAACAAGCCCCTTATTCCTCAGCAACTAAGGTATGGTGTAATGGTAGGTGTTTGTGTGCAAAACTAAGACTAAACACACACAAAACACTCAAGAGAGGGAGAGATATAGAGATAGAGTATGAACAAACCCTAACCCTAAAACTCAAAGCTCTGAAAATTTTTGTAACCCTAATGAAGGGAGAAGAGGCTCCCTCTTATAGACAATACCTCTTGTAAAGCTTTCCAAACAAGCTAGTCAAAAGAGAGATCCCTTCATACACGTGTATGGAGGAGAGCAAAGTGTATGTCAGCTAGCACAGATGGCATAAAAATATCTGCAAAAGCAGATGAACAGTGGTTGGCTTGCTAAAAATGCAATTTGACCAAAATAGATGGCCGGTCAACCATCTACAGTGCCAGTCAGCCAAACATTTGGCCGATGGCAACAAAACATAGCCGGTGGCCTCAAGCCATGGCCGGTGGAGTGTGAAGATAACCAACAAGCCATTCCCTGCTCTCCAAAGCAAAAACAGAAGTGTTTGGTGCAAAACCAAACACAAAACAGTCGAGTCGAGAGATCCTGAGGCAAGGCGCGTAGCCGATATCTCCGGGAACTCAAGACGAACACAAACATGGATGATCACCGAGTGTTCAAACGGTGATGTCCAAGTCTTGAGGACGGTCAAAAATGGGGTGTCTACAGTTGCCCCTCTTTGACAGAACTCGAAAGTCATAACAATGATGGGAGTGAGTGTCAAAACCGAGAGACGACCCATTTTTGACAAGGCCGAAGACTTAGACAAGCCATGCAAGACAATAAAGATATGCGTCCGAAGGCAGGGGCAAAATGCAACTGATAATGCAAGAAGCCGAGCATAACTTATGATTATGCAAAGAAAGCTGTAACGAAGCATAACATGCAACAGTTTTAAGCTAGCATACATCAATCCAACTACATTACAATGCAGAAAGGATGTAAGAGAATTATGCAATTCTCGATACGTCTCACTCGGAGAATGCAATACCTGTGCGGTTCGTCTGGTTGCACCAGCTTCAAATGAATCGTACATACAATATCGTGCCTGAAAGAGAAAGAAAACTCAACAAGTACAATATTGTTAGCAATATGCATAACAATGCAATCGAAAGATGCGCGACAACGCGAATGTAGGATTTAAGGTCTCCTTAGACCAAGGGGTGCACAAATAGTGCGATGATATGCAATTGAATCTAATGTAATGCAAATGATATGCAATGCAATTGAATCATGATCCAATCATGAACGGTTCAAAACCACACGAATGTCAAATAGATTGATGGAGATGCAAAGTCCGTCTACCATAGAAAAAATGCCGCAACCCTCAAACCAACATATCAGCGTGGAATAGGTGTGTACACATGCAGAACTATGAGTGATGTAGACGGACACAAAAACAAGTAATTGGGTGGAATGACATAAGTGGGGAAGTGACCTGCTGAGGAAAGACCATGACTTTAATGCTGGATGCAAAAATTACACTACAGTGGATAAGGCACGCAGGCCAAACCATATATTGCCTAGGAAAGGCATGGATACATACAAACTGTGTCTAACACAGATACGGTGCTGTCACCCTCAAACCAACATACCAGCGTGGAATAGGTGCGTGCACATAATATCATAACTGTGTTTCGATGTGAAAGATATGGGCACATACCAGACCAAGCTCAACATGGAAAGGCGCAAGCCCTAGGTGGGGGTGATGCAGTGAATGCATGCAATCTACAATGCAATATATACAATATGCAATGGATGATATGGTATTTACAGTGAAAGTGAAGGCGAAACATGCGTATTGACGCAAGTGAAGAGTGCACAACTATGCGGGTGGAAGCGAAACATGCGCGTTAACGCACGTGAAGAATGCACGATAATGCAGGTGGAAACGAAACATGCGTGTCAACGCAAGTGAAGAATGAACGACAATGCGGGTGGATAATGCAGTAAATGCATGCAAACTACAATGCAATATATACAATATGCAATGGATGTAAATGCAATATTTACAGTGAATGCATGACATATGCACTATATACAAGGAAATGCATGACATATGCATTGTTTACAGTGAATGCATGACATATGCAATATATACAATGAAATGCATGACATATGCACTATTTACGATGCAATGCATGACATATGCACTATATACAATGAATGCATGACATATGCACTATTTACAGTGAATGCATGACAAATGCACTATATGAAAGGATACATTACAATGTACGTAGGGAAAGATGCGTGACAATGCAAGTAGGGCATGCGCGACAACGCAAGCCGAGTGGGATGCATAACAATACAGTTTGAAACATGCATGACAATGCTAGATAGGCATTAACTCATGTGAGTAAAGCACACGTAACAACGTGTACAATGTGTATGATGAGGAACTTGAACACATGTGAGTAAAGTATATGCGACAACGCATACAATGTGTATAAAAGGAAACTTGAACACATGTGAGTAAAGCAACGCGCGTATGCCTGCAATGTGTATAAAAGAACTTGAACATATGTAAGTAAAGTATACGCGACAACGCATACAATGTGTATAGAAACTTGAACACATATAAGTAAAGCAATGCACGTATGCATGCAATGTGTATAAAAGAACTTGAACACATATAAGTAAAGCATAACGCGACAACGCATGCAATGTGTATAAAAAGGAACTTGAACACATGTAAGTAAAGCATAACGCGACAACGCATGCAATGTGTATAAAAAGGAACTTGAACACATGTAAGTAAAGCATAACGCGACAACGCATGCAATGTGTATAAAAAGGAACTTGAACACATGTAAGTAAAGCATAACACGACAACGCATGCAATGTGTATAGAAACTTGAGCACATATAAGTAAAGCAATGCACGTATGCATGCAATGTGTATAAAAGAACTTGAACACATATAAGTAAAGCATAACGCGACAATGCATGCAATGTGTATAGGAACTTGAACACATGTAAGTAAAGCATAACGCGACAACGCATGCAATGTGTATAAAAAGGTACTTGAACACATGTAAGTAAAGCATAACGTGACAACGCATGCAATGTGTATAGAAACTTGAACACATGTAAGTAAAGCATAACGTGACAACGCATGCAATGTGTATAAAAAGGAACTTGCAGTGGCAGATTCAACTTGAAGCATGGTAAAGACATGTTATTCATGATGTTGAGATGCGACTTCAAAGTAAGACGACGCATCGCTTGACGCAAGACGTGTAATGAACAAAATTGAAACGATTTGTGGAATTTGCAAGGTACAAAAGGATACGAAAAGGATACACCTTGTACGCATTCGAGGCTTGCACACATAAGACACGGTCTGAGGTCAAAACGGAGGCCGGTTAAACTGCAGGAATGCGCTGTCTTGCACTATGTTGAGCAATGAAGGCCCCAAACCATACATCTGACCCAAAAAATGGTGTAGGAGGCTCACCGGCCATTGGAGAAGATCACCGGCTGTCCATCGGCCACCAAAATACTTCACCGGCCAAATATTTGGCTGACTGGCTGACAGTGTGGCCGACCAGCCAAAAATGCCTGAATCGGGGCAGTTCGGTCTTTTGGCCTCGGGTCTTTTAAAATAGGGCTTCAAACCCTATTTTGTCACTTCCCACTTGTGCGAAAATCCTCTCCTTCTCTCTCTAGAGCATTTTTCTCTCTTCCATTCACCGTTTTCCTCGGTTTTAGCGCCCATTTCGACGTTTGATTCGCGAATACCTTCGCGTTTTGGACGTTTTGAACCGAATGAAACTTCGTTTCGATGTCTCTTTCTTGATTTTCACCACTCGGGGCTTGTTTCCCTCGAGCTTCTCTTGATCTTCGTGCCTTTTCCATATTCCGGCTTTTCCGGCCATTTTCCGCTCTCTCGGGGTTGACTCTCCGTTGACTTTTCGCATTCTAGCCCGGTTTTCACATTTCCGGCCATTTTCACACTCTCTCTGAGATGGCAGACAATCTTTCACAGGGCGAGACTCCCCCAGATCATGGGATGGATCTCGAGGCCGAGCTCTTGCCCTTGAGCGTTCGCCCGTTTGACCCAGCGACCTACAGGCCGGCGATTCACGTGCTTCCTCCCGACGGACTTCGCCAGTTCCAGAGTTTTGACAGGAGGGTGCCACCAGAGCAGCTTCTGCGCGAGCCAGAGTCACATCTATCATACGGCGCTTCTGAGGTATATTCTTCCCCGTTTCATTTTCCGCAATGTAGAATAGTTAACTGCCATAGTTGATTTGGTTCTTTAAGTGCTTAGCCCGGATATACCGATACACTGTATGCTGTAGTTGACTGTGAACACACTTGCACTTGATGTATGTTTGAATCTGAACATGTGCACACACGTTGTATTGTCACTGAACCACCTAAACACACTGGCACATCACATGTTGTAATTTACTGCAAGCACACCGGCACCCAATGTCTGTTTGAATCTGAAAACGTGCACATACGCTGTATTGTCACCAATTCTGAATGCTCTTCAAAACTGTACATTTTTTATTGCTTCCTAACTATTTTGCTTGAACACAGGGAGACTCCCATGCCTTCTGGGGGTATGGGAACGTTGCTGCTCGAGACTGGTACATGGAGCTGCCAGATGCAGTTCGGTACATCGTAGACCAGGCTGGCTTCGGCGCTTTCTGTAGGGGACTCTCGCGCCTCACTGCGAGCAGGCCTCTTCTCGCCGTTCTGGTGGAGAGGTGGTGGGACACCACCGACTCATTCCACCTCTCTGCTATGGGAGACATGACGATGACTCCCTACAATTTCTCGATGCTCACCGGCATCGGGGTAGGGAGTGATCCGATCCCCTTCGACATTGACATGGACGAGTGGGAGGCCGCTCAGATTTACTTACTGGACGAGATGCCGCCTCTTGCACGCCCCGGCTTCGTCAGATACTCATGGTTCGAGGTCCAGTTCAGGGTTCAGCCAGCCTTGGTTGAGGAGGCATCGATGACCTAGGAGGAGGTGGAGCAGTACACCCGTGGCTTCTTGATGTTTCTGCTAGAGACGACCATTTTCGCCGATCGGGCGAACACCGTGCCTCTCTGTTTGTTTAGTGCGCTAGTGGATGTCACGCAGATCCTACGTTACGACTGGGGTGGCGCTGCCCTGGCTATTCTGTGCGGATACATGAGCTCAGCCTCCCGTTGCAGCGGGCAGTTGCTCGGAGGCTACTAGCGGGCTTGAGAGGTACATCTTCTTCTTCTGTTTTTCATTTCTGCTCTACATTTTCTGTACTCTGTACACTGCACACACTGCGGTCTGCTTCACACTAAATGTACACTGCACACATGGCACACATATACTCTACTTTATACTGACTATACAATGCACACATCAGACACTCGCACAATACGATTCTGCGATTCGCTTTATTCTCGCTCGCTTTATCCGGTAACCATATCGATATTCGCTTTCAGCTTGTGGGTCTACGCCTACTTCCCGAGGCTTGTCCCAGTGCCTGACGAGGAGACCTCCCTTGTCGTCCTATTCTCCCGACGCTTCGACGTGAGATGCGTGCGGAGACCGCGGGAGACATTCATCTTCTTCCTCCGCTACTTTGACACCATCACCCTGTAGACGCGCCCGTGGGGCTTCCATCTAACAGTTCGCAGGACTCGATTTTGTGTTGGTTCTGAATCTGAACCAAAGAGTCCAAATCCGGCAAATCGTTTGAGAAAACAGATTTTTTTGAAAAGTAGTACCAAACATGGACTGCTTTGCCAGATTACAGAGTCGCCACCTAAATATTTTTTTAATTGGGAAATTTAGGAAACCCTGACTCGGTGCCGAAGGCCACGTGTCTGTCATTACCAAAGTGGTCTTGGCTCGGGAGCTTGGGTACGATCGGGGAAGGTCAGCTATGAGCACCCCCTTTCGCCCAGTCTGAAGACCGGCCTCTACTAACCGTGATATCCGTTTTTGAAAACTTTATGCGTTCTTATTCTGGTTATTAACCTAGAATTACTATGTGATGCGCACAACACAAAAGTATAGACTAGATCGCTTAACTTGGAAATAAACATTGCATATCCGTTTTTGTCTCGAAAAGCGTGTTGTTTTCTTTTGCTACTCGCATGTAGGCTAAAATTCGGATTTCAACGAGTTGTTCCAACTCAGGCAACCCAACCTCCACCCACAGGCATTCAAACAGTTTATCATGTAAGCACTTAGCCGCATGGCAAGCATACTGTCATGGTAAACATTCACACGCATGTGGTATGCTAAAGCGTAAAATACTTACATCGTACTCCGTGCCAAAAACAATAACCCGGTTAGCAAACATGCATGACCTAGTTCATGTTAAGTGGCTAATGCAACACAGGCATAGATGCAATCTAGAGTAGGCTCGGCTAACCCTAAACATGGCATGTGAAATGCTACAACTATCACGTATTCAATTTGGAATTGAAAGTACGATGCAGTTTGTATGATGTACCGAGCCCGGTGCATGTAAACAAATGCATGAATGCACACATGCATTGCATAAGGTATGCTAATTTAGACGTGCCCTAATCTACCATCGAAAGCGGGTAAATAAAAGGGATAGAAAGAAGTGGGGGTTGGAAGACATACACACACTCACGCACACTTATTACATTTTTGCCCTCGCTCGGAGGGACTAAAATAATAATACAGACCGAATAAATAATTAACTAAACTAGCTAATTAAATATTACAAATCAACTAAATTAATTAAATAAATTAATTAATCTAATTAAGCATTAAACGCCTCGGGATGAGGGCTAACTGCAGCGCGTGCGGACTCGCTCGAATCGCCGCCATGCAAGTATGCCTCGCTTTTCTCTGCTATCCAACTCTAAAAATCACCAAAGTCCTAGAAACACTTTCTTTGGTACTGGAGATCATCACCGGCTGCACAGAATTTCCACCGGCTGAAGGATTTGGCCATCGGCACTGAATTGTTCCATCGGCTGGGAATGAACGGCCGGTCGGCACTAAAAAGTGCCGGTCGGCACAAAATGTTCTGCAGATCCTGCAACTCACAGCAGCAGAGGACAAACTATGCATGGCAATGTAATTCAAGGCATGTATGCACCAAACACATCCCACATCATGCTATGGACTCAAAAGGGCATGTGCCTCGATTCCCGGACCACCAATCGCGCATTTCCATGCGTGATGGCTCGGAGAACCAAGAGTGCAACTTTGATTTCAAATGCATGCAATGCAAAGAAGCATATAAGGGTGCCAAACCTCTATCACACGCACTTCAAGAGGCCTAGCATGCATGTCAATGTAATGCAATCCTAAGCATATGATCTAGCATGCAATATGTACAATGCAAGGCATTTATGCAAGCATACAAACAAGCACATAATACAAGCATGCAAACCACAAGAGGGATGGACTTATACATGAATTAGGCAACTCAAAATGGGCCTAAAATCAGTGGCCAAAGTGCCTAGAAATAGAGACTAAACACACGCACACACATGCACATGTTAAGGTCCAAACCCAAGGCATACAAAGTCAACTCTCATGCGCACTTAAGAGACACAAACATGGGCTAATAGCATGCATGAAAACTCAAACCCATGTTAGGCATGATGCCAAAACATGCAATGAAGCAACCCAAATATACAACGAATGGCCCAAATCTTGAAACAAGCCATGTAGGCTTAAACCAAGGCCAAGTCCACCAAGCCTCACAAGGCTAAGGGGACTCAAAACAGGTCACAAGCAGACCTAAACAAAGCCTAAGGAGTACCTAGATGGCGTCTACGAGGCTCAAGTACAAAGGCATGAAACATGACCAAAACATGGAGCATTTGATACATGCTTTTAAAGCATTAAAGAGGCATGCAAGGCAATCAAACAAGCACATCATAAGGTCTGAAATGGCATGTTAGATGGTTTCAAACCATCAAAATAAAGCAAGCAAGGCATGCTACACTCTCATGCTCTTAAGGCCAACAAGCCAAATGCAAAGGAGCTATAAGATACAAGTCATGATCGACCAAAACGACTATGGACAGAGCTAAAGCATGTCAAAATAAGCATACAAGCTTCACAAACACAAGTCTAAAACATGTTAGAAACTAAGGCTAACAAGCTAGTCATGTTAAGGCAATATTAAGGCATTACAAAGTAGCTATGCAAATCATGCAAAGAGTACTAAAACCAACTTGAAATCATGTCATAACATGGCAATATAAGCATGGAAAACAAGTCAAACATGCTCAACACACACTCAAGCATGGAGCTCCTTAAGGAAGCAAAATTTGTCCTTTTCAAGGACATCAAGGAGAGGGGGTGGCCCTCTCCTTCTTGAGACTTCAAGGCATGCTCTTCACCACTGAAATCCCTCAAGATTTCAGTGGTGAAGAGATCCTATCACCAAAATCTCGGATCTCTCCAAAATAGCACAAAATGGGGCCTTTTCAAAGCCTAAAGGGGGTCAAACTTCCCCAATCCACTAAACACTCTTAATATACAACAAAGAGGGTTAGAAATCAGAACTTTTTTGTGCCAAACACTAAGCTCAAAAACTGTTTTAAAGCAAGCAAAAATAGGTTGCAAGAATGGGGTAAAAAGGGAGTTAAGTTCTTCCCCTTGTAGCCCTCTTCACAAAGCTTGATGTTGTGGCTCCTTTGGACTCAAAACCAGTCAAGAACTTCAAGAATAAGCTCTGATTTTCAAGAATGCCAAGAAAAGGTGGAAGACTAGGTGTGTTAGTGCAATAATATGAACTAAAACACCTAGAAAGCAAAAGAGAAAGGGAGATATAGGATGTGTATCTATCTTAACCCTAAAACCAGAGCTTGGTTCTCTCTAAAAATGGCTGAGTCTCTCAAGAAGCCAACCACCCTTGAGCAAAGGGAAGAGCTTTGCCTCTTATAGGCCAAAAGCTTACAAGCTTAGCCACTAAGCAAGCTCATCCCTCCATACACGTATGGAGGGAGGACACTGCACACACCGTCCGAAAATATCTCGTAAAGCAAGTGCAAAGGTCCGCCAAGATAAAATGTCATTTTGACAAAATTTAGAGTGCCGACCGCACAATAAAGTGCCGATAACAACTCTAGCCACCCGGTGGCCTCTAGCCCCAAATGGTGGTGTGGGGATGCCTCACAAAGCATTCCCCGCCTTCCAAGAAAACACAAGTGTTTGGTGCAAAACCAAACACAAACGGTCGAAGTTCGGAGGTCCCGAGGCAAGGCGCAAGGCAGCCGAGATCTCCGAACTCCAAACGAACACAAACATGGATAATCACCGAGTGTTCCAACGGTGACGCCCAAGTCTTGAGGACGGTCAAAAATGGGGTGTCTACAGTTCTCTCTTGACAGAACTCGGAAGTCATAACAATGACGGAGTGAATGTCAAAGCCCGAGACACCCATTTTTGACAAGGTCAAGACTTAGACAATCATGCAAAACGAGTAAGATATGCGCCAAGGGGGCAAATGCAATCGAAAATGCAAGAAGCCGGGCATAACTTATGATCATGCAAAGAGAGCTGTAATGAAACACGCATGCAACAGTTATAAGCTATCATACGCCAATCTACACTACAATGCAGAAAGGATGTAAGAGAATTATGCAATTCTCAAAACGTCTCACACGGAGGATACAACACTGGCGTTTCGTCTGCTAAGGCCAAGCGTAATGAATCAGACATACAATATCGCGGCTCAGAAGAAAGTAAACTTAACAGGTACAATATTGTTAGCAACATGCATGACATATGCAATGCGAATGATGAATGCTATGCAATGTATACAAAACTATGTATGAATATTTGTAAATGAAAATGCAATGCAATCGAAACTATATGCAAAGCAAACTACATGCAGGGCAATTGAATCATGATTCAAACCGGAGCGGTTCGAAACCACACAAATGTCAAATAGATTGATGGAAGTAACAAGCCCGTCTCCCATAGAACGATGTCTGATCTATGAGTACTTCGCACGGACACAAGAACAAGTATTGGGTGGGATGACATAAGTGGGGAAACGACCCGCTGGGGTGAAAATAGTGATCCTAATGCCGGACGCAATGACTACACTACAATGTAGTGGAAATGGATATTATGGATATGGCACGCGGGCCAAACCGTATTTTGCCTAGGAAAGGCATGTACGCATACAAACCGTATCTAACACAGAAGCGGTGCCGCTACCCTCAAGGCTCGGACACAAAAGCTCGACAACTGTGTTTCGACACGAAAAATATGGGCACATACCAGACCAAGCTTAACAAGGAAAGGCGCAAGCCATGGATGGAAGATGATGCAGTGGAATGCATGCGGTGGAATAGATACAATGGATATGGCACGCGGGCCAAACCCAGTCTTGCCTAGGAAGGGAATGTACGCATACAAGCCATGTTCAGCATGTAACTTCGCGATACGTAATCGTGCTTCACGTGAAAAGTATAGGCACATACCAGACCAAGCTCAACAAGGAAAGGCGCAAGCCATAGATGGAAGATGATGCAGTGGAATGCATGCAACTATAATGCAATGGAAATGGATATCTACAGAAAATGCATGACACATGCACTATACTACAATGAAATGCATGATATATGCATGTTTTGTTTGTTTGTTTTTGTTTTGAAATGCATGACATATGCAATATTATTAATGATGCATGAGATGCATGTTTGATGTTGTTTTTTGAATTTTTAAAAACGCATGACATATGCAATATTTACAAATGATGCATGGCAATGCAGTATGATGCAATGGCTGCGATTGCAGTTTTCCCTATTCTACCAACGGGGCGATATACTAGGTTGGTTTAGTATCCAGAATCGAGGCGTAAACACGCCGCCTCAACCTATGGGGCTTCCATACAGATTTCAAGCCGAGGGTACACCCCCTGGGTATTTAAACCAGACTTTAGTCTCGGAAATTCCGAACCTTTGCATTCTAGGCATAAGCCGTTCAAACTCTAGTTTTCACCGTCCCCATTGGTCTCCTAGGAACTCATCAGAACACGCACGGGTGGCTTTACCAGACCACCGAAAGTCGTTCGGGCACGACAAACACCGAAGGAATTGCACCTTCAGAGGATTTAAGGTCTCCTAGACCGTGCGTGTTTAAGGTCTCGCTGCACTGACGGGCAACGATGAGATGCGCAAAACAACGCTATGGAATGCATGCAAAATGCAATGAGGTGCACCTTAATGCACCGAAGGTTTTGCACCTCCCGAGGATTTAAGGACTTCTAGACCGATGCGTGTTTAAGGTCTCGCCAGACCTGGGGGCAACCGTTACACAACACTTAAAGTGCATATGATGCAAATGAGATACGCACACGGCTGTAAATGAGGCGAATGAGACATGCGTGTCTCAAAAGATGGAAAATGGAGTGCAATGAGGTACACGTGCCTCAAAGGATGGAAAATGAAGTGCAATGGGGGTGCGCCAAACGGCGCGATGAAATGCATGCCAAATGCAATGAGGGGCAACTTAGTGCACCGAAGGTCTTGCACCTCCCGAGGATTTAAGGTCTCCTAGACCGTACGTATTTAAGGTCTCGCCAGACTCGTATGGCGTGGCTTCAAGATGCGCGGCAATGCGCGGCTGTTGAGATGACGATACATAACAATGCATAAAGGTTTTGCACCTTCGAAGGATTTAAGGTCTCCTGGACCGTGCGTATTTAAGGTCTCGCCAGACCGTGCGTGTTTTCGGTCCCGCCGGACCCGTTGGCAAAATGAAATGCACATGAGGCACGCGTACCTCATCGGATGGAGAATGGAATGCAAAACAAAGTACGCGAGGTAGTACATCTGACGTGACTCAAGGTGAAATGCAAAATGAAGCACGCGAGGTAGTACACCTCACGTGTCTCAAAATGAAATGCGAAATGAAGCACGTGAGGTAGTACACCTCACGTGTCTCAAAATGAAATGCAAAATGAAGCACGTGTGATACGCATGCCACACGACAATGCAAAACGGTGCAAGTCGCAAGGGACGTGCAAGATGGCGCGATATGATGCACCGAACAATGTGATGGATGCGCGTGACGCACACGGGGCAACGTTTGAATCTCTGTAAACGACAAAAGGATACAAAAGGATACAATCTTTGCTTGAATTTAAGCGTCACGCACAGTAGAGACGGTCCGAAGTCAAAACGGGGGCCGGTTGAGCATCGGGGATGCATTTTCTTGTACTTTCTTGAGCTATGAAGACCCAAAACTCCTCAATTTGCCTAAACAGGGCCTTGGGAACACCACCGGCTAGGTGGGGTGGCCACCGGCTACCACCGGCTGCATAAACTCATCTATCGGCACAAAAAAGTGCCGACCGGCACAAAAAGGTGCCGACCGCGTAAAAATGGCCGATCGGCGTAATCGCCAATTCACTCCGGGTCTTTTAAAATAGGGTTTGATACCCTATTTTCCTCACTTTGCCTCCGCCGAAAATCTTTGCTCTCCCTCTCCAAAGTGTTTTCTCTCACTTTTTCATCGATTTTCGCGCGTTTCACGCTTGTTTTCTCGTCGGATTCGCGATATTCGTCGCGTTTCGGACATTTCCACCCGATCGGAATTTCATTTCGGGGTCTCCTTCGCTATTTTCGCCTTTTCGGGACTTATTCCCCTTAATTTTGTCTTCATCCTCGTGCCTTTTCACATTCCGACCCTTCCGGCCATTTCCGACCCTCTCGGGGTTGACTTTGTCGGTTGACTTTTCGCATTCCGGCCCATTTTTCATTTTCCGGTCGTTTTCCACCACCATTACCCATGGCAGACGATGTTCCACATGTCGGGACTCCCCCGGACCATGAGATGGACCCCGGGGTCGAGCTCCTCCCGTTGAGCGAGCGCCCATTCGATCCGGCGACCTATCGCCCGGCCATTCACGTGCTACCACCCGATGGACTCCGCCATTTCCGCGGCTTTGACAGGGCTTTGGACCCGGAGCTTTTGCTGCGCGAGCTGGCCTCCCACTTGTCTTCTGGCGCCGCCGAGGTAACATTCTCGTCTTTCATTTTCTGCAATGTAGGATTTCCTGTCAACTGCCATAGCTAACTGAACCCATTTAACTGCTTAGTTCTGATGTCAGATCAGAAGTTGATTGTAGGCAAACTCAGAATCGACATCTTTACCGACGCGACATGCACACACACGCACTAGCTCGACTTACCCAAACACGCAACACATCAGATACACCGCGACACCCGTGCTTATTTGAATCAAAACCCGCACACATGCTAGTTTTACACTGAATCGAACCACTCGAACATGCTGCCGTATTACATGCTCTAGTTCACTGCAAACACACGGTGACCCGTTGTTTGCTTGAATCAAAATGTGCACACGCACCATATCTCAGATGTTATTTCTCACAAAATACAATCGACACATCGCACATTGTAGTTTATCAGAAACACACCGCACCCGCTTTTGTAATTTTAGAAATCAGACGATACCAGATTTGTACCGAAGCATATCTTCATATGGCTTTGCAATTTCTTGACTACAGGAGACTCCCATACTCTCCGGGTATGGGGAACGCATTATCGCGACAGGTACGCCGAGTCGCTCGACGCCGTTAGCCGATTGTGGATCGGGCCGGCTTTACCTTCGCAGGGACTCTCGGGCTTTCGCTTGCAGACCTCTTCTTGCCGCTGGCAGAGAGGTGGTGGGACACCACCGATTCTTTTCATCTATCCGACGGGACATGACGATGACCCTTATGACTTCTCGATGCTCACCGCATCGGGTGGGTGATCCGATCCTTCGACACGCACATGGACGAGTGGATCGCCGCCAGTTCATTTGTTCGGGCGAGGCGCCGCCACTTGTTCGCCCAGGTTCGTCCCGCTACTCCCGGTTCGAGGTACGCTGAAAAGTGGACCATGCCGGTGGACGCAGCCCGATGACCCAGAGGCCGCCGAGAGGTATGCACGCGCTTTCATGTTTTTGCTGGGACCACCCTGTTTGCCGACGGGCGAACACAAAGGTTCTCCGCTCGCCGCTTGGTGGATGTCGAGAGGATTGTGCAAGATGACTAGGGGCGCGGCTGGCCACCCTTTACGGTTATATGAGCTCGATCTCTCGTGGCAAGGGCATTTCCGGGAGGCTATTACAGCCCGGAGGTATGTCTTCCTCTCGCTTTACATTTACGCTCAGATTTCAGATTGCACATTATTGTAGTTCAGATATGCAGTACTCACGACACACATATCATATATCGATCAGATATCGCTCACATCAGACACTCGCCAATACACTGCATGACACACGGCCCTGCTATTTCTGCTTTATTCTCAGATTCGCTTCGATAATCATATCGACGCTGCTTTTGCACCGTGGTGTACGCCACTTCCCTAGACTAGAGCCGGAGACGGAGACCCCTCTGGTCGCCCCCTTTTCTCGTCGCTACGACGGGCGATGTGTCCGGAGGCCCCGGGACACTTTTAGCTTCTTCCGCCGTTTCTTCGACACCATCACCCCCACCGAGGCATGTTTTACTTACAGTCCGTTTAAGCTTTGCTTTCAAGCGTACATTTCCATATCAGTAGATAATCACCAGATTTCATTTCAGTCACTGCGTACCGTGGGCTCCACTACCGCAGTGATACGAGAGCGGTATCTGGCGCCATCAAGACCTCGCCATCGGATTCTCCCGAGGGCCCAAATTGCTTGCCCGGTACTGGTGAGCGTTTATACGCCAGACCCTAGGATCGCCGGAGCAGATAGTTCCGATCCATCCTCCCGAGCGATGAGGGAGATCGAGGGGTACAGCCCAGCAGATGGAGGACTACACCTTGGCCGCCGTGGACATTGACGCCGACAGGGCGAGGGCGACTATTCAGTACGTCCGACCTTCTTGATGCGACCTTGAGCAGGGGCTCCCGAGCCGATCTGAGACCAAGGCGCCAGCTGCCCAGGCAGACAGAGCAGGAGCGGGCCGCCACAGAGGGCTCGAGCTCATGGGCAGAGGGGAGTGCAGAGGGACGAGGGACGGGCCGCCCGCCTACCTACTATGTTGACTTATAGGGGCGAGTGGGGAGACCTACCAGATCCCTTTTGCTCCTCCCGCCGGGTCACGAGTTGGCCGACATTCCCGATTTGCCTCCTATGTATTACTTTATTTCGCGTTTGCATTGTTATTCCATTTCGGTTCATTCAGATATCCCACGTAATCTCGATGTATTTAATACTTTTGCGTGCTTCCTCCGAGTATACCCGCTACCAGGAGTTGAATGCCTCCCTGGCCGATGCCGCAATGACTTCGACGCTTTGGCCGCTTGACTGCCGGTATGTTCTCATCGATCACGCCTCAAATCATACTGCTTCGCATCTGCTACATCGCAAAAAATCGATAAACCGCCACAGCTTTCATACACTATACTTATACACCGTGATTCGCAGACCGATTCATCGCTCACAAAGATTCACACATCAGACTCATACATCGCATCCTATAATCGATTCACCGCCACTTCTTCACACAATCGTACTCATACATCGTGATCCTATCTCGATAAACCGCCACTTTCCGATGTGTTTGTTCTTTATATTTTCACCTCCTTTCCCGATCCCTCCGGTGGCGCTGCTCACTGGGCCTCCCTCTCTACTGGATGGCAGGATATTCCTCGCACTGCAGGGGGGATGTGGTCATGTGGGGAGCCTCACGAGCCCGGCCCAGGAGATGGTGAGTCGGAGGCGGGATCGAGTCATTTATGAGGAGGCCGGGATAGCTCGGGCTCTGCTCGACAAAGGACGGCCCGACGATGCTTTTGTGCTTCTGCCCCGGAAGAGGGCGAGGACTAACCCTTAGGCATGAGGCCTACTGCTGATGATGATCTTTGCTGCTTCTGTTCTTTATTTCTTTTCTTGTACTTTTCTCTTTTTGGTAGATAGAGTACTATGTACTGCCGCAGGCAGGTTTTTGCTTTTCTCAAATTATGTATTTGAAAAGACGATGATATGAAACGAACTTTTGTTTGAAAAGAATGTTACATTTGTATATCTTTGCGTATTTCATACTTTGCACTGCACTGCATCATTCTACACCTCAAATGTAAATGACATTGATCTGTTATCTGACAATTGAACACTTGCACTGTGATAATCAAATAACCAATCAACTAAACCGCAAAACAGCTCATACAAACCATTGCTCAATCCGAACACACCCATACTCATTGAGGACTAATCTGGCCGGGATTGATTTGCATTCAAATTTATAACTCAGTATTTGGTTCATTCTGCACACAGCAAACTCTGAACAAATACCCCCAATCTGACAAGACGGATCACGAAGCTGACACAGTTGCAGTTGAAATACACTCGAATGTCCCAAATTTTCCCTTCCCTTCTCTTGCTTTGCACGGATGTTAGAGAATGGCATAGCATTCTGAGCACAAGCGATTATTTTTTGAAAGAGGATGGGTTTTCAACCAGGGTATCGAGCCTAATCACAGAACACGGCGAGGCAGACTCAAACAAAGAAACAAAAAGGCACACGACCTAACACAACGAGACATACTCGGAAAAGACTTCAAGGCCAAAAATGAGACTGACAAATCAAAAGACACGACACACAGACGTATTTGAAAACAAAAGATCTTGAGGAGCCAATTCTTCCGGGCAAGTTTCCCACCCCCTCTGATTTGTGACTCTCACATCACTCGGCCCTCAAGCTCGGTTTTCCTCACAAAAACCCTTCTCTCACTTTTCTCTCAACTTACTCCTCTCTATTCTTCAATCTCTCATTTTTGCATCCCTCCCCAGGGTGAATGACAGATGAATAGGAAGTAGCGGGTTCACGCCCGATATAGCTAGCTTGCAACCACTCCTTCTGGCGGATAAAGTGTCTCTCGGACAATCAGGTTAACGGGGGGAAGACAGAGGACCTGACTCAATCGTGCCCCTAGTTCGTCATTTTGACCATTTTTTGTTTTGGTTTTCTACTAAAATAGTTTTGACCAAAATGAGAGTTAGATTAACACACTTATTCGATTTTTGATTTAAAATCATGCAAGTCAGGCTGTGAGCACTGAAGAGTTTCCTTTTGTTGGGTCCAAACATGGTCCAATTTTGAAAACGAAATAGTTTTCAAGAAAATAAGTCAACCTCAGTAAAAATTTTCAAAAACTATTTTTGCAAATGTACCAATGCTCGAAAGCGAACTTACCCTCGAGATATGCAACCTCGGATTGGAGGCAATGGAAAATTGCCCCTGGCTTAAAAGGGGGGGAAGGCAACGGAAAGTTGCCCCTGGTTTGAACGTAACTCAGGGCAACTTATGGCAATGTATGGCAACGGAAAGTTGCCCCTTGTTTGGATGATGCCGCGGCATGTTGTAAGCCGCCTTTGTCGATGACGATCGGACCCTGGACGCGAGAAGTCGAAGATGGCTTGAATCAATATGGACACAACACCGAAGGTGTTGGTGGTTCGCTTCAAGAGGAAGTTAATCACGAGTTCCGATTGCCGTAATCGGGACATTGGATTCGGAGGGGCAAAAGTAATCAAAACCATGACATGGATCGAGACGCTATGGAAGTTGCTAATGGACTTCGATGAAGTTGCCTACGATCCCGAACATGGGAATCAAGCCACGTAGTTCCTAAGGTACACTCGGGTATTTTAACCTTCACTATTTTTAGGCTCTAACTTTTGCCAAGGTGCCCAATGCGGGTTTTCGACCTTGCGAGCTTTGTTCTCCTTTCTTTTCAATTCTTTTCTTTTCATTTTCATTTATTTTCTTTCTTTTCTTTTGCTATTGTTTTTTTGTATTTTTCTTTTCTTCTTCTTCTTCTTTTCATGTTTTTTCTTTTCTTTTCTTTGCTCTAACTTTTGCCCGGCCGCCTCTACGGGTTTTCGCCCAAATGAGCCTCTCAAGGGTAAAAGTGTAGCAAGCCCATGCCAAATGGTTTTGAGATTGAAGCCTCTCAGATCTAGGAGAACGGTTATTGTGTTGATTTGCGTAAAGGCCCATCACGGCTACTGAGCTTTGCTTAGTGGGATATGATCTTCCCGACGGACTCGATGCCTCTTGTTCGAGGGTCGCTTGAACTGGCCACACACAGGCGTCGCATTGATAGCTATCTTTTGAACATTCTGGATGCTGGTCCAAGGCTTGAAAATGGAGGGTCGAGCCTCGAGGCTGAGAGCGATCCTAAGCTGCGTAATCTCGAGAGCGATTCCACACAGGTCTTTGCCAGACTACGCAAAATATCTTGTTTTTGAAAGTTTTTAAGAAGGCGACGATTTGCTCGTGCCGAAGACAGTGTGGAACCAATCTGGATCAAGCGAGGGTCCTTCTCAGTACTTACGCTAACAAGCACGATTTCATTCATTAAGGGCTTAGCATGCCTCTCTTTCTCTCAATTTGATCAAAGTTTTGCAAATCCCGAGGAATTCCTCCCTCTTTGTTTTTATCACCGCAGTGTTCAAAAAGGTTTTGAAAAACTTAGGTCATTGTGACAATGTTCAAAGCACAAGAAAGTAGGCGAAAAGTACTATCATTCCATTCACATCTCAGGCGTGGTTGGTTTGAATAGTAACAGATACGGGACGCGATAGCCACAGCTGTTTCGTTCAAATTGGTTGGCATAACTGGCTCCTCGGCAGAAACAAACTCAAACAACGAAAGCGACTAATTGAAAGACAAAATGGTGTTTGAGGCAACAACCCCGAAATCACCTGGTTTTCTATACAACAAAGGGACTGACTCATTACAATTAGACAGACCCTTAAGCAAAAGGACTGACTCAAAACAATGAGACAGACTCAAAACAAAACAAAAGACTGCTTCGACACCCAAGTCGAATGTACAAAGCTAGCATTGGTGTGCTCAAAAGGCATGCCAAACACTACATCCAAAATGTACCAGATATTACCCGCAGCGCTTGAATCCCAATTACATACTCAAAGATTTGTGTCCTCAGATTCGTGGTCCTCACAATCCAAGAACTCAGAGGACCGACTTGGCCGAGGTAGGCGGAGGATGACCTTGTTATCAATCAAGTCCTCAGACTCATGACGGAGGCGGAAGCTTGTCGGTAGCATGGCCAGATCATTGATGGTACGACAATATCGAGTGGCATCATGGCTCACTGGAAGGGGTTTGGGAGTGGCCTAGGATCGAGGCGAAGATGCCCCTTTTTGGCCAAAATCGAAGTGCCCTAGACAGGCATGTAGAGGATGGAAGATCCTGTGCCCTCGGGCGTGTACTTTGAACTCGAAAGCATTCTTGCTAGACGCACTAGCGAACGGGTCACGGTGCGACCTTGGGTTTCGATCCTTTCCGGATGCAAGGCCGAGGGAAGAACCTTTTGGCATGACGGGCCTATCCCGATTCTTCCGACTTGGACTACCCTCGGGTAGAGTGGGGAAAACATCATCCACAATTTTGGTTACAATCATGATAATTGTTTGCTCATTCCCGGCTTTCAAAGTTCGGATCGCCTACAAGCTTGTTCCACGGTCGATCTACCTTCGCTTTGTCTTTGCCTCGCCTCACCGTGAGAGGTTTGGGTTGGTACTTGGTACATCATCATAGGGTGGAGGTCATCTCCGATCGACCGAAGTTCGATCACAATCCGCCCCAAAGTCGGGGCTCTTGGGTTCGAAATTTCCAAAGATACGGTGCAACCAATCGCGAGGTTGACATTCCGTAAGCGAGATCTGCCACGGACCTCTGGAGCTCGCCTATCATCCCCATTAACTCGAATGTAGTGGGCTCGCGAGCCTGATAGAACTGAGGGGTCCAGATTGGGTGTGCAGCGGGCGACCTAGGCGGATGCGGCATATCAATAGTAGCTTCATCTTGCGGGGTGGTTCCTTGACTCGGCGCGGCCGTCATGACCACAATCTCTTCTCGAAGTTCTCAGATCATGTTCGGTCCTCGCCAAAGAAGGAGAAGATACTAGCCGCTTTACGACTTAACTCTTGAATCTCGAATCAAACGGAAAACAAGCAAGATTTCATTTCAAACAGATCAAACACGGTGTAGTCGAACAATCGCGACTCTACTATCAACACTGCTCTCAAGTCACTGCCCCAAATCAATCGATACCCGCAGATATAATCGATTCTCAAAACATCGACATCGTGCCCTGTTCGATACCCAAATTTTGCAAATCGATATATGCGTTCTCAGAGAGATACACTCTAAAAGCACATAGCAAGTAAATGAGAGCCAATACACCCCTATGTTGGGGTAGGGTTTCGTCCCTATTTTGTCAAGAGCTAGGGTTTCACTACGCGACGCAATGTTTCAAACAACCTAATATCGGTGAGCAACCTTGTCCTAGTTTGGAATGGTCACGGATTTCGATATGCACTAGGTCGAATGGTCAGGGTGCCTCGGTAAAACCGGGTTTGTGTTCTATATCGCAGAGCCCGCAACCGTCACTTTATGGACATGCCTTGATAAGACAAGCCTCCAAAGAAACCGCCAGAATAGCAGATGGCCAACACGGTGTCCTAGGCGCACCAATGCACATGCAATGCAAAGAGACACATAAATGAAATCAAAACAGGATATCACGAGTTCGAGTCAAGCTCTCTAAAATCCCCAGCAGAGTCGCCAGAAACTGTAGACGCGCCCGTGGGGCTTCCATCTAACAGTTCGTAGGACTCGATTTTGTGTTGGTTCTGAATCTGAACCAAAGAGTCCAAATCCGGCAAATCGTTTGAGAAAACAGATTTTTTTGGAAAGTAGTACCAAACATGGATCTTGCCGGACTGAGTCGCCACCTAAATATTTTTTAATTGGGAAATTTAGAAACCCCGACTTTGCGTCAAGGCCACGTGTCTGTCATTACCAAAGTGGTCTTGGCTCGAGCTTGGGTACGATCGGGAAGGTCACTATGAGCCTTTTCGCCTTCGCCCAAGACCGCCTCTACTAACCGTGATATCCGTTTTTGAAAACTTTATGCGTTTATTCTCGTTATTAACCTAGAATTACTATGTGATGCGCACAACACAAAAGTATAGACTAGATCGCTTAACTTGGAAATAAACATTGCATATCCGCTTTTGTCTCAAAAGCGTGTTGTTTTTGCTACTCGCATGTAGGCTAAAATTCGGATTTCAACGAGTTGTTCCAACTCAGGCAACCCAACCTCCACCCACAGGCATTCAAACAGTTTATCATGTAAGCACTTAGCCGCATGGCAAGCATACTGTCATGGTAAACATTCACACGCATGTGGTATGCTAAAGCGTAAAATACTTACATCGTACTCCGTGCCAAAAACAATAACCCGGTTAGCAAACATGCATGACCTAGTTCATGTTAAGTGGCTAATGCAACACAGGCATAGATGCAATCTAGAGTAGGCTCGGCTAACCCTAAACATGGCATGTGAAATGCTACAACTATCACGTATTCAATTTGGAATTGAAAGTACGATGCAGTTTGTATGATGTACCGAGCCCGGTGCATGTAAACAAATGCATGAATGCACACATGCATTGCATAAGGTATGCTAATTTAGACGTGCCCTAATCTACCATCGAAAGCGGGTAAATAAAAGGGATAGAAAGAAGTGGGGGTTGGAAGACATACACACACTCACGCACACTTATTACATTTTTGCCCTCGCTCGGAGGGACTAAAATAATAATATTGCATCAATAAATAATTAACTAAACTAGCTAATTAAATATTACAAATCAACTAAATTAATTAAATAAATTAATTAATCTAATTACATTAAACGCCTCGATGAGGGTTAATCGCAGCTAGCTGCGTTCTGGACTCGCCGAATCGCACCGCCATGCAAGTATGCTCGCTTTCTTCGCTATCCAACTCGAAAATCACCAAAGTCCTAGAAACACTTTCTGGTATCGAGATCATCACCGCCGCATGTAATTTCCACCGGCCGAAGGATTTGGCCATCGGCACCGAATTGTTCCATCGGTGGGAATGAACGGCGGTCGGCACTAAAAGTGCCGGTCGGCACAAAATGTTCGCAGATCCCGCAACTCACAAAGAAGAGGACAAACTATGCATGGCAATGTAATTCAAGGCATGTATGCACCAAACACATCCCACATCATGCTATGGACTCAAGAGGGCATGTGCCTCGATTCAGGACCACCAATCGCAAGATTTCCATGCGTGATGGCTCGGAGAACCAAGAGTGCAACTTTGATTTCAAATGCATGCAATGCAAAGAAGCATATAAGGGTGCCAAACCTCTATCACACGCACTTCAAGAGGCCTAGCATGCATGTCAATGTAATGCAATCCTAAGCATATGATCTAGCATGCAATATGTACAATGCAAGGCATTTATGCAAGCATACAAACAAGCACATAATACAAGCATGCAAACCACAAGAGGGATGGACTTATACATGAATTAGGCAACTCAAAATGGGCCTAAAATCAGTGGCCAAAGTGCCTAGAAATAGAGACTAAACACACGCACACACATGCACATGTTAAGGTCCAAACCCAAGGCATACAAAGTCAACTCTCATGCGCACTTAAGAGACACAAACATGGGCTAATAGCATGCATGAAAAACTCTGAAACCCATGTTAGGCATGATGCCAAAACATGCAATGAAGCAAGCCAAATATACAACGAATGGCCCAAATCTTGAAACAAGCCATGTAGGCTTAAACCAAGGCCAAGTCCACCAAGCCTCACAAGGCTAAGGGGACTCAAAACAGGTCACAAGCAGACCTAAACAAAGCCTAAGGAGTACCTAGATGGCGTCTACGAGGCTCAAGTACAAAGGCATGAAACATGACCAAAACATGGAGCATTTGATACATGCTTTTAAAGCATTAAAGAGGCATGCAAGGCAATCAAACAAGCACATCATAAGGTCTGAAATGGCATGTTAGATGGTTTCAAACCATCAAAATAAAGCAAGCAAGGCATGCTACACTCTCATGCTCTTAAGGCCAACAAGCCAAATGCAAAGGAGCTATAAGATACAAGTCATGATCGACCAAAATGACTATGGACAGAGCTAAAGCATGTCAAAATAAGCATACAAGCTTCACAAACACAAGTCTAAAACATGTTAGAAACTAAGGCTAACAAGCTAGTCATGTTAAGGCAATATTAAGGCATTACAAAGTAGCTATGCAAATCATGCAAAGAGTACTAAAACCAACTTGAAATCATGTCATAACATGGCAATATAAGCATGGAAAACAAGTCAAACATGCTCAACACACACTCAAGCATGGAGCTCCTTAAGGAAGCAAAATTTGTCCTTTTCAAGGACATCAAGGAGAGGGGGTGGCCCTCTCCTTCTTGAGACTTCAAGGCATGCTCTTCACCACTGAAATCCCTCAAGATTTCAGTGGTGAAGAGATCCTATCACCAAAATCTTGGATCTCTCCAAAATAGCACAAAATGGGGCCTTTTCAAAGCCTAAAGGGGGTCAAACTTCCCCAATCCACTAAACACTCTTAATATACAACAAAGAGGGTTAGAAATCAGAACTTTTTTGTGCCAAACACTAAGCTCATTTAAAGCAAGCAAAAATAGGTTGCAAGAATGGGGTAAAAAGGGAGTTAAGTTCTTACCCTTGTAGCCCTCTTCACAAAGCTTGATGTTGTGGCTCCTTTGGACTCAAAACCAGTCAAGAACTTCAAGAATAAGCTTTGATTTTCAAGAATGCCAAGAAAAGGTGGAAGACTAGGTGTGTTAGTGCAATAATATGAACTAAAACACCTAGAAAGCAAAAGAGAAAGGGAGATATAGGATGTGTATCTATCTTAACCCTAAAACCAGAGCTTGGTTCTCTCTAAAAATGGCTGAGTCTCTCAAGAAGCCAACCACCCTTGAGCAAAGGGAAGAGCTTTGCCTCTTATAGGCCAAAAGCTTACAAGCTTAGCCACTAAGCAAGCTCATCCCTCCATACACGTGTATGGAGGGGAGGACAATTGCACACAGTCACGAAAATATCTCGAGAAAGCAAGTGCACAAAGTGTCCGGCATAAAATGTCATTTTGACAAAATTTAGTGCCGACCGGCACAAAGAGTGCCGACCGCACAATAAAGTGCCGATAACAACTCTAGCCACCGGTGGCCTCTAGCCCCGGCCCGGTGGTGTGTGGGATGCCTCACAAAGCATTCCGCCCCTTCCAGAGCAAAACACAAGTGTTTGGTGCAAAACCAAACACAACGGCAGTCGAGTTTGGAGGTCTGAGGCAAGGCGCGCGCAGCCGAGATCTCCGGGAACTCCAAACGAACACAAACATGGATAATCACCGAGTGTTCCAACGGTGACGTCCAAGTCTTGAGGACGGTCAAAAATGGAATGTCTACACACCCCCGCAGAGGTATGTTTAGAACTTGCAGTCCATTTGAGCTTCGCTTTGCACTGTATTTTCTGATAACAGATAGATAACAAACCGCATTTCATTTTCAGATCACCTGGCAGCCTTGGGCTCTATTGCCAGCTGCGATGCGGGAGCGATTTGCCGGTGCGGAGGAGACTGCTCGCTTTAGGATTTTGCTGGAGGGCCTTGTCTGTCGGGCCTGGTACCTGGGTGAGCGTTTCCTACGCCAGACCTTGGGTTTATTGGAGCAGATAGTCCCGGTTCACCCGCCTGACCATATGAGGGTCACTGAGAGGTTCACTCCTGAGCAGATGGCCGACTACACGATCGGCTAGGATTCGACACGCTTCAGAGGCATAGGCGACTACACAGAGTACGTCCGGACCTACATTATGCGGCCTTTGAGCAGCGGCCGTCGAGTTGAGGGAGAGAGGCTTGCGGCGTCAGCGGCTGGAGTAGGAGCAAGAGTGGGAGCGGGAGCACCGAGGGTGGCTCAGGCAAATGGCGGACTCGAACTCAAGAGGGGGCTATTTGTGACGATGACATGCCGAGGGCGTGGTGGGGTGACTTACCAGATCCCCATCGCTCCCCCTCCGGCTGATCATGAGTTAGTCAGATTCTATGACTTGGCTCCGGTATGTACTACTGCATTTTGCATTCTGCACAGTTAGTTCATTTCAATTCATTTGATATTTCGCAGAATACTGATGTATCTAACACTTTTGCAGGCTTCCTCCGAGTACACTCGCCAGTCTCTGGAGTTGACCGCCTCTGTGATGGGGATGCTCCAGCAGAGCCTCGACCTTCTGGCCATTTATAATATTTCGGTATGTTTTTCTGACCATGGTCTCAAACCATACATAAACTGTTTCACATAATCTGATACATCGCACTATCAACACCACACTCGGTGCACTGCCCTCATGGCATTTGGTATATTGTACTCATACGCTGCATTCTGCACTGACCCACCGTTCACGGTATTCATACATCAGACTATACCTGCGCATTACGCAGCGATACACCGCCTCACAGCATTTATACTCTGTACTCAATACACTGCATCTTGTACTGATACTTTGTCTTGCGTAGCATACTGATGCGTCTGCAATTTGTGCTTTTCAGCCTCCATTCCAGATTCCTGCTACATGTGGCGCTCCAACTGGATCGTCTGTGCCTGCCAGAGGAGGAGATGATGAGGGCAAAGTATACCCCCGCACCAAAGTGGGGCATACTCATGTCGGGAGTAGCTTACGGGCACCAGTTCCTAATGACGACGAGTTCGAGGCTGAGGCAGAGGCGGAGGCGGAGGCCGAGTCGTTCGAGGAGGAGACCGAAGATGGCGCTGACTCGGGCTCAGATGACGGCGCTGATGATGATGCTCCTAGACCTTCATCCAGGAAGAGGACGAGGACGGACCGCTAGGCTTGAGGCCATTTGACATTGGTCCAGATTTTTGCTATTTTTCTTCTTCTTGTTTTGCTTTTCTTTTGTTGGTAGCTAGGGTACCTTGTACTGCCACGGGCAGGTTTTTGTTTTCTCCAAAACTTTGTACTTGAAGAAGATGATGAAATGAAACAAACTTTTTGTCTGAAAAATTGTTACATTTGTACATTTCATACATTGCATCGCATTGCATCATGTTACACCTCAATGTAAATGAGATTGATCTCCTGTCTGAAAATCAAACATTTGTATTGTAATAACCAGGTAATGAACCAGCTAATCAGCAAAACAACTTAAACAACCCACTGCTCAGTTCGAACACTCGGCTCATGCTCTGCTGGGGATTAATCTGCATACAGCGAATCCTGAACAAACAGTTCAATCTGACAAGACGGAATACAAAGGTTGAATTTGCTGAATCTGAAACACACTCAGATGCAATCCGGAATCCATATGCTCATTGTTTTCACGCGACCTGGGTTGAACCTCCGCGGCTTTACGAAAGAACTAAATCTGTTTTGCACAAATGTGGAGAATGGCACAGCACTCTGAGCACAAAATGATTTGTTTTTGAAAAAAAGGGTTTCTCAAACCGGGGTATTGAGCCTACGACTGAACTCAGTGAAAAAGACTCAATAGCGAAAATCAAAAGGTAAACTACCTAAACACAATGAGTAACACTCGGAAAAGACTCAAAACAAAAGTTGAGGTAAACAAAACAGAAGACACGACACATAGACGTGTTTAAAAAAAATGAAAGACCTCAAATCAGGAAGAGCCAGTTCCTTCGGGTATTCTTCCCACCCTTTCTGATTTGTGATTCTCACATCACTCGGCCCTCAAGCTCGGTTTTTTCTCTCAAAAACGCTTTTGCTCACTTTCCTCTCAACTTACTCCTCTCTATTCTTTATTCTCTCATTTTTCATCCCTCTCCAGGGTGATTGATGGATGAATAGGAAGTTGTGGGTTCAAACCCAACACTGTTAGCTCGCAGCTATTTCCTCTAGGGACGTCTAGTTGATGTTCCGGATGAGGGAACGGAGTACCTTGATCCATTCCAGTTCGTGCTTCGCACTTGGTTTGATACCTCATTGCTTGGAGGAGGTTGAGGGCTTTTAGCCCTTTTACTGACAGCTTTAGTTGTGCCTTCTTCTGGCGAATAGAGTGCCCTTCTGGCAAGTATGTTGACTACGGGGGAAAGATAGAACACCTGCCTCAACTGTGTCCCTAGTTCATCATTTTGACCATTTTTTTTGTTTTGGTTTTCTACTAAAACAGTCTTGACCAAGATGAGAGTTAGATCAACATACTTGTTCGATTTTTGATTTGAAAATCATGCAAGTCAGGCTATGATCACTGAAAATTTTCCTTTTTGGGTCCAAGAAAATGGTCTAGTTTTGGAAAATGAAATAGTTTTCGAGAAAATAGTCAACCTCAGTAAAAATTTTCAAAAACTATTTTTGCAAACGGTCAATGCTCAACGAGCACGAAACTCACGCTCGAGATGTACAACCTCGGATCGGAGGCAATGGAAAATTGCCCCTTGTCTGGATGGCACTGTACGGCAACGGAAAGTTGCCCTTGGTTTGAATGGTGACTCATGGCAACTCATGGCAATGGAAAGTTGCCCTTTGTCTGGATGATGCCGCGGAATTTTGTACTCAGTCCTCATTAGTGACGATCACGACCGAACTCCCGGATACAGAGAAGACGAAGATGGTTGGAAGCAATATATGGACACAGTCGCTTTGCAAGCGTTGGTGGCTGGACTTCAGGATGAAGTTGCCTACGTATCCCAAACATGGGAATCAAGCCTTACGTAGTTCGAGGTGTCATAACCGAACTATCGAATTCAGATAAGGCAAGGCAAGGATGATCAAAACCATTACATGGACTCAGTCGCTATGAAAGCGTTGGGGGCTGGACTTCAGGATGAAGTTGTCTACGTATCCCAAACATGGGAATCAAGCCTTACGTAGTTCGAGTTAAGGTACACTCGGGTATTAACCTTCACTTTTTAGGCTCTAACTTTTGCCAAGGCGCCCGTTGCGGGTTTTCGACCTTGCGAGCTTTGTTCTTCTTTCCTTTTTCAATTCTTTTCTTTTCTTTTTTTTTCTTCTCTTTTTTTTTTTATTTTTCTCTTTTCATTTCTTTTGCATTTTTTTCTTTTTTTTTTTTGTATTTTCTCTTGCTCTAACTTTTGCCTGGGTTGCCCTTCCGGGTTTTTGGCCTAGCGAGCCTCTCAAAGGGTAAAAGTGTAACAAGTCCATGCCAAAATGGTTTTGAGATCCTGAAGTCATCTGAATCCAGGAAAATGACTGTTGTATTGATTTGCTAAAGGACCCATCTTCGGCTCTTCGAGCACATCGGACATTTTTGCCCCTAGTTGGAGGGGTGCTTCTGTTCTAGCTTCACAAGCTTCTTCTGATGAGATCTGATCTTCTTGACCTGACTTTGGTGCCTCTTGTTCGAGGGCTGCTTCCAATCTGGCCACACAGGCCTCTCTTGATGGTCGATCGTTGAACACTCCGAATTGTGGTTCAAGGTTTTAAAGGAAAGGCTCAAGTCTTGAGGCTGAGAGCAATCCTAAGCTGCACAATCTCAAGAGCGATTCCACACAGGTCTTCGCAGGACCGCGCAAAACATTTTGTTTTGAAAGTTTTTAAAGAAGCGACAAATCGCTCGTGCTGAAGATAGTGTGGAACCAGTCTGGATCAAGCCAGGGTCCTTCTCGGTACTCATGTTAACAAACATGATTTCAATCATTAAGGGCTTAGCACGCCTCTCTTTCTCTCAATTTGATCAAAGTTTTGCAAATCCCGAGGAATTCCTTCCTCTTTGTTTTCACCGCAGTGTTCAAAAAGGTTTTGAAAAACTTAGGTCAATGCAATGAGTTTGGGGTGCAGAAGAGTAAGTGAGATGCTCCGCCGTTTCATTCAAATGCTCTGGCACAACTAGCTCAAAGTAGCAGTAAGCACGGAATCATGGTAGCCGCAGTTGTTTCATTCAGATTTCCTGGTTGCAACTGGCTCCACAGCAGAGACAAACTCAAAAGAAAGCAAAAGGATAATTACAAAACAAAATGGCGTTCGAGGCAACAACCCCGGAATCACCTGATATTCTATACAATGGGACTGACTCGGTACAATAAGACAGACCCTTAAGCAAAAAGACTGACTCGAGGCAATGAGATAGACACAAAACAAAACAAAGAACTGACTCGACACCCAAGCCAGAAATTACAAAATTAGCACTCGCAGATGCTCAAAAAAGTGCGTGCCAAATGCCACATCCGAAATGCACCGAGCGCTGCCCGCAGGTGGTCCAACCCCTGATCACAAACTTGCAGTATCCTCGAAGTCCAATAGCTCAGTAGTGACAGACTTTGTTGAGGTAGGTGAGAGGATGACCTCATTGTTGATCAAATCTTGCACTTCATGACGAAGGTGGAAACAACCATCGGTGCTGTGACCGGACTGTTGGTGGTACGCCCAGTACAAGGTAGCATCATGTGTGGGAGGGAGATTCTTCGGGAGAGGCCAAGGCTCGAGGGGTTTAAGATGCCCTTTTTTAGCCAAAATTAGAAATGCCCTAGACAAAGGCATGTAGAGAGCGTGAAAGACTCTGCGCCCTCAAGACAGATACTTCGGAGTCTGAGGGTTCTTGCTAGACGCACTAGCGAAAGGGTCGGCAGGCACTGCCTTGGCTTTCTGATCTTTCCCAAGGGTAGGATTGGGGGTGGAAGGAACTGTTCTGGCATGACGGGGCGTATCTCGATTTTTCGCCTGGCCTGAACTGTCCTCGGTTGGAGTGGAGAAAGCATCATCCACAGTTTTAGCCACAACTGCGAATACTTGCTGCTTATTCATCCCCCTGGCTTTCAAAGCCTCGACTACCCACAGCAGTTGTTCAACGGGATCAGCATCTGTTCCCACTTTGTTCTTACCTCTAGCCTCAGCTTGATCGAAGGTTTGGGTTGCTATATCAGAGCGAAACCCGGTTGTTGTTGGTATGTCATTGCTATAGCTAGAGGCAACCTCTAGTTGGCTGAGCTCAATCACAATTCGCCCCAGTAGCGGGGGCTCTTGTGGTACAAAATTCCCGCCATACAATATGGTTGGTGGCGAAGCCGACATCCCATAAGCAAGATCAGCCACAGACCTCTGGAGGTCGCCAATCATCCCCATCAACTCAAACGTGGTGGGCTCACGAGCTTGATACAACTGGGGTGTCCAGATCGGGTGTGCGGCAGGCGACCTGGACGGGTGCGGTACATCAACATTGGTCTCATCTTGCAAGATGATTCCTTGGTCTAATGCGGCTGCCATAACCACAATTTCTTCTGAACTTTGGGTCGTCATAAGTCCGCTAAACTGAACGGTGACTGACGGATCAGATGTCTATCTTGCCTCAGCAAAGGAGAACACTGGCTATTCTGTACTGAATCTCTGAACTGAAAGAGAAAACACGCAGCATTTCGGCCCAATCAGAACAGACACAATCATGGCTGAACAACTGTACTCTACTACTGATCACTGTTCCACAAAATCACTGCCCCAAAACACTGAATCTGATACCCGCGGATATAACCGATTCTCAAATTCTGATACTGATGCCCTTAGGCCTGATGCCCCAGACTTGCAAACTGGTATGTACGTTCCTGTAGAGATACACTCTAAAAGCACATAGCAAGTAAGAGAAAGCCAAAACACCCCTATGTTGGGGTAGGGTTTCCCTGTCCTATTTTGTCAGGAGCTAGGGTTTCACTACGCACACAGCGGTTTCAAACAACCTAACATCGGGTAAGCAACCTGTCCTAGCTTGGAATGGTCACTATGGATTCCGAATATGCACTAGGTCGAATGGTCAAAAGGGTGCCCCGGAAAAATCGGGGTTTGTGTTCCCATACTATTAGAGCCCATAACCGGTCAGTTTTATGGTCATGCCTTGACAAGACAAGCCTCCGGCAAACCGTTCAGGAATGGCAGATGGCAAACACGGTGTCCTAGGCGCACCAATGCACATGCAATGCAAAGAAACACATAAATGAAATCAAAACAGGATATCACGAGTTCGAGTCAAGCTCTCTAAAATCCCCAACAGAGTCGCCAGAAACTGTGGACGCGCCCTCGGGCTTTATGCCACCACAGTTCGGACTCCCTTTTGTGTCACGGTTCTTAGTCTGAACCAAAGAGTCCAAATCCGGCAAATCGTTTTGAGAAAACAAATTTTTAAAAAAGAAGTGCCAAACATGGACTGCTTTGCCAGATACAGAGTCGCTACCTAAATATTTTTTAACGAGAAATTTAGGAAACCCTGACTCATTTGCCTAAGGCCATGTGTCCGTCATTACCAAAGTTGCCTTGGCTCGGGAACTTGGGTACGATTGGGGAATGTCAGCTATAAGCACCTCCTCTCGCCCGATCCGAAGATCGGTCTCTACTAACCATAATATCCAATTTTGAAAACGTTATGTGTTCTTATTCCGGTTAATTAGCGAGAATTACTATGTGATGCGCATAGCAAAACAAGTATAGACTAGATCGCCTAATTTGGAACAAAGCATCGCATATCCGTTTGTTTGGAAAATGTTTTGAAATTTGCTACTTGCGAGTAGGCTAAAACACGGATTTTGATGAGTTGTTCCAACTCAAGCAATCCAACCTTCACCCACAGGCATTCAGGCAGTTCATATCACATAAGCATCTAGCCACATGGTAAGCATCCTGTCATGTTAACATTCACACTCGTGCGAGATGCTAAAGCACAAAATACTTACAGTGTACTCCAAGCCAAAAACAAAGAACTCGTTAGCAATCGATGTATGATCCAAGTCCATGTTAAGTGCCTAATGCAATGCATACAGAATGCAATTTAGGATGGGCTCGGCTAATCCTAGGATGGCATGTGAAATGCAACCATTTGATGCACGTATTCAAGTTAGATTTGAAATACTTATGCAGGTAACATGATGCGCTGAGCCCGATGCATGCAATACTGATGAATGATGTACGCATGCATAGCATAAGGTATGCTAAATTAAATATGTCCTAATACTAACCATCAATGCAGGTAAGTAAAAGAGAGAAAGAAGTGGGGGTTAGAAAACATACACACACGCACCCACACTTATTACAAATTCGCCTTCGCTCGAAGGGACCAAAAGAATAATACAATTAATTAACCTACAAGCTAATTAATTATTACAGACAAATTAAACTAGTTAAGCAAATTAACTAATCTAATAAAACAGTAAACAGCCTCGGGAAGAGGGCCCAATGCAATGCATGCTCGGTTCTGTTCGGAAGTTCACTGCCATGCACAAGTTGCCTCTGTTTTTACTGTTTGGCACCTCTGAAAATTGCACAAACTCCAAGGTTGCTTCTCTGAGTGCTGTGGAACACCACTGGCCATGAGGAATGGTCATCGACCACCTGTGGAGATATCGGCCACAAATTGTTGGTCGGTCGGCACTGTATGTAGCCGACCGGCCAAAACTTCCTGTAGAACCTGTTTTGACAGCAGCAGAGGGCAAAACAAGGCATGGCAATGCATTTCAAGCAAATGTGTGCACCAACACATCCCTTATCATGTTTGTGACTCAAAGGGACATGGTTCTCTATTCTCGGACCACCAATCGCGCATTTCAATGCGTGATGGCCCAAGAAACCAGGTATGCACTTTGATTTCAAATGAGATACACATCAAACAAACAAGTGAGGCTCAACCTCTATCATACTCAATTCAAGAGGCAAAGCATGCATGCCAATGCAATGCAACTTAGGCATGTTAACTAAGTATGCAACATGGGCATGCAATGCACAATGCATACTAGGCATATAACCTATGCAAGCAAGCATGCAAAGCATGAGGCAATGCAAACCAACAAGTGTGCAAGATGCAATGTGGATGTTCAAGCAGGCAATAACACATGGAGCAAACATGTTAAACAACCTAAACATGTAACAACACACAAGTATGCAACAACACACAAGGTGAGCATGCAACAACATGCGAATAATGGACTTAAACTAATTTGGGCAGCTCTATACTAAGCCCAAAATAGTAGCCAATTGCTAAGAGAATGAGGACCAAATAACATGCAAGCATGCATGCATACAAGGACCAACACTTAGTCATTGAAGAGCAACTCTCAAGCACACTTAAGAGGATGAAAACATGGACAAATGGCATGCATTATAAGCTCTGAAAATCAAGTCATGAAAGGTGCCAAACCAACTAGACAAGACAAACAAGGCATGCAAGCAAAGCCAAAATTCAAGGCAAGCCAAAGGTGTATTGAACTACACTTAGAAAAATCGAACATGGCATGAATTAAGCAACCAAAAAAAGAGTTTTAGCATATTAAGACAAAGCCAATAACACATCTAGATGGCATCTAAATGGCTTAAACATGCAAGCATGCATAAGGGCCTAAACAAGGGGCGTAAGACAACAATCTTTTAACACATTAAAGGGGCATCAAATGCAAGCATGCAAGCATATCATGAGGATTGAAATGACATGTTAAATGGTTCCAAACTACTGGAATAATGCAAGTAATGCATGCTCATGGTTCATATACTTGAGGCTTACAAGCCAAGAATGCAAAGAGGCTAAACAAAGCATGGCAAGCATGGCACATCAGACCTTAAGCATGGCAAAATAAGTCTAAAAGCTTCACAAAGCTTGGCCAAAACAAGCAAGCATGGTAATCTACATGCTAAGTACATGTTAAGGCAAATGGTGGCATTACAAGACATGTATTCTAAACATGCATGGTGTGCTTAAACCAACATAAAATGGTGCTATAGCATGGCAAAATAACACTAAATCGCAGCTAAGACATGGCCAACATGAACCTAAATAAGATGCTCACTCAAGAGGCGAAAATGGTCCTTTTCAAGGACAACAAGGAGAGGGGGTGGCCCTCTTCTTCTTAGGACCTCAAGGCACCATCCTCGCCATTGAAATCCTGAGGGATTTTAGTGGTGAGAAGGCCCAAACAAGGTGGTCCCGGAGCTCAACCAAAATGGCACAAAATGGGGCCAAACAAGCCCTAAGAGGGGTCAAACAACCCCAAAGCTCAAAACACTCTTAAACAACTATTTAGAGCAGGCAAAACAAGACTTTTATATGTTATACACAAAGTCTAAAAATAGTTGCAAGATAGGTGAAAAAGCTATGCAAAAATGGGGAAAAAGGGGTACGATTGTTACCCTTGTAGACCCTCTTTAAAAATGGAAGACCAGCAGCTTCCTTAGGTTCAAACCAGTCCAAAACCTCCAAGAACAAGCCCCTTATGCCTCAGCAACTAAGGTATGGTGTAATGGTAGGTGTTTGTGTGCAAAACTAAGACTAAACACACACAAAACACTCAAGAGAGGGAGAGATATAGAGATAGAGTATGAACAAACCCTAACCCTAAAACTCAAAGCTCTGAAAAATTTTGTAACCCTAATGGAGGGAGAAGAGGCTTCCTCTTATAGACAACCCCTCTTGTAAAGCTTTCCAAACAAGCTAGTCAAGAGGGAGATCCCTCCATACACGTGTATGGAGGGGAGCAAAGTGTATGCCAGCTAGCACAGCTGGCATAAAAATATCTGCAAAAGCAGATGAACAGTGGTCGGCCAGCCAAAAATGCAGTTTGACCAAAATAGATGGCCGGTCGACCATCTACAGTGCCGGTTAGCCAAACATTTGGCTGATGGCAACAAAACACAACCGGTGGCCTCAAGCCATGGCCGGTGGAGTGTGAGGATGGCCAACAAGCCATTCTCTACCCTCCAAAGCAAAAACACAAGTGTTTGGTGCAAAACCAAACACAAAACAGTCGATTCGAGAGATCCTGAGGCAAGGCGCGTAGTCGAGACCTCCGGGAACTCAAGACAAACACAAACATGGATGATCACCGAGTGTTCAAACGGTGACGTCCAAGTCTTGAGAACGGTCAAAAATGGGGTGTCTGCACTATTGTCTCATAAGTTGGCACACATAACTTGTTGCATGTTGTTTTAAGCATTTCTTTACTTTATTTCCATGTTAAAAGTCTAATTTTACCAATCAATCCACCATCAATTTGTTTCATTCTTGAGAATGATTTCAACCGATTAAGGTTGCTCAAAGCAAGTAAGAAAGACTCCTACTTAATGGCTTAATCTTTTCAAAGATTCATTGCCAACAATATAGTCTTTCTCTCATACTTTAGAAGAACCTCTCGTTTGACATTACATCTTGTTATCACCATGGACAAATGGACTAAAGAATGACAAGGCCTCATAAAATTGGCTTAAAACTTGGATAAACACACATGAAGAAAATGGCTTAAATTGCTTAGACTTGGCCTAACGTTATGCCAAGTTCCTTGTGTCAAGAGTCGTCATATGCTAATTCATGGTATTTTGATGATTCTTGAAGCGTCGCAACCTTCCTCTTTGAGTTGATTCCATGACAAGAGGGATGGGTGGTCTCATTCATTGCATTTCATTGATTTTTGTCCAAAATTATATCCAAGACCATCAAGCAATCAATTTGCTCATTGATGGTTTTAGAATCAATTTCAACCTTCTCTCGAGGCTTTCCCATGACAGAGGAGAAAGAAAGGGACAAACAGAGATTGAGGACACTCTATCTGCACTGGTTCACCTTAGAACACCAAAACAGAGTTTTGCACCAAATTGATGCATGGCTGGCCATCTGTAATCCTGGCCGGCCATCACTGATGCACGGCCGGCCCTTAGTATGTGGCCAGTAGTGCAGTTTTGTAGGAAATAGAGGTAGTGGCTGAAGGTGAAACAAAGTTGGCTTGGATAGACAGAGTAGCTCTCGAGCGCTGTGCATGCAACCTTCATCCATCTTCACTTACACATTTTGTTGAATGTAGTTAATTGTTTCATTCGTGTTATAATTAGGATAGTTGTAAATCAATCTTGTTGCAATTAATTAGTTGTAGTTAGTTAATTTTGTCAAGCGTTGTAATTAATTAGTTAGTTAATTACTTATTCAATTTTGTTTTATAATTAATTAGTTAACTAGAATAGTTAGTTAATTCATATTTATTTGTAATAATTAGTTAAGTAAGTTAGCTAATTTCATTTGTTTTGTAATAATTAGCTTAATTAGCTTAGCTTTAATTAATTAGTTTATTCGAACTCTCCTTCGTGAGAGCGTAATGTAATAATGTATATGTCTTCCAACCTCACGTCTTTTTCTTTTTTATTTAACTGCTTACGATGGTTAGTTTAAGGACATCATTTTTTGTTTAGTATACTTTATGTTTACATCCATTTATATTGCATGCACCGAGGCTCGATTCATCATTCTAACTTGCATTGTCATTTAAATAATTCTTTGAATACGTGCTTAGACCGCATGTTAGCAAATTGATTCGCATGTCATAAATTTGTAGCCGAGCCTATTAGTTGCATATCGCATGTGTTGCATTAGTCATATTGCATAGTTAGGAATCATGCATTTTTCTAACTTGTTTTCTTTTTTTAACTTGGAGTACTAGGTGAGCCTTTACTCACTTTAACATAATTATATAAGTGTAATATTGCCACGTCTAGCATGCTTGCCATGAGGTTAAAGTGCTTAATTGATAAAATACTTGTATGCCTGTGGATGAAGGCTTATTGCTTGAATTAGAATAATTAGAATAATGTTTATTTACGATCACTTTTTCAAGTGGTACATTTTTCGAAACAATTTTCAAAACAAACATGAATCAAGTGTTCCAATTCTTGCGATTTAGTCTATACTTGTGTGTGTGCATCACATAGTAATGTTAGCCTAATAAACGGAACAAGTGCATATAATGTTGATAAGATTCATATCATGATTAGTAGAGACCGATCTTTGATCTGGCGAGTGGGGGTGCTTAAATGCATTCATGACCTTCCCCTCTTATACCTAAGTTCTTGAGCCAGGACAATATCGGTGATGATGGACACGTGGCCTTTGGCACAAGTTAGAGGTTTCCTAAATTTCTCAAAATAAAAATATTTAGGTGGCAACTCTGTATCTGGCAAAGCAGTCCAATTATGGCATTTTTGATTTAAAATCGATTTTTCAAAAGATTTGCTAGATTTGGACTCTTTGGTGTTCATCAATTTCACATTGCACTTGTGAGATTAGATTTAGAATCGCGAGAGTCCAAACTGTTGGGCTATTCGCCTTCTAAAAAAAACGAAAAGTCGGGCTACAAGAACCCTTAAAGAAATGATGAATGCCATGTTACTAAGTTTAGGCTTACCGTAGAACTTCTAGAGGGAAGTAATATTATCTGCTAATTATGTTCTTAACAAAATACCCCACAAGAAAACCAACAGCACTCCTTATGAATTGTGAAAAGGTCGACCACCTTCCTACGAATACTTAAAAGTGTAGGGGTGTTAGGCAAAAGTTAAAGTTCCTGTTCCGAAAAAGACTAAGATAGGACCAAAAATAGTGAATTGTGTGTTTATTGGTTATGCTCAGAATAATAGTGCATATCGGTTTTTGACTTATAAGTCAGAAATACCTGATATAAATGTGAACACTATTATAGAGTCAAGGAATGCTGTGCTTTTTGAACATTTTTTTCCTTACAAGAAATGACAAGAATTAAGTATACATAAAAGAACTTATGATTGTACACAAAGTCAAGAGATTAATGACAATCAAATACAAGAGACTAGTAATGGTCTTGACCAACAGGATTTAAATGATGTTGAGCCAAGACGAAGTAAGAAAGCAAGAATATCAAAATCCTTTGGTCCAGATTTTTTGACATATTTGTTAGAAAATGAACCTCAAAGCTTTAAGAAAGCAATGACAGGTCCTGAACCACCTTTGTGGAAAGAGGTTGTTAATAATAAAATTGAATCCATTATGTAAAATCATACTTGGGAATTGGTGGATCTTCCACCTGGTTCTTAACCTCTTGGATATAAATGGATATTCAAGAGAAAAATGAAAGTAGATGGTTTAATAGACAAGTATAAAGCAAGACTTGTAGTAAAATGTTACAGATAAAAAGAGGTCTGGACTATTTGGATACATATTTCCCTCTGACAAGAACAACATTCATCCGCATACTTATTGCTATAGCAGCATTGTAGAAATTAGAAATACATCAAATGGATGTTAAGATAGCTTTCTTAAACGGTGATCTAAATGAAGAGATCTATATGGAGCAACCTGAAGGGGTTGTAATGCCAGGGCAAGAAAAGAAAGTTTGTCAGCTTGTAAAATCTCTTTATGGATTAAAACAAGCTCTTAAGAAATGGCATGAAAAATTTGATCATGCTATGCTTACTAATAGGTTTAAGATAAATGAATGTGAAAAGTGCGTCTATGTTAAAAACATTGACTAAAGATATGTCATAGTTTGTCTATATGTGGATGATATGCTTATCATTGGAAGCAATCAAAACATGATCAAATCAACTAAGCAAATGCTGAATAAGAGATTTGATATGAAAGATATGGGGGTCTGAAATGTAATATTAGGAATGAAAATTACTAAAATATCTGATGGATATACATTATCTCAATCACATTATATTGAAAAAATTCTTGGTAAATATATTAAGGATAATATGAATGTCGTAAGAAGACCTGTAGACATTAGTCTTTATTTATCGAAAAATAAAGGTGATGCGGTGTCTCAACTAAAATACTCCCAAATCATAGGAAGCCTAATGTATCTAATGAATTGAACTCGTCTTGATATAGCTCATGCTGTCAGTAAATTGAGTAGGTACACTAGTAACCCCGGAGAAGACCATTGGAAAACGATCATTCGGGTTCTTAGATATTTAAGATTTACCCGTGATCATGGCTTAAACTTTACTCGATATCCAGCAGCACTCGAAGGCTATTGTGATGTCAATTGGATATCGGATACTAAAGATTCAAAAACCACTAGTGGATATGTCTTTACTTTGGGAGGCACTGCTATTTCTTGGAAATCCATGAAACAAACTTGCATCGCAAGATCCACAATGGAATCTGAGTTCATCGCTTTAGACAAAGCAGGAGAAAAAGCAAAATGACTTCGCCACTTCATAGAAGATATTCCAATGTGGCCAAAACATGTGCCAGCTATTTGCATTCATTGTGATAGTCAATTTGCAATAGGCAGGGCACATAGCCATATATACAATGGTAAGTCACGACATATTCGTCGTCGACATAATGCAATCTTAAGAAAAAGCTTGTGATATGAATAATTAGGTCAAATCTATTCTTACAAAGAATAATATTGAATTTATGCAATCTTAAGAAAAAGCTTGTGATACACAATTCAAAGATTAATAATGTAATTCAGTTTTTAATTTTGACTACCATACCATAAAAGTCTCTGTCCCCTTTATGTGATAAGCTTCCTATAGAGTTATTATGATCTTCAAAGATGTTTCCCATTGTTTACATGCTCTGAAGACATAATCATGGTTACGTTTACAAAGTTTTAGATGAAATACAAATGAGAAGCAGATGTGATGGTTATGGAGTGATTTTGCAAAATATCAAACTACATGTCATGTAAGAGATATATTTGTAAAAACAAAAGAAAATTGTCCAAAAGATCAAGTAAGAAACTTTGAAAGTTGCAATAAAGAAGTAAGATTTGGTTATTCATCCTATTTAGAGTTTATTTTATCACTAAAATATCTAAATATTTTTGCTTAAAATTACAAAATTTGGGATGGTGCATATTCATACTACTTGCATTCTTACTAATTCATTTCCAGTTTTCTTCTATATATATATATATATTTTTTCATATGTTTAAAGTTGCCCATTATATGCCTGACTTTATGTTGGTCATCCATTAATGCATTCTTTTCGAAATGCTTCTAGATATTTTTGGGGTGTGGCAGTTGTATGGAAGTAGTTCTTATTAAGAGATTTACCAAATAGGTAAATAGGTTATGTTAAATGGTGTTTGAGACATGTCCAAGATTGTGAAATCTTATTTTTTATTTGGACATGTTTAAATGTAAAAAGTGTGGGATACATTTTTAGTAGTGTCCAAGAAGTGTTGGATTCTACCAATTTTGAAGTTCATTAGGTGATGTCGATTCAGTTCTTATTTTGATGAAATGTTGGGGTGTTGATGTAAGGTGAAGAGGAAGAAAAGGCATCGAGGATTGCTCCGTTGTGTCTCATGTGGTGCCTATGGAGAGAAAGCGATCAACATACATTTGAAGATACTAATTTTGTAGTGCAAAAGCCCTCAAAATGTTTTATTGCATATTTTTCATTTTTGGTGTAAAAGATTGATTTGTGAATCCTTTTTTGCTTTTATAGATTTTAGTGGAGAGCTCAATTTTCTTGTTGAGTATTTTGACAAGTGTCTTTTTGATCCCTTCTATTTTATTTTATTTTATTTTTAACAAAGTTTGCCCCTTTTGGTTCTACCTTAACATGCGGTTGCTTTACTTAACGAAAATTAAGAAAGGAGTGTTGGTTTCCAACACTTGTTTGACATTGACATGGACATGGCTCCTCTCTAGAAATGTGTGTACTACTGAGATATCACACCTAAGAAGCACGGACATGGATATGGATGGGCACTAAACATAGCAATTTAAAAAAAAAAAAAAAAAAAAGATATGAACACGATAGAGATACAATAATATAAAATATATAAATATTTTTATTCATAAACAACCAAAAATAATGAAAAAATCACACTAATTCAACATGAATAAAACAATCAATCTAAAATTTAGACGTCATTGTATAGATATTGAAAATTGAACATATAATGGGAATGTTTTTGTTTTTTTATTACATTTTCACCGTCTCTAAATACTATACTCTAATCACCCAACCACCTTTTTAAAATTATAATAAAACCTCAAATGTGTCTTGTGCATGTAGATGCAAAAGTTTTGGAAAATTTTATTTTTCATATATGATTCCCAAAATTGGCAATTTTTTTTAAAAAATATTTGTTTATCTATTTAAAACATATTTAATTTGTCCCCACTAAAATTCTGCGAAACATTAATTTTTACTTTTGAAATATGGTTTTATTTTCCCATTTTTTTCCTGTTTGGAAATTATTTATTTTAGTTTTCAAATAGGAAAAAATCGTGTGTGATTCTAGGTGAGGTTTTTCCCCCAATGTACATGAATTCTAGCTTTGCCCCTAGTCTTTTGGCTTGTCTGATCTGGACATAAGACACACGTCTTTGAAGTATCTCGTAACATGTTCTATTGAAAGATATTTAAAAAAAAAAAAATTTGCCATGCCATGTAATGTGTCCGACATGCATTCCAAGGGTGTTCGAGGAGTGTCGGTGGCTGACACAGATATGATGACTAAATGAAGTGATCGTGCTTCATAGGATATCAATAAAGAAGCTATTTATTACCATGACTGACATTTTTACGATATTCTTTTCTTAGCATGTGTGTTATACTTGTACATTTTGATCTATTTTGAAGTGTAACTGAATCTTACATTCTCCCTGATCACCCAAGCCCCCCCCCCCCCCCAAAAACTCAATTTGCAATTTGGAAATATGGGGTTTTAATTCTTGACTTGAATTTCAATTTACAAACTATAGTTGATTTAGTATGGCATTGAGGTAAAACTAAGGTAACCAACTTTAGTTATGATATTCTAGACCTAAACCTCTCAGGGCTCAGCAAAAGCGGGGAAAAATCGCATTCGTTTGAATTATAGTCACCATTTAGAAAAACCTTTATTTGTGTTAAAGCTGGCACCTCGTTCAGTTTTGCTACCTTTATATAAGTGTATAGTTTAGACATATCATATGTATTAGTTTGTATATGTATGCTTATACGAAGATATATGTAAAGGACATGAGTGTGCATATATGTATCTGTGGACACATGTATATGTTTTAAACATGTGGGATTGGGGTGTTTATTAGGAAAAACAACTTATGGAATCAATAGTCATTTTGAGTTCTTGGAAGGTAAAACATACTCCTTTTAAATCAATAAAAAATATTTTACATTCAAATAAATGCCAGAAAAATGCTGAATGCTTATTTTAGATGAATATAAATTTTTCATTTTTTTATATGTGAAACATAGTAGCGTCAAAAAGGAAATTTTATGTTCTTTTCAGACTTTGGAACAAGTTTATTAAATAGGGATTCTATTTATTGGTTGGGTTTTTAGATTTTGATTCATCTATTTTACTAGATTGCATTTGTTTGCTGTGTTTTCTACTTGTACAGATGGAGTGTGACATTGAAGTCAAGTGTGATGCACCTTTTAATTTCATGTATTTCAATTTTTGGTGTGTTTGAGGCATGCATATGTTCTTTAATAGTTTTTCTTACTAGTGCCCTAAACACAGTAGTTATGAAGATGTAATAGTACGTTGAGTTTTTAATGCTTTCAGGGATGAACAGGAGCCATTATGTTTGAAAGTTGTTTAAGGTAGTTCTGTCCTCAGCTACAATGGTGTCCCAATTGTCATGGTATATCTGATAAGGGTTTCTACAACTCAACATAAAGTTTAATAGTATCCGCAGTTTGTTAGGTGAGTAACTTTTTTGACCCTTTACGATAATTGAAATGCCTATTATTTTTTTATTTTTATTTATTTATTTGTGAATGCTGTTGAGGTTTGAGTGGAAATGCTTATTTTATTAACTATATATAGAGAGAGAGTAATTTAAGGGTAGGAATGGACTAGGGAAGACGGTGTTTCGGGGGGATATTATTATGGAGGTAGTAGGTTTAGATTTTAATAAGGTAAAACGGAGGCTACAAGTTTGGGGATTGGTGTTGGAGTAGGCATGATTTTTAAATTGTGAGGCTGCTCGAATTTGATATTAATGGTTCTAGGAAATTATGTACCATAGATACTCCACTTGTCAACAAAATAAATAAATAAATAAATAAATGAGGGGACAATAGGCATTCTAGAATTGTAAGGATGAAACTGAAGGCCATGGAAAAGGGTTAGGATTGATAAAGGAGGATAATGTGAGTTTTTTTTTTTTTAGGGAAATAGCAATAGTTGTGGGCTATAACGATTATCTTATGAACAATTTTTGTAAAAAAGAATAAAAGAAGAGAAGGAGAAGAAACATAAGAATATGGGAATTTCACTTAGGATACCTTAGGAATCACCCCGAAGTTAAGGCTGTTTCACACATAACATAACATATAGCTCCAAAAGTTTTTTACGAATTTATATAAGTTAAAATTCAATGAATCAAAGCTCAAATGATTATGTAAAAGTAATTAGGTTGCTGGGCGGGTCTTTCTAATGCTCGGAGTAAGACTCTTAAAATGGAAAGTTGGAATTTTTGAGACATAGGTGATCCTTACATTATTTGATCGATAATGAGTTCACATATCATTACTACATTCCAAGTCCATTAAATCTGGGGGTTTTGTTAGTTGACGGACTCCTAAAACTTCCAAACCAAGAAAGAAAAAAAATCGCAAATCTTGAGAAAGTTGCAACTAACATTTTAAAACACAAAAGTAGGACTCAACTTGAATGATGACTTGATTATGCAATGTCCAATATGTAACCTATGCAAATCCGAATTTGTTTTTTGTTCATGGTGCAGCATAGTTAATTTGACGCCCTTATGCTTCTAGTTGTGTGGGGTTAATTTGAATTCTCTTAGCTCCTCGTTGTTTGAGTTCCGAGTTATTCGACATAGTTTAAACTTGAGCATCTCTTTGTTGTGGATGTGTATTATTCTCTAATTCTCATACGAGGCAAAGCAAAAAGTAAGCACGGATCTGACGGGATGGGTTCATGCGGATACTACACAGTAAGGACATGCCAACAAGACAATTTTAAAAAAATCAACACATGACATGCCAGTGATACAGAAACAAATAAATATATGTTTGTATATACATGAAAATAATGATAGTTTTGTTTTTTGCATTACAAATACATTTATATTTGGGTAAATTACGCTGTCCTCCTTTGAGGTTGAAAAATACACCAAGCCTCACAAGTTTGGCATAATTACACCATGCTTGCTTATGATTTAAAAAATGATATTATTATATGTTTTATACCCCTTGTATATTTTATAATTGACTATCCTTGTGTTTGCACATCACCTGCATTAATTCTGCTTGCTAAAAGGGAGTTTTATTGTAATTATGCCAGTCTTGTAGAGCTTATTGTATTTTTCTAAACCTTAGGGGTGGTCAATGTAATTTACTTTTTATATTTTATCAAAATAGTAAGCAATCATATTCTACATTCTATGTATTAGAAATAGAGGGAAAAAAGTTGACTAAGGTCCTAATATCTATTTTGAAAACACTATCCCAAACGAATTTGAAATTTAGATTTTAGAGCTCTTGAAATATAAACTCACATTGCTTTTATTTTAATTACTGACTCTCAAATATATATATTTTTTCAAATTGTTAATGTGTATTATGTGTCTAAACAATGGATGTGTGTGTCTTTCAAATATCCAAAGCTTTGCTGATTCTAAAGACTTTAAAAATAACAGGATGCATTTCTATTACTGTCTTCAGAAATATTGGTGTTCGATGTGTCCAACACAGACATTGCACATTCTTAAGAAGTTTTCATGCTTCTTAAGTTTCAACTTTCGACACTAGTATGGATGGTCTAGAAATTCAATTTCTAGGCATCTTAGAAGTAGTTTAGCTTGTGTCATGTTGTTCTGGACTTTAGTTAAAGTTTAGTATTGGATTAGCTTTTGTTTACTACATTTGTTTTTACACTAGTATAGTAATTCTAGAAATCCAATCGCAGGCATGGCGTAACCGGCATAGCATATTTTGTGCATGTTTTTTTTTGGTTAATTATAGACTCTCGATATTTTTTATTTTTATTTTTCAAATTAAGAATGGGCTTTATGTGTCTAAATGTTGGATATGTGTACCCAAGTGTCCAAATCTTGTCTAGTTCTAAAAATATTTTAAAAATAATAGGATGTGGTTCTATGCGTGTGTTCAGGAATATTGGTGTTTGACATGTCCAACACGAAGAGGAGCCTTCTTAAAATTGTCCTTGCATCTTAGGTTTCACCTTTTAGACACTAGTAGAGCAGTTGTAGAAATCCAATTTTCTAGGCATGTTAAAGTGGTTTAGCTTATTCACCCAAAAAAAAAAAAAAAGTGGTTTAGCTTGGTCAGAATTTTGTTAAAGTAGTTTTATTTTTATTTTTATCTTTATTGACAACAAAGAGGAATTTATTAATAAAAATAAAATTGCAGAGGAGTACAGAGAAGTATAAAGTGGACAAGCAGTCCACTGAAAGCAAAAGGAAAATACAAAAATTGAAGAATTATTATGACTTACATATGGCTTTCTGATCTCTAGAAGTCAAAAGTAAAGTAATGCCCTTATAGCAATTAATATTAGGATGTAGACACCGAAATCCAAAATGAAGCTTAATAGCAAACTTCTCAAAAACTTTGGACAAATTTGTTGCTTCATTTTCATTGATTGAACATATGGTTTTTGTGTGTAGTCTTATTTAACTCCACTTTAGATTGATGTATCTCATTGATGTTTTTCTACTCCCACTTTTGACTGATTGATATCTATGTATTGAATTTCGAAGTCAATCATTTTTTACTAAATTAGCTTAGATGAGCCTGTTGTAATGTCCTTAATTAAGATGAGTGGACTTGAATTAGATTGATGAGCATGTTTTATACATGAGTGGACTTGAGTAGTTATGACAACATACTGAGTCATCTATTTTGGGTCATTTACATCCTCCCTACCAATAAATTTTAGTTGATTGGTCATCAAAATTGGGTTGTAGGATCGTACTCTTTAAGCTTGTCTTTCCTTCATCGTTTTATAACCTTGTATTCATTTTAACGTTTTGGCTTTATTCAATACATCCTGTTTTGAACTGTCAATGTACTAGTTTGAAAATTGGCAACATTTTTGCTGTGTCAATGCATTTTCACCGGAAGATAATCCCATTGTCTCCCTTATCTGTTTGGCCATTTTAATGCAGATAACAAATATGTTTCGTGAAATGGAAATACGTGGGCGTGTGGCTATCCCCACAAAAAGCCTGGACAGAAATGGAGTGGTCCCCCCAAGCTCGGGCCAGAAAGGCCTTAAAGGAATTGTTACTCATTAAGTCCACAGAGGAGCATGGTTACTTCCTTGCAATAACCGAATCAAGAGCATAGGCAATGGAGAGTTTGAAGATGAATCAGGGACATCCTCTTCTCGGTGGCCTTTCACTGCCGCACCTTCCTACTGCTGGAGAGATCATGCTTGAGTTGTGCACAAGATACATAGAAGGGGGTCTTCTTGAGATGTGGACCCATGAAATATATTTATCTATCACCAAAAGATGCCAAATTTCTACTATGCCCAATGGAAAACACGAGAGATCTTCATTAACGATGATCACTCAAGGATAGAGAATGATGTGGTTATCCGCTTTTGTGGTCTTTTGTGAGATGGAGAAAGAAACATTGGGACATAGAAAGAGATTTCATGATTCTTGCGCTTTGGAAGGTGATTGCCTTGGACCAGCCAAGGTTCGGTCTCGATGAGTTGGAATTATAAAGTTCTTTTTTGTACTCAATTCATTATGTAGGTGGTGGTGGTGGAAAGTGGAAATTGATGTTTCCTAGAGTGAAATTTGTAATCGATGAACAATTGTTTACCCTTCACTTTTGCTTCTGTATGTAGATAGAAAGATTATACTTGAATGAAGTTTTATAGAAAAGGGCTTAAGCACTAGTCGGTAGTTTGGTCTTTCATGTTATGAAATGTCAATTGTTGACACCCCAATGCTTCAAAGATTCTGTGAACGTTTTGAATGAGGAATGAGGATGTTGATCGGAAACTGTTAGCCAACCTTTTGTTCCATTAATGCTTAAATTCCTTCCCTTTTTTAATTTTTATTTTTATGTTTGGTTGCTCAAAGATAAACTTGCATCATTGAGTGTGCAAAATATGAATTTCAGCTGTGTTTTTATTTTTTATTTTTTTATTATTGTTGATTTGTGACAAATTAATTGGTTTGGTACATTGAGTTGTTGATAGATATTTGTGTCACAATGGTTCTTTTATCATTAATAGTAGTAATAACTACTGTGCTAAGCAATATATTTGATGATCTTGTAGTTTCACGTCATTTTTTCAATTTGTTCAATGCTTAATGTTTGGTAACACTGATCACAAGGTGAAATTATTACTCTCTTGGAGGACTTCTCAATGAAGAAGGCAATGCAACAAAAGATCTGGTCATTTTTTTATTAAATTTTCAATTTTGCGTGGTAACACTGGATAAGATTGGGGAAGGAAGAGTTAGACAAGCACCTGGAATTAGTGAGAGCTTGGAGGGTGATTTTCTTGGACATGTTTCTTAGTGAAGCTATCCTCATCACTTCCAGCCATTGCTTCCTTGCATTTGGCAATGTAAAGCATATTTGACAGCTTATCTGATAGAGACTAGACATGTATATGTTGTTGGGAATAAACCTCATTCAAGCAATGGAAGCAAAAATAAAATAGAACGGTCACAGAAAAACTACACAAGAATTTTCGTGCTTAGGCAAAATTTCTACTACTACAGGTGAGTGAGAAGCAATTCACTAACAATATAAAAATTACTATGGTGATAAATACACTAGTCATCGTCATTGTTATCATTATGGACATATGGAATTTTTTCTCCTACAGTTTCATATTACCAAGTCATTTAAAACATTCTTCCGACATAAATTTGGAGTCTCGTTGTCTTGCATAACTTGGTGATTTTTTAAAATTTTTTTTCATTTGTAGATCGTTATAAGATATTTCTAAGAGTACGTAATATTAAGATATTTATTTTTTTTATACCAAATTTATTTATTATTCGACGTATTATAAAAATTTGCTTATTACAAACATTACTCTACTTTCAACACGATGGGAGTATTGCAAATTATCTAATAGGAAATGGATGAAAGTGGTGGTTCACCAAGGTTGGTGGAGGCGAATCTGTCTTTTACTTTAAACTATGAGGAGATTGTGGTTCACATAAACAGATAGTGTATAAAATAAAGAGAATGCATTTCCACAGTAACACTAAACAACAAAAGATACATTTTGTTTCGTTCTATTAGCCTAAACATCAAGAGAGAAAAAAAGACAAAATATACTGAAAAAAGTAAATATTCAAATCTTCATAGTCATCTTGATTGCAAAGCAACTTTATTCTCTTCTGAGTTCATATACTTTGGTATATTAGTTTCTCTGGTTTCTAATCCTCATTTCTTCCCGCCAAATGGCATCATCTGGATCTGTGATATACTTGTAATTATAAAGCTTAAAGAGTTCGGGAATTAAAATGAAAAAGGAGAAGGAGCCAACAATACATGCAGTAATTGCAATGCCTAAAGAATGTGATAACACAGTGAAAGTGCCTGTAATGAATGCCACGACCATCGCTCCCATTGCAACTAAAATAAGCCAGAATGCTATCAAATGGCGGTGCTTCTGCTTTTTCACGTCATTGTAAAAAGAGACAGATGCATATAGAAACCCAGCAGAAATTGAGCACATCATAGCAATAGTGTTGGTAATGACAAATGCTTGGAAAGCTGCTACTCTTAATAGAACTGGCATACCTTGTTCTGGACCTTGGTTGCCATCATATCCACCTGGCATTGTAAATCCTGCTGCAAAAGTGACGGTTGCTATGAGCGTTGCCACTATCAAATGTGTTTGAACCCTTCTATTATTATTCTCTTCGACATGGAGTTTTCTTTTCTCTTCCTTTTTCTCTCTATCTTTTGCTTTCTTTTTCTCTCTATTTTCTCTCCATTTTTTCTTCAATTTTGGAATGAAGTCTTGATCCATCCTGACTATATTTCTTCCAGTAATCAAACTTGACACCCAAGAAGAATCCTGCTTTTTTATTAATTAATTGATCAGTTTTGACAAGCAATAAGAATCTTACTTTTTTATTAATTAATTGATCATTTGAAAAGAGGAGTCAAGTACCTAAAATAATATTTGTTCAAAAAAAAAAAAAAAAGTATCTAAAAGAATATTGTGATAAATCTCAATGTTTACAGACCCACAACTAAACCACACTTAAACTTCATTTGCTTCATTATTTAAATAAATAAATAAAAAACTAAGGGCTGATCCTATGCAGAAAGTCTACAACTTAAGTTTTAAGAGGGAGCCGCGTGGCAACATTTGAAGTGTGAGGCAGGAAAAGGGCACACAAAGTGACTCACCTAATATAAAAAAGTGACGAATTTTTTTAAGCTATTAATATTATACTAACTAAAAAAAAAAAAAAAACAAACAAACACTTGAATTGAAAATGTCTCGACAAATTTTAGTGAAGATTCAAAATTGATAATTGATTGATGTAGTGAATTATTTAAAATTAATTAATGATTATTTTTAATAATAATAATAATAATAAAATTAATTGATTTGGTGAATTATTTGAAATTAATGGATAGTTGTTTTCAAAAGGAAAAATTAGTGAAATATCCTTCTCTAACTTTGGATAGTAAGAGAAGTCCAATATGTTTTTTATTTTTTATTAATTGACCTCTCTCAATGCAATTTCTTTGTGAAAAGTGAAATTTCTAAAAATTGAAATTTCTCTGTGAAGAGCTGAAATTTCTCTATGTCAAAATCTCTCTATGAAAATGTTGAGGGACCTTAATTACTATGAAAATATTGTATGTCATTTATTTTATAAAATCTTATTATCAATGACTTTAAACTAAAAATTCTTTTTTAAAATGCATGAATTCTATTTGAAATACGATTAATTATATTAGTTATAGTTGTTTATGAAAAAAGAAACTTTCAAAATTTGAAGTTGATTAAATTTTACCTCCGGTCAACCAGTCACAATAAAAGGGAAAAAAAAAATAGTCGCAAGAAAGATTAAATAAATTAATATTTTTATGAATTAAAAAGGATTTTATCGATAAGTTGGATTATTTAATTTCAATTAGCCATTTTACAGCTAAAAATATGAGAATATTGATTTTAATTAACATTTTGTTATAGTTTGTTCATTTTTTATTTGAACTTGGATTATTTTGGTTCTTTTCTTATTGTAAACTTTGTTATATATTTAAGTAAATTTTGATAGTTATATATCTAAGAAATGTTTTCGTAAGCACTGTCAAATAAAAAAAAATACATAATCTTTTGGTCATATTTTTGTTTTTTAATGTATGAAAGGTTCCATATTAAAATTTCACTTTAAGCCCGGAAAACATCTAATCGGCCAAAATCTTATAAATATTATGCTATAAGGTCGGAATAAGCTAAAGTCTTTTGCAGTATTAAAATTGTTATAATTAAATGAAAAGTAATTAGATTTGAGTATTATAGCATAACTGCCTCTTGACAAAAATACTTGGAACATATGGTGAAGGTGCTAATGTTATGATATTATCTATAAATTCAACCAAATAAGGGTAGGCCTGGTTGAGAGAAACAAAATGATATATAAATTCACTTTTTATATTTATTTTTGGATAAATTACCTATATTTTTGGATAAATTATCTATACCTTCTTGAGATTTAGTTAAATTATAGATTCTCCCTGAGGTTTCAAAAATTACATCCCGTCCCATTGCAATTAACGCCGTTGACATAGATAGTAAATTGACTAAAATGCCCCTAACTGTGTTATGTAGAGAAATGATGATATTTGGCTGATACATCATGTCAAGTCAATCAATAGTTACTCAGTTCTTGTTTTAGAATTTTTTTTTAAAAATTAAAAATTAATTTGGTTAAGAAATAAAAAAATAATAAATAATTATCATTTTATATAATTTTATTTTTGAGAGGTTAGAAATAATTTTTACAAATTAAATATATTTTTTCACATTTATTTTATTAAATTAGTTTCTATTTTTTCAAAAAAAAAATTATGGAATTTTTTTTTTCTAAACAACAAATCAAACATGGTTCCAAAAACTTAGGTAGCGTTTGGTTTAGAACTCAAATCATGATTTAAATAAAAAAAATTCAAAATTATTTTCAAAACTCAAAACCGAACTCTTTTCAAAACTATTTATAGAACTCTATTTAAAAAAATTCAAAAAAAATATTTATTTATTATGTTCTTTAAATTAATTTTTTTAAAAAAATAATATTTTTATTTTCATTTTTGAAGAAAAATATTTTTATTTTTTCAAAAAAAAAATATTTTGTTATTTTTTAGGTATTGGCCAAATAATACTTTATGATTTAAATATATGGGCGATCCAAAATTTTTTAAAATTTTAAAAAATATTCCAAAAAATTTAAAAAATATTTAAAATAAAAATTAAATATTTTAAAAAATATAGTGCACAAATATAGTAAATACAACGCACACTAAAATAAGTAAATAAATATTTACAATAAAAAATATTTACTCTAAAAAAATAAAATTAAGAAATTTTTGTAAATATTTAAATATTTTGTAAATTTTGTTAGTTTATCAAAGGAATTTCAAGTTAAATCAGGTTGTTTTGTGCTTTGGAAAGGTACCAGGGCCAATATCGTCCATCAAGATCTATTTTTGTGATGTCAGCATGCTTCTGTCAATAATTCCTAAGGGGGTAATGTAATTTCTGAAACCTTAGAGGAGAATCGATAATTTAACTAAACTTCAAAGGAGTGTAGGTAATTTGCTCTCTTTTTTTTATATTTAAAAAAAAATAATTAATAATTAAAGAACAAATGAGAAAGAGAAAATTGTTTTAAATATTGTAATAGACTACTGCATTATTAGGTTTGAAAAGTAGCAGGGAGAGTCAGCTACATATCACGAGTCAATTAATTTCGAACAAAGAAATTTTTATTATACTACACAATCTATTATTTAAAAAAGAAAACTTGTCTAAACTTGTTTATTACTTGAACCTCTTGATATTATTAATCCCATCATCACTACACCTATATGCATGCTAAAAAAATTGTTCACTTATATTTCTTTTTTTTTTTTTTTTTTGGTGCTATTTTTTGCAAAATTTGTAATACATAGTGGGTGTTTGGAAAGTTGCTATTTTAGTTTTTAGTTATTTTAGTAGGCTAAATTTTTTGTGTTTGTGAAGATGATTTGATTTTTTTGTAATTGGATGTGATTTTTGTAAGACAAAAAGTGAAATAATTATAAATTTAATGTGATATTTTGTCTTATTAATTATTTTAACCTATTTTATCTTTTTTTGTAGATTTTAACTTAAAAAAAGCTAAATTTTTTTTTCCCAAACACCCCATTATGGTGTGTGATGCGCACAAAGTATGACGTAAAGGTTTGGTTCTCGACATTATGGAATATACGATGCATGCCATGAGAAAACATGTCATATGCAGTCAAAGTTAGCATCCTTACCTCCGTAGGAGTCCACCTTATGTCTTGTGGGGTCAACTTGTTATTGTTTGTAGCCTTCCGATCTCCTCTAGAGTGGTTCCAGAGCTTCATCCAAAGGTTGTCCGGCGTTTTGGATCCGAGTGCAGTAGCAAAGTAAATGGAGTGGTGTGTTTCCTTCAATGTCTTTTTGATTTATAAGATAGATAATCCATGGTTTTTTTAAAATATATTTAGTCACTTCTTCCTGGTCCATTTCCACAGCAATGTGAACTACATTTTGTCCTTTCCCATTGACCATCTCCCAACAATCTGGGCAGCATAATAAAAGCTCTTCCATTGCATCTACATTTCCATGAGCAGCAGCTATATGAAGAGCCGTCATTTCATCACCCTCCTCGCCTGTTGTAATGTACGCCACTGATTTATCTTTTTTTAGTATTCTTTTAACTCCATCTTTATTACCATAACGTGCAGCATAGTGAAGTGGTATCCACCCATACTCATCTGTTTCCTTGATTAGATCTGACTTCCACTCCAATAAAAGTCCTGTGCTTCCTGAAATAAGAGAATTAGAGAAAACGTAATTTAATACATACCTCAACAATAGAAAATGCTTCAACTTTTTTTTCTTCTTTTTTTCAAATTAATTTTGTTAACAATTTCCTTTGGAAGTCCCTATATATCAGTCCCTAACTGCACATTTGTTCTCTCACTTCAAAAGACCTACTAAGCTAGACATGTGCTTCAATTTGAATCATTGTTTCATGTTTGATTAGAAGTACATCATCTTTTCCAATTTTGATCTCTTATTTACAATACATGTAACTTTAATTTTTTCAAAAGATATTTCTGATGCTATTATTATGATGAAATGTAAATGATTACTGCAACTAATAAATGAACAGAGCAGCGGTTTGTATGCCTAGAAGAATATGTATTTCTTTAATCCAACGCTCTATCCCTCTTTTTTCTCTACAATTGTACATATAATTAAATTGGTTGAAGAAATTGAAGTAGCCACAAACCTGTATACCATCTCTGAGTTGCTGCCACGTGCAATGCCGTCTGACCCTTTGGGCCACCATAAGCTGGCGATGTGCAATTTTTCAAAATCATAGACACCATGTCATTGTATTGTCACTCAATGGCCAGGTATAGTGGAGTTTCCTTGGCATTATTAGGTGGATGTGTAAACTCAGGATCTTCTTTAGTTAACCATTCCACCACACTGGAGTTACGCCAATGTCGCACAGCCATGTGCAAGGCAGTGTCATTGTCCTTATTTGCGGCCCTCAACATCTCTTTGGTTGCTCCACCCCCGCTTTCAACTTCTTGGTCTAGTCTTTTCGCACATTCTATGAGTGCTTTCACTATGTCCGAGTGTGCTCCCCTCGCTGCAATATGAAGAGGAGTCTCGTCATCGATATTCAAGCAACATAACAAGCAACGTAACAGCCGTGATGGACTCTTTTCTAAGATTTTTTCCACATATTTTTTGCTACCGAATTGGGCCGCGACATGGAGTATTGTATTTTTCCTTGAAGTTAATTGCTGTTCAAGTTGTTGGCCATTAATGTATCTCATGAGGTGGGGGACATCATTATCGTTGTCTTCATTCTCTTTGCCTCCCATTTTTTCTTTTGATAACTTTTTATCCGGCTTGCTAGACCAATTAATCCAGGAGAACAATCGGCTGGACCAACTAATTTGGGAGACCAATTTGGGTTCCTCTTTGCCTCCTACGGCTTCTCTGTACAACATGGGATCCATTTTGGAAACTGCAATGAGATAGTAATAGGACTATTATGATCTATTTGGCTCATACCTTTTGCAACAAATATTAATATTTCAAAAATTACCTCTACAAAATTTAAATTATTAGGACAAGTAAATTTTTATAGTTAAGGTCAATGTAAAATGTTTAAATTATTAAACTTCTTACAAATCTTCAAAGCAACGTGAGCAGATGAACATACAAAAAAAGATTTGAAAATTTTGCTTTGTTAAAATTAAATTTGCAGAGTTGTTGGTAGTTAGCTGCATCACAATACGAGAAATATATATAACAAGTTATATAAAAAATGGAAAATCGTATGACAATGTGTTTTTTTAATTTTTCTCACCAAACTAGTTTTTTTTTCCCTTTAATTCAAAAATTGCATTTTGTTAGTTTTTGGATTTAGTTATCATTCTTTAATCAAACATCTTAAGATAAAGTGAAATGGCATTTTTGTTTTTGATATAATTTGCCCGCTATTATGACATGCCCCGCGTCACTGGAAAACACTTTTCTTACTTTAGCAATGAAAATATGTACATTAATAAGTGAGATTTTTGTTTCATTTGATCTCCTTCAAGAAGAATTAATAAAATTTTGTACAAGAACAAATTATATCAATAATCTCTAAACATATGGGTTTTATTTCACTGTAGTCTCTAACATTTTAGTTTTGTCAATTTGATCTCTAAACTAAAAACTGTGAGTTTTAAGATATTAAAAAAAATCACTAAAAAGAAAAAAAAAATGTTTAAAATATTTTTAAAAATTTACTAAAAACAAAAGAACATGAAAAATAAAAAAATTCAATTTTCAAAAAATTGGAACCAAATATGAGGTTCCAACTATATCTATAGGTAGTTTTAATTTGGCCTTCAAGCCTTCTCCAATCTTCAAAAACATAAAATAACATAAAATAAAATTTGGGGTCAGCCCTTCCGCCATCTATGTTGATTAACAAGGGATGATATATTTTTGAAATTTCACTAAAAAAAATACAACAAAATCAATAAATTGGGGATCAAAATGCAACAAAGCGCACATTTTGAAAATTGAATTTACACTTTGAGAATCATATGTGTATTTGGTATATTTTATTTTGTTTATTTAAAATTTCAAAATTATATAATCAATTTGAACAGCTATATATACATATAGTAAACAAAAAGTGACTCAAGACCAGTTGATTACTCTGGTGCCCCTTGGATTCAAGCCCCATAAGCTGCATTACAACATTTATTCTTTCCCTTAGATACAGAAATAGATATATTATATTTTTTCTACAGTTTACAGAAATTAAATAAACTCAACTCACCCTTGTGAATGCTATTGTTACTAGAAGTTTTGGAGGTTTTTCTGCTTGAAGTGAGAGCTGGGGGTGGCTGCTGCAAAGGATCTGGTGCAGAAGAATTACTGGTTCCTTTTTCTATGAAACGGGCAATGTGGCCTTTCTTCATACCAAATTGAGAAGAAATTTCATTGGTACTTAACTCAAGAAGTTCCTGAAGAGATTTCCCAAAGGACTCAAGTTTATCTCCATATTGAATCAGAGCACGATCATGGAGGTATGACCTTATTTCTAGTGCATCCTATAGTATGAATCATTAAAAAAAAACCTTTAATTAGAGGTCGTAGATAGTTTTGATTGATTTATGTATTGGAATATTAAAGAAAATAGGGGTTTGATAGTAGTAGTAAAAGAACCTTTTCGTGCTGAGTCATGTTGATTGCATCCATATCCTCTGATTTCATAACCTTCAAGGTTTGTACATCATCCCAACCTTCTTCTATAAGCTTCGGAATCACTCTCTTCAGAGCTCCATTCCCAACAAAACCCTCCATTGATACACAAAATAATTCACTTCCAAAGCGCAATTCGTTTGCCCAAATGATTTGTGGATGAACAGGTATGATTTGGGCAGCTCTTGTAAGCTGCCTTTTTAAGAAGTCAATTTACCTTTAAAATTAAGGTCAAGTTTGGCATAACTTAAATAATACAAAAAGTCAAAAAATTATTATTCTATTTAAGTCATATCATCTTATTTAAATCATATCACCTCTCTAATACATCACATCAAACCCGACCCAAACCTAACTCATATAAGCCAATAAGTCAAAAAGTACACTTTTTTAGAACATCCCAAACCAACCCTAAATTAAAATCTATTTAACTTCTTCCATTTTGATTAAAAGGTCAACTAAAATCATTAAAATAATTTATTAAAAATGTCAAAAAATAAACAATATGTCAAATAAACTTAAAGTTTTTCGTATAGCATCACTAAATATGATAACAAAAAAATTTAAAATTGACAGGGATAGGCCCACAAGGACCACGACCCACCATGAGTAAACCCAAGCCCACCATTTAGACCCCATTACACAACCCGGTCAGTAAAACCCGGTACAGCTGGAGGCCAACTGAGCAGGAAAGGCCAATGACGCTCGGACACGTGGCGGGTGCAGAATACGCCAGGTCGGCAGACAAAGATCTGCAAAGTTATTGCCACAGCACATCACCATTAATGCAACCCATCACAAAGATTTATTGCATAACACCCTCACCGAATGGCGCCCCCTCACCCTGAACAAGACGAACCACGGCGCAAGCTTTCGGCGGGAAGGTCAGAACGGCTAAGACAGCGAAATGATTACCAGAGGATATAACCAAAGCTCGAAGACAAGAAGCAAGTTAAGTTTTTCACCCCCTCTCTCTCTCTCTACATTTTCGTCCATCACCTTTTCTAATTCATACACCGGAGGGTTCGCCGGGGGACTACTCCGTTCCCCGATTGAACTTATTTGCAGGTTATCCAGTGGGCTTGAGGAGCTTGGATCGGTCTAGCCCATTCACCAGGACGCACTGTACCATCAGTTGGCGCCGTCTGTGGGAATCGGTTTGTCCGTGCGCCAGTTGTGTTCATTGCTGCCGGAGACCCTTTTCCAGCAACCTTTTTCACCTCATCCGTCACGTGCATGGTAACGACCAAATCCATGGCTTCCCACCATAATGCCGATCACCGACCGACCCTCCCAATCCAAACACTCCACCACAGTACTTCATCGAGCTCACCAACAGTATCAACCGTATGGCCGAACAAAACCAGGCCTTAATCAATGCTCTGCTCCAGCGGAACCTCCCTATTCCTCCACCACCCCCAGATATTCCACCCCATCCAGAACAAGTTCCGGGCCATACTGTCCCACAACCCAATCCTCCCAACTCGGGGGGCCTGCAACCCCCTCACCCACATATACATCCACCTCCTCCACCCCCACGCCCGTCAATCATAGCTCCAGCTCCCGAGGGTGAAGCTAGCAGCGTCCAACATCTGTCTCCCTCTCGCGGCGACAACATTCCCCTTTGGGACGCTGAACTCCGAGCCATGAAACTCCAACTCCAAGGGGTCATGCAGAACATCCAACATAAGCCCTCCACTACAGCAAACTCCCCGTTTGTCGCCTCCATCCGAGACAAACCCCTACCCCCCAAGTTCAAAATGCCTACCATCGACCCCTTTGATGGAACAACCGACCCCGTCGACCACCTAGAGACCTACCGTACACTCATGATCCTCCATGCTTTTCCCGACGAAATCATGGGCCGAGCCTTTCCGTGACCAAGGATCGACTCGGCTATGGTTCACCATTGCCACCAGAATCCGTCTCCACATTTCAACACCTCGCTGACTCCTTCCCGAGCCACTTCATCGGGCCCAACGCCACGACGTCCGGCGACCCAACTCCTCAACATCCGTCGACCGAGGGGAGTCATCAAGCACTTTTGTCACTCGCTTCAATCTGAAGCCTTACAAGTTCTCAAAAATGACGATAAAGTCATCCTCACAGCCTTCATGGTCGGGTCTCATGGATCATCCGATTTCTTCTCCTCTCCAAGAACCCCCGACATCCATGGCGCCTTTGCTCTCCAAAGCCCAAAAGTACATGAACGCCGAGGATTCTCTAGCCGCTAAGAGACTCAACAACTAAATATCCGACCCCAGAGAAAAGAGAAAAGACCAAGAGCCCAAGAATAACCCGACATCATAATCAAACATCCCGCTATGCCGACCGACCGGTCGGCACCAGTCAGACCCCCCGGTCGGTTCGAGCGGTATACGCCCCTCAATACTCCCATGGAACAAGTTCTTAACTAGATCCAACGGGACTACCCCTTCAAGTGGCCTCTTCCTCCACAGAACCCTTCTATCCAGAAGACCGGTCAAATATTGCCGTTTCCACCAGGATCATGGCCATAACACCGACGACTGCATCAGCCTCAAAGATCAAGTGGAGACCCTCATTCGCCAGGGGCGCCTGAGCCGATTCACAGACACCCGCCCTCAGCAGAGGCAAAGGACCGAGCCCTACAGAGACAATCACAAGCATACCCCTCCACGGCGACCAGCTCAACCAGACTAGGGGCACGATCGCCCCCCCCAACAACCTCAGCCTCAAGGTAATCCACTCCCGCCAGTTGGTGAAATCAGAGTTATTTCAGGTGGTCTTGCTTGTGGGGGACCATCTCGCTCAGCTCAGAGGGAAGAGCTTAGAAAGATACGACAGGGCTCAGACAAGACAAGCCACAGCTGGACCGAATTCCAAGCAACCCAAGCAAAGGGATGAGCCCATTACCTTCACTTGACGCCGACTGGCAGCATCCGTTATCCACACGATGATCCCTTGTCATCTCCATCGCCCTTCCAATTATAAGGTCAGACGAGTCCTCATTGACAATGGCAGCTCGTCGGACATCATTTTCCTCAACTGCTTCCGCCAACTGAAGATCGGGGAAGAAAGCCTGTCCCCACTCCAAACTCCTCTGGTTGGTTTCACCGGCGACCGGGTGACCTCTATCGGCTCCATTGATCTCCCCATCACCATTGGAGAGTACCCACGGCAGACCACGAAGTTGCTTACTTTCCTTGTTGTCGATTGCCCCTTTGCTTACAACATCATCCTCGGCCGCACCGCCCTCAATGCCTTCCAAGCCATCACACCCACCTACTACCTTGCCCTCAAGTTCCTTACTGATTTCGGGGTCGGAACGGTTAGAGGAGAACAGACCGTCGCTAGAGAATGTTATGTGGCCTCACTTAAAGAGGTCAAATTGAAGGAGGCAATGATCATTGAAGGACTTGACGTCCGAGATGAGGACGAACTAATCAGAGGCGAACCTGTGGAGGAACTCGTCGAAGTTAACATCGATCCCACCAACCCACTCAAAACTGCTAAAATCGGCAGCCAACTGCCTTCCCAAGCAAAGGCCGACCTCACCGCTCTCCTGACCGAACACAGAGACGTCTTCGCCTGGACTCATGCAGACATGCCAGGCATCGACCCCTCTTTCATAACCCATCGCCTCAGTATCGAGCCTCATTTCCGACCTTACCGACAAAAGCAGCGTATTTTCCATCCAGAGCGCAACAATCTCATAGCTACAGAGGTTGACAAACTTTTCGAGGCCCAGTTTATCCGAAATGTGGATTATCCTAAGTGGCTGTCCAACGTGGTCCTGGTTCGCAAAAACAATGGCAAGTGGCGTCTCTGCGTCGACTACTCCGACTTGAACCGAGCTTGCCCCAAAGATAGCTATCCTCTCCCCCGCATTGATCTACTGGTCGACGCCACGGCCGGTCATCAAATGCTCAGCTTCATGGATGCTTTTTCAGGGTACAACCAAATCGTGATGCACTCATTCGACCAGGAAGACACATCTTTCATCACCGACCGGGGCACCTACCACTACCGTGTCATGCCGTTCGGACTAAAGAATGCTGGGGCCACCTACCAACGTTTAGTCAATACAGTCTTCCACCATCAGATTGGACGGAACATGGAAATGTATGTGGATGACATGCTAGTCAAGGGCAAACTCTCCAATGACCACCTCATCGACCTACGAGAGACTTTTGCCACCCTTCGCAAATATCAGATGAAGCTCAACCCAGAGAAGTGCGCCTTTGGCGTAGGATCTGGCAAGTTCCTGGGTTTCATGGTCACCACACATCGAGGCCAACCCTGAGAAGATCAAGGCCTTGATTGAGATGCAGTCACCCAAAACCGTTAAAGAGGTCCAAAGGCTCACCGGCAGAGTGGCAGCCCTCAACCGTTTCATCTCCCACGCAACGGATAAGTGCCTACCATTTTTTAAAGTCCTGCGGCAGACTTTTGAATGGACAACTGAATCAGAAGAAGCCTTTCAACAGTTAAAACAGTGCATGGCCAATCCTCTCCTTCTCTCACAGTAATTACCATGAGCCCTCTTCCTTTACCTAGCGATTAAGCACCGCAATCAAGCAGCAAAGACTCACCAGAGAGGACGGCTCAGTCCAACGGCCGGTCTACTACATCAGCCAGGCTCTCAGGGGAGCGGAGCAGAACTACCCCCTATTAGAAAAGCTGTCCCTAGCCTTGGTCACCGCCTCCAGACGACTCCGCCCCTACTTCCAAGCCCATTCCATAGTGGTTCTCACCGACCAGCCCCTGAAGAAGGTCATGCAGCAACCAGAGCTCTCAGGAAGACTCATGCAGTGGTCAGTAGAACTAAGCCAGTTTGACATCTCTTATCGCCCCCGGACAACAATCAAGGGGCAAGCCGTAGCCGACTTCATCTTGGAATTCACCAATCCAGCCCCAACCACTAACTCTCCACCCCCACCAACTCTGCCAGAGCCTGAAGACCCTCATTGTTGGACACTCAATGTTGACGGCTCGTCTCGTAGGAAAGGAAGCGGGGCTAGCCTCATCCTCACATCCCCCGAAGGGGGTTATTTCAAATGTGCCCTCCGCCCCTTGTTTGCGGCCAGCAACAATGAGGCCGAATATGAAGCATTGATAGCAGGACTTCGTCTAGCCAAAGACATTGGTGTTAGCCACATCCGCGTGTTCAGTGACTCCCAATTTATCGTCGGCCAAATCACGGGTGAATACGATGCCAAGGATACCACAATGCGGACTTACAGGGACATGGCGCTCACCCTTGTTCGTCTCTTCAACACTTTCCAGATCAGACACATACCTAGGGCGGAAAACTCCAAAGCGGATGAGATGGCCCAGCTGGCCTCCGCCGACCAATCCGACCTCAGCCATGGAGTTCGCCTCGAATACCTGACTCACCCCGCCATCTCACCCGACCTGCAAGAAGTGCAATTCCTCCAGACGGAACCCATCCCTTGGGCATCCGACGTCTTCCTCTTCTTGACCACTGGAGAACTCCCAGATGACCAACAGCAGGCTGCCAAGGTCAGAGCTCGTTCGGCTAACTACATTCTGGTCGACGGCGTCCTTTACAAGCGCGGTTTCTCACGACCGCATTCTGCGATGTCTCACGCCTAAGCAACCTATGTACTGCAAGAGACCTATGAAGGAATCTGGCAATCATTCGGTGGCAGTCTCTCAGACACAAAGTACTCCAGACAAAGTTACTTCGCCGACTCAACAAAGATGCCTCGATTTCGGTCAAATGTGACAAGTGTCAACGCCAACATCCCCATGCTCCTCCCATCGAGCCGATCACTCGCAGCTTACCCGCTCGGGCCAAATGGGTATCGACCGTTGGTCCACTTCGTCGAGGCCGCACTAAGTTCGCAATTATCGCCATTGATTACTTCACCAAGTGGGTCGAGGCGTAACCCTCGCCACAATCACCGAAATGAACACCACCAAGTTTATCCGCAATCGATTGTCCGCAGATTTGGCATCGCTCAGGCCATCGTCTCCGACAACGGTAAATAGTTCGACAATGCTAAATACAGGAAATTTTGTGCAGATCTCCAAATTCAACCATGCTTCTCTTCCCCCGGTCACCCCCAACCAAATGGCCAAGGTGAGGTCACCAACCCCTCTCTCCTGAAGATCATCAAAAATAAGCTCAAGTCGCTAAAGGCCTCTGGGCTCAGGAACTACCCCATGTTCACTGGGCTTACCGAACCACTGCCCGGACTCCTACTGGGGAAACCCCTTTTCGCTTAACATATGGCGCTGAGGCGGTCATTCCTATAGAAGTCGGTCTGCCCACCCCCAGGGTCTTACATCCGGATCTCGCCACCAAGAACTCCGCCGAAAGGCACTCGATCTCATCGAAGAGCTCAGAGAGATCGGCTGCCGATTGGCTTGCATCCAGTAAAATGAGAACACACTACAACCGCAGAGTCCGACCACGGAGTTCTCATCGGCGACCTTGTCTTGAGAGAAGCAACTCTTGCCACAAAGAATCCAACCGAGGGCAAATTGGCAGCCAAATGGGAGGGGCCCTACGTGGTGAAGGCCCGCCCACGGCCAGGCACTTACCGACTTCAGGATATGGATGGCCGAGACCTTCCCCATCCCTGGAATGCTGAACATCTGAAGCGTTACTATCAATGAATCCTTACTTTTGTATTGTCAAAATTGTTGTATTTTCCTTTTTCAATACATAATACAAATATCGACTGGAGTTCCAACTTTCTATAATTCAACTGTCTGAACGTAGCTTCCATGAAACCTTTATTTGCAGCGCCACTTTCAAAAGCCTCAGTTCGACCTGAGCACCTACAAAAGCCTTGGCCAGACCGAGCACTTTCAAAAGCCTCAGTCCGACCTGAGCACCTACAAAAGCCTTGGCCAGACCGAGCACTTTCAAAAGCCTCAGTCCGACCTGAGCACCTACAAAAGCCTCGGCCAGACCGAGCACTTTCAAAAGCCTCAGTCCGACCTGAGCACCTACAAAAGCCTCGGCCAGACCGAGCACTTTCAAAAGCCTCAGGCCGACCTGAGCACTTTCAAAGCCTCGGCCAGACCGAGCACTCAAAGCCTCAAGCAGACCTGAGCACTTTCACAAGCCTCAATCGACTGAGCACTTTCAAAGCCTTGGCGGACCGAGGCACTTTCAAAGCCTCTCGACTGAGCACCTACAAAAGCCTCGGCCAGACCGAGCACTTTCAAAAGCCTCGGCCAGACCGAGCACTCAAAGCCTCAATCAGACCTGAGCACTTTCAAAAGCCTCAGTCAGACCTGAGCACTTTCAAAAGCCTCAGCCAGACCTGAGCACTTTCAAAAGCCTCAGCCAGAACCAGAGCCAGACCTGAGCACTTTCAAAAGCCTCAGCCAGACCTAAGCACTTTCCAAAGCCTTAGTCAGAACCAGACCTGAGCACTTTCAAAAGCCTCAGCCAGACCTGAGCACTCAAAGCCTCAGTCAGACCTGAGCACTTTCAAAAGCCTCAGCCAGACCTGAGCATTTTCACAAGCCCCAGTCAAACCTATGAATGAAAGCTCATAAAGCAAAACACTCAGTCATAATCTGACGCTTAACCACAATTTCAAAATAATTTGACACTTAGTCATATTTTAAAGATGCTCTCCCATATTTCATTTGAAAATCACATCTTCAACATCACATTTCAGTCTACTTTTTCAAGGTAATTTGACACTTAGTCATATTTTAAAGATGTTCTCCCATATTTCATTTGCAAATCACATCCTCAACATTACATTTCAATCTACTTTTTCAAGGTAATTTGACACTTAGTCATATTTTAAAGATGTTCTCCCATATTTCATTTGCAAATCACATCTTCAACATTACATTTCAGTCTACTTTTTCAAGGTAATTTGACACTTAGTCATATTTTAAAGATGTTCTCCCATATTTCATTTGCAAATCACATCTTCAACACTACATTTCAGTCTACTTCCATGCTCATTCAATTTGAAACATTACTTTCCAGATTCCCCCCACACTTAAACAAATTTGCTATTTCACTCTGTATTAGAAAATTCCTTATCCTATTCTGACTTGGATTTTGGCATGACTTTAGTTTCACCTTGCTCTACTGCCTAGCACAAGCATTTGTCAAAAACATCGGCACACAAAATAATCACAAGAAAACAAACCAAGACCAAACCAATACAAGGGGAAATATACTGGAATCATCAACTAGAACCACAAGTGCCATTTTATTCATTCAAAAATGTGTGTACAAATTACTTACTTCCCTTCCAAATAAAAAAAAAAAAACAAACAACAAAACAATAAACCAAAACTCCTAAGTCTACTCATCATGCAGATCACTCCTCCTCCTCGCCGAAATGAGGTCACTTCTTCAATCCCTCGTCCGGGGGTCAGGCTACGTCATCTTCTCCAATCACCACACTACTCAGGTCTAAGTCTGGGAACAGTTCCTCAGCCCTGCGCTTGAACATCTTCCAACCATCGCCCCAAGATCACCATTTCGTGCTTGTAGTAGTCGATTCTCGAAGCTGATGATTTCAGACTGCCCTCACCCCAAAGACTCCCCTCGATGACCCAAAGACCCACCCCAGCCTAAGTTGGTACCATCTGCATCTATCACACTGAATTCGGAGACCTTTGAATTGTGCAACCGCTGACGAGAGATTAGGGTAGGCTGCCTTTCCGAGGCCGCCTCGCCTTTCACTTCATCCAAATTTTTTGAAGGATCTCCTCTCAAGGTCAGCCTTGCCCTTTCTGCCTCCAACTCCTTTCGCAGAGCCTCACCCGCAGTGGCTGCCTCCTCTTCTCCTCATCCAGCTCCTTCTGCAAGCCCTCCCTCTCCGCCTGCGCCTTCCCCATCTCTACTTCTAACTCCCTCATCAATCTCCCCTTTTCCTCCTCCGCCTTGGCAAGTTCTTCCTCCAGCTCCTTCTGCAGAGCTTCCACCTTAGCTGCCCCTCATCTTTCGCCTCACCAGTTCCTCATTGTTGCTCATGGCCTCTTCATGCCTGCTGCTGGCAATGACACAGCCCTTTGGGACTCGGCCCCTTTTTTCGCCAAGAGCTGCTTGAATTCAAGTGACACAACCTTGCGGTGTGCATCCTCTAACTCGCTTTGCCGCTTGAGCTCGCTTAGCCCCCTCCCAACTCGCTTTTCTCCTCCTTGGCAAGTGTTGTGCCTTGGCTTCTTCCACCTTGATTTTGGCAAAGACTCGCTTCTCAAGAGAGCCCCTGCCAGAGTTGTCACCTCCATTTGTGCAGAGCATGCACTGAACAGTCTGCCTCATTGAATTGACGCAAAGACGAGGGTCGACTCCTCCACGATCTTCACGGACGCCAGCGGTGAGCCTTCTCCTCCCTCCAAATACCCACCAAGACGTGCATGATAAATCGCCGTGTTCAGGCCAACTCCTCCTTCCTGAGGCACAACGCTCCTTTGCACCTGCTGCCCCTCACTTGGCTCAGTCCTACCCTCCTCCACCGCCACTTGAGGCACTGGGACAGCTTCAGCAGCCTCCAGCGCTGGGGTCACCCTTGCCACAGGGGTCTCCACCCCAGCTGGAGCCTTCTTCACCTTCTTAGCCCCAGGCTCCCCTGCAGCCTCTTCTGGAGCACTTCTCTTCTTCTTCTTCAGAGCCTCCCCCTCCTTCCTGGCCCTCTCCTTCACAGGGTCCACAGGGGGCTTTCGTGGCTCGAAGGTGGTTAAGTCCTTCCCTCCCAACGGCTGTGGACGAGGCCTGATCCTCTCCTTCGCAATTGGTTGGGCAGGTCGGTCGTCCTGAGCTTTCTTGAGCCTAGTAGCTCTGGCAAGAAGGGCTTGATCCTCAGCCTCCTGCGCCTCCCTCCTTGCTTCCAATTCCGCTCGGTCCAGATCTCCTCCGGTCGGCTGAGGACCCAGCCCTGCCTCAAACAGTGCAGACGGCTGTACGAGCTCGTCCCACCTAGCCTTCTCCTTTTCCCTCCATTCTTTCACCCTTTTCACCCTCTCCTCTGCCTCAGCCCCCAACTTTGCCTCCACCGTCTTGATTGGCACCTTCCAGATGGTGCGCACCCCAACCCCTCCGTTGCCAGAAACATAGAACCACCTTGTACGCCACCCTTTAATCGACGTAGGTAGACTAGCCACCAACCCCTTCCCCACCACCGCCTGAAGTGTGACCCACGTTTCTTGCTGACCAGAGGCTTTGTAGCAAGCGAAGAACTCCTCCACTGCCATCGCCTTCCCCTCATTTGCCTTCCGCCACTCGCCAAGACAGCGCCAGGATCTTCTGGCATTGGGCATCAACTGGCCTGGCGCTACTTCCAGGTGGTTGAGCACGTCCACCACTATTTGAGGCAGTGGCAACCTCAAATTTCTTCATGCCTCCTCATAGAGGAAAACCCTCCTCAAGGCGTCCGACGGCCTTTCCGACGTTGGCGACCACAACTCCACCCACGAATTTGGTACTTCTCGCGAATCACCCCCAACTCCGCCTCTGTTATTGTCGATTTGTCCGCCTTTGTGTGCCAATGATCTGGCTCCGCTTCACTGATCGGCGTCGGCGCTGCTACCAAGGTGGAACCATGGAAACGTCTCGCTGGTTCCCCCACCTTCTCCGTCCTGTATTGTGCAGCTAATTCCTCTGCATCGTCGTCTCCCAGAGGATCCACCCTCACATTCACGTTTCCTTCATGCGCCATCTCTAGAGTATGTCTGCGGATCGCTTCTGAAGCAGGCACTAGGAAGTCGAAGAAATGCTCTAATGGTGTGATACTTGGAATGTTTTGGGTTCTTGAGAATAGGTAAGTAAATCGAATGATACCAAATGACCACGGTTTACCCGTATTCCAAGGGTCCCAGTTAATTTTCGCCAGTTTGAAAACTTTTCAAATCATCCGCCAAAACTGTATCATCAATGCCCATAATAATGCCCTGACGCTTCACTCCTGATCCAACGCTTGACCTTTCCCCTCCCCCCGAAATCCTGCCACGTGTATGGTCCCGATCCGACCGCTTCTACCTTGTCTTTTCCACTTTAACTCATCACGTGACACGCCGCCTCTTGAGCCCCGCGCCCTCCTGCTCGGTCACCCTCACGATCGGCCTCACCCCGCTCGGCCTCCCTCACGCTCGGCCGCCCTCACGCTCGACCTCTCCCGCTCGGTCACCTTCACGCTCGGCCTCACCCCGCTCACGCCTCCTTTCACGCCACGCCGCCTCCGCTTCGGCCTCACCACGCCGCTGGCCCTCCTCACGCCCGGCCGCCCTCACGCTCGACCTCTCCCGCTCGGTCACCCTCACGCTCGGCCTCACCCCGCTCGGCCTCCCTCATGCTCGGCCTCTCACGGTCGGCCTCCCCCTACAGGTCGGATTCATCTCCACTATTATTATTCCCTTCGTTGGACTAAAGCTGCACTCGGGAATGGGGGACTACTGACAGGGATAGGCCCACAAGGACCACGGCCCACCATGAGTAAACCCAAGCCCACCATTTAGACCCCATTACACAACCCGGTCAGTAAAACCAGTGCAATTTGGAGGCCAAGCGAGAAAGGCCAATGACGCTGGGACACGAGGCGGTCTGAAACAGGCAGTCGGCAAACAAAGATCTGCAAAGTTATTGCCACAGCACATCACCATTAATGCAACCCATCACAGCATTTATTGCGACAACACCCCTCAGCCGGAATGGCGCCCCCTCACCCTGAACAAGACAAACCACGGCGCAAGCTTTCGGCGGGAAGGTCAGAACGGCTAAGACAGCGAAATGATTACTAGAGGATATAACCAAAGCTCGAAGACAAGAAGCAAGTTAAGTTTTTCACCCCCTCTCTCTCTCTCTCTCTACATTTTCGTCCATCACTTTTTCTAATTCATACACCGGAGGGTTCGCCGGGGGACTACCCCGTTCCCCGATTGAACTTGCTTGCAGGTTATCCAGTGGGCTTGAGGAGCTTGGATCGGTCTAGCCCATTCACCAGGACGCACTGTACCATAAAAAATATTCAAAAATAATTATATAGGGTTCAAACTTAATTTTATATGTTGAGATTCATATTCAAAAAGAATTTGAATCAAATTTCCTAGTTTTTATAAATATTGTGTATGTTTTATTTTTAATTTTTTTTTCCTCTAATCTCTAGGTAAAAGATAAGTAATAAGATCATTAGTTAATAAGATAATGGAAAAATGAGTTGAGAGATGGGGATTTTTTTTTTCTTTTTTCTTTTTTGGTTACAGGAAAAACCTCTTACTCTCTTGTAGTTTAAGTCAGCGTTCCTCACAGAGATCACTAAAGTGTTATATTATCCGTTCTGAGTAAAAGATTATAATCTGAGAACTTGTCTTGACCCTCTAAGAGAAGTTCTGTTTAAATTAAGACTCGTACAGTGGGGGAGTATCGAATCCATACCAAATATTGTAATTACAAAAACTTGAAATTTAATCGCTAACCAACTGCGCTATGCCTAGGAGATCGGTTCCGAAAGTTTTGAACTTGAAACTTTGGATATTCATTTGCCCTATTCCTTTTTCATGACAGGTTCAATTACTAGACAAATTCACTGATAATACAATATATCTTGCTCGGATTATCTAATTTAAATTTGTGCATCTCAAAGAGTTAATCCGAAACTTTTACCAAGTGCGCCACTGTTTTGGATTAAGATGGGGAATTTATGATAAGTCGTACCTTGTCTTTATTCATTGGATGGAAAATGTGTGATGGACAATTATTTGGAAAATTGCAAAAATATGTAACAGTGAAAAAGCATTAGAAATAAAAAAAAATTGTGGTATAATTCTGATACACAATGAAAATTTGCACCATATACCTAATGTGGGGATATATTTCTGAGAATCAACACGTGGCAAGGGGACGCCGACGTGTAATCCGAGGAGCTACGTGTCACAGTAAAAGTTTTGCCAATATACTCAAGTAATTGCCGAGGTGATTTCCAAAGACATCTTAATTCGGATGAAGGCCTCTAACCTCGGCTTAACGTGCAAAGGCCGAGCTACCCGCAAAAGAGTAAGCCGAGGTTGATGTTATAAAATATTATCTTGGTTTTGTGGATGTCCAGCCTGGTGGAGAAAGCCGTGAGGCCACTATCTCACCAACAAGCTTGCCTTGAGGCCATGTGAAATAGCCACGAGGCCACTAGCAGTGGTGAGAAGGAATCAACAGCTTTTACCTGGAAAGCTGCTAAAAGTGCACTAGTGGGCTGGCAAGCCAGCTAAAAAGCTGGTAACCACTCCATCACGATTTTGGTGTATATATGGAAGGAAGACAACAATCAAGGGGGAGACATTGGGACTGGATTGAACAAATACACTGAGAGACAACAAATTAATTGTAACACTTACAATTATATACTCAGAGAGTGAGAAGGTTACTGAGAGTGAATTGTAATTCTTGTTACTGTTCATAGTGAAACACCTCGGCCTCCCGTGGACGTAGGCAATTATTGCCGAACCACGTTAAATCCTTCTTGTCTTTGTGTTATTATTTGTGCCATCTATTCTGCCTGTGTTTTTACCGCTGAATCACTAAGATAGGCAGTGTGATAAGAAAATCACTCACACAATTTGGAGCCGTCTGTGGGAAAGAAAGACGAATAGATAGCCAGTAACGCACAAAATGAGACGGTCAGGGGCAACACTCCCGCTGAGAGTGACAGGCCTATCGACCTTGACGTCGAAGGAAACAACCACAATGACAAAACCCGTGGCCAGGGGCACGGGGGAAAGAACGTCGTCCAGGAGGATGACACTTCGAAGAAGGCGGAACACTACTACTACAAGGAGGATAACCTCCGGATATGGAGGGATAGGTGCATCTGAAGGGATGAGGAACTCAAGGACTGGCAAACAAGTTGGCGGACCTCAATCGGTCGTCAACTTCATGATGCAAAGCAAGGTCATGCGACCACCATACCCATTGCAGATACTCCAATTCCGGCAGATTAAAGCTCGGAATGAAGGAAGGACAACAACTCTGAAGCACCACAACGCTCAGAACAAGGAGCATTCTCCCGTGCTCGGGGAGGTCGGTAAGTCCAAGAGGACGATACTACAAAGGACCAGAACCAAGAGAACATCGGCATGTACAAAGCGGGTTCTTTGTGATACAACCCATGGAGAAAGATCAAAACAGGCGTACCACGGCCGAGAGTAGCGTACCAAAGGGACTCAAATCAAAAGATAGCCGAGCTCGGGAGGAGTAAAGACTTGAAACTACCTCAAGAGGAGGAGCGAAACGCGGCCGAGGTAAACTCGTTCATCAAGCCGAGGACACCATTCTCGGTGGAACTAGACAAATTTGAAGCACCCAAAAGATTCAGCATGCCGAGGTTCCAAATCTATGACGGTAAGTCAGATCCTAACTTCCATGTTGGGTTATTTTTAAACTCAATGGAACTATACAGTGGAAATGAGCCTTTGCTCTGCAAAGTATTCCCTTAAATCCTTTGGAGAAATTGCACCGGATTGGTTCCACAAGTTACCAAAAGGAAGTGTGAAGACTTGGGAAGGCTCGCCGAGATGTTTGTGGCTGTGTTCGTAACAAACAAGCTGACCATTGAGGGTGGGCGCATTACTGGCTTTGAAAATCAGTAAGGATGAAGGCCTTAGGGCCTATGCAAAAAGATACTACGAGGTGTTCAACCGAATACCTGAATGCAATCAAGAGGTAGCGGTCGTGTCTTTCAAGAACGGCCTGAAAGAAGACTGTTCACTACGGAAATCGTTGGCGAAGACGTTGCCAAAGAACATGGAGGAACTCATGGCAAGGATTGAAAAATATGCCAGAGCCGAGGAAGATACATCGGCATCAAAGCAGGTCAAACAGGAGCAAGGGAACGGCTCGCCGAAGTAACAACGGATTCAGCAAGGCAGAGGTAGAACTGAGGGCTAAACAAGCAGTGACAACTGTGTTCCGAATTCCAATTCAAAAGGTCCTAGGAAAGATTCGGAGCCAGCCCTATTTCAGCACCCCGGCAAGGCAACCCGGGGAGTTTATGGGAAGAAACGCGGATAGACATTGCTCATATCACAATGAAAACGGCCATACAACACAAGGTTGCAGAGCCCTCAAGGCACACTTGGAAGATCTGGTGAGGCAGGGTCACCTGAGAGACCTTATCGATGAAACCAGGACGAGGGAAGAACAGCCGATCGCCTCGGGCGCAGCCACCGCCGCAACCTCGGGCAGAAAGACCTCGGGTCGTTAATGTAATTCACTCCAAGGTGAATGCAAACGACATTCGAGGGGAGACCCAACGAGTCAAACACCTTCAGTACGTGAACCAGGTCGGATTGAAAAGACCTCGGCCAGAAGACTGCCAAGGTCAGATAATAACCTTCACCGAGGCCGACCTAGAGATGGTCCAGCACCCACATAATGATGCCTTGGTAGTATCCCTCCAGGTTGGGGAATACCAAGTAAAACGCATCCTAATAGATCCAGCGACTCTTGTGACATCATGTACGTTAGATGTTACAAGGAGTGGGCCTTCACCGACGACTGGAGCGGTCTGGCGTCGATGGTCAGCTTCAATGGAACGCCGACATGGCCACTGGGCGCAACAAGCTTGGAAGTGCAGGCAGGCACCAAGAAGGTCACGACCGAGTTCATCGTGATTGATACACCCTCACCGTACAACATTATCATGGGCAGGCCGTGGTTGCATGCAATGGGGGCAGTACCTTTAACATTGCACCAATTACTGCGGTTCCCAACAGAGCACGGGATTGAAGAAATCAGGGGAGATCAATTGCAGGCGAAGAATTGCTCCATGGCAGCAATGAAGGCTACCTGCAATGTTCGAGAACCAGCCAAGGCCGAGATTGAAGATGAGGACATGGAAGTCCTGGATGATGTCGGCAAGGAGCCGGCCGAGAAAAGTGAGGAATCACTAAAGAAAATTCTCGTCCAGGAGGGCGATGAGGAACGCTTTTTCCTTCTCGGCTCAGGCTTAGCCGAAAAAGAGGAAAGAGAACTGGAAGCATTTTTGAGAAGAAACATAAAAGTGTTTGCCTGGACGCCTTATGAAATGCCTGGCATTGACCCCGAGGTCACATGCCACAGACTGAACGTCGACAGGTCGGCTAAACCTGTGATACAGCGAGCTCGGAGGCCGACGTTGATACACGTCGAAGCAGTGGAAGAAGAGGTCGACAAACTCCTAGAAGCCAGGGCCATCAGAGAGGTCAACTATCCAACATGGCTATCAAACACCGTGGTAGTAAAAAAGAAAAACGGCAAATGGAGGGTTTGTGTCGATTTTACAAGCCTAAATAAAGCCTGTCCCAAAGACAGCTTCCCTCTGCCAAAAATTGACCAGCTGGTGGATGCTACATCAGGACATGGAAGGATGAGCTTCCTGGACGCTTACAGAGGGTATCACCAGATAGCCATGTACCCCCCAGACGAGGAGAAGACGGCGTTCATCACTCCAAAGGGCCTGTATTGTTACAGGGTGATGCCTTTTGGACTAAAAAATGCTGGAGCAACATACCAAAGACTGGTAACTAAAATGTTCAAACACCAGATAGGCCAAACAGTGGAAGTCTACATCGACGACATGGTTGTAAAGACCAAGGAGCCAGAAAATCATCTTGCCGACCTAGCCGAGGTATTTAACATACTCAAAACATATCGGCTCAGACTCAATGCATCAAAGTGTGCGTTTGGGGTTGGATCTGGTAAGTTTCTAGGGTACCTGGTCACAAGAAGGGGAATAGAAGCCAGCCCAGATCAGATCAAGGCCATCCTAGATCTACAGAGCCCAACCTCGGCAAAACAGGTTCAAATGCTCACGGGCAGGGCCGCAGCCCTAAACAGGTTCATAAGCCGAAGCTCAGACAAGTGTAAACCTTTCTTCAACCTGGTAAAAAAGACTGCAGACTTCCTATGGACCGAAGAATGTGAGGCCGCTTTGGCCGATCTAAAAAAGTACATGATCACGGCTCCAGTCCTCTCGACTCCTGAGCCCGGGGAAGAGTTGTTTTTGTACTTAGCCGTATCAGAACACGCGGTGAGCGCAGTACTGATCCGAGAAGAGAAGGGAGAACAGAAGGCAGTCTATTATGTAAGTAAAACCTTAGCCAGCGCTCTAACAAGGTACTTACCACTGGAGAAATTAATGTTGGCCTTAGTTATGGCCTCGAGGAAATTGAACCACTACTTCCAAGCACACAAGATTTTGATATTGACAGAGGACCCATTAAAATCCCTGTTACAACAAGGAGACTTAACAGGAAGAATTACAAAGTGGGTAGTGGCCTTGGGCCAGTATGACCTGGAATTCAGACCCAGAACAGCAATCAAGGGCCAAGTTTTGGCCGACTTTGTGGCAGAATTCACGCCGGAATCCGTCGAACGTCGGCCTCCCTTGAGCCGAGGTGAACCAGGTCCCAGCAAGCAAGAAGCATCAGAGCCGACAACAAAAGAGCAAAGGAAGGAAAAGCTTAGACCTTGCAGTATCTACATCGGCGACTCATTCAGACTTTTTGTCGATGGAAGTTCAAACCGACGAGGAGCGGGGGCAGGAGTACTGCTGATATCCCCAGATGGAGAAATAATTGAACAATCCATCCGTTTGGGGTTCAAAGCCTCAAACAATGAAGCTGAATACGAAGCATTAATTGCAGGCCTAAAACTGGCAGCAGCAGCAGAAGCAGACGAGGTAATAGTTTTTTGTGATTCACAGTTAATTGTTAACCAATCAACAGGAGAATTTGCAGCCAGAGATGAGAGGATGTCGGCATATGCGAAAGAGGTGATCAGACTAGCCGAGCTATTTCAGAACTGCCGACTTCTTCAAGTTAGCCGAGATGATAACAGCCACGCCGACGCGTTGGCCAACCTGGCGAGTTCGATGCAGACTGGGAAGACGAGGACAATCATGATAGATTACATGTCAGGCCCGAGCATAGAACCACGGCACGCAAAGCAAGAGGCAATGTGTGTGGACATGGGGCCGAGCTGGATGGATGCAATTGTTGCATTCCTGAAAGAGGGAAAACTACCAGAAGATCGCAAGAAGGCACACAAAGTCAGACTAAAGTCGGCCAGATTCAGCCTGACTACAGAAGGACATCTCTACAGAAGGTCCTTCACTGGACCCCTTCTAAGGTGCGTACACCCTTTACAAGTTGAAGATTTTTTATATGAAATTCATGAAGGGATTTGTGGAAGCCACACTGGGGGTAGATCATTAGCCCATAGGGCCATTACCCAAGGGTATTGGTGGCCATACATGCAAAAGGACGCAGAAGCATATGTGAAGAAGTGCGAACCATGCCAACGGTTTGCACCTTTGATTCATCAACCAGCTGCCGACCTGAATCCAGTATCCAGCCCTTGGTCGTTTGCCCAATGGGGCATGGATCTGGTCGGACAGCTTCCCCAAGCAACTGGGCAGAGAAAATACTTGCTGGTGGCGACGGATTACTTCACAAAGTGGATAGAGGCAGAACCCCTTGCTAAAATCCGAGATGTGGACGTCAAGAATTTCATATGGAAGAACATCATCACCAGATTCGGCATTCCCAGAGCCATTGTTGCCGACAACGGAACGCAGTTCGACAGCAAGCTCATCAAGAACTTCTGTGCAAAATTCAAGATCAAGAACTACTTTTCAACACCAAGTTTCCCTCAAAGTAATCTGACAGTGTAAGCTTCCAACAAAGTAATTGGATGGAATCAAGAAGAGGTTGCAAGCAGCAAAAAGGAAGTGGGTAGATGAATTACCCAACGTGCTTTGGGCATATCGGACTACCCCGAGAAGATCAACCAGGGAATCTCCCTTTGCCATGGCCTATGTATAAGCGATCATTCCATCGAGGTCGGCATCCCAGGGATCCGTACCCAAGGAGTTGAAAATGGGACTAATGATGTACTCTTAGCCCGAGATCTGGATCTTTTGGAAGAACGAAGAGAGAAGGCTGCAATTCAGCTTGCAGTGTACCAGCAACAACTTGCCAGAGCATACAACAAGAAGGTCAACCCAAGAGATTTTCAAGTCGGCGACCTAGTCTTGAGAAAAGTGGTCGGCAACAAGAAAGATCGTGGAGGGCAAGCTCGCCCAAACTGGGAAGGGCCTTACAGAATTACCTCGGTGCTAGGTAATGGAGCTTATCGGCTTGAGGACAACGAGGGCAAAGCACTGCCAAGACCCTGGAACACTTGCAATTTGAAATTTTTCTATCATTGAGATGATCGTTATTCTTGGCCGATGTCATCAGATGCTGGAGAACACGAACAATGAGAACCCAAGTGGAACTCAGGTTCACATTGGGGGCAGAGGAGCAGAGAAGATACAAAGCCTACCGCTTGTTGAAATTTGTAGCAATTTACAAGTTGGTTTGGCCGAATAACAAAGCCTACCACTTGTTGAGATTTGTAGCAATTTACAAGTTGGTCTGGCTGAATAACAAAGCCTACCGCTTGTTGAAATTTGTAGCAATTTACAAGTTGGTCTGGCCGAATTACAAAGCCTACCGCTTGTTGAAATTTGTAGCAATTTACAAGTTGGTCTGGCCGAATACAAAGTCTACCACTTGTTGAAATTTGTAGCAATTTACAAGTTGGTTTGACCGAATACAAAGTCTACCACTTGTTGAAATTTGTAGCAATTTACAAGTTGGTTTGACCGAATACAAAGCTTAGCTTCGCTTGTTGAAATTTGTAGCAATTTACAAGTTGAAGTTGAGCCGAGATGATTCCTTAACTTCGCTTGTTGAAATTTGTAGCAATTTACAAGTTGAATTTAAGCCGAGGTTACTACTCTCCTTGCTTGTTGAAATTTGTAGCAATTTACAAGTCGGGGTGAAGCTGATGCTACTGCTGTCCGACATATAGCAATCCACATGGTGGTCAAGCCAAAGAAGATGTTCAAACGCTTGTTAAAATTTGTAGCAATTTACAAGTTGAAATAAAGCCGACATCAATTTACAGGTTCAAATAAAAGTTGAGATTATTGTTTAAACTCTTGTTGAAATTTGTAGCAATTTACAAATAGATCATTGCTAAACAACTGTTATAACTTGAGTAAAGTTTATTGTTTGTATTAACCCTTGTTGAAATTTGTAGCAATTTATAAGTTGGTCAGGCCGATTAAAAAGGTTAGCTTCGCTTGTTGAAATTTGTAGCAATTTACAAGCTGAAGTTAAGCCGAGATGGTTCCTTGGCTTCGCTTGTTGAAATTTGTAGCAATTTACAAGTTGGAGTCAAGCCGAGATATTTGTTTCTCTTCACTTGTTGAAATTTGTAGCAATTTACAAGTCGAAGGGAAGCCGATGTTATGGCATACAATCTTATAGCAATCTGCTGGTTGGACATACCAATGAAGATGTTCAAACACTTGTTGAAATTTGCAGCAATTTACAAGTTGAAGCTAAGTATATTGTTCAATCCTTGTTAAAATTTGTAGCAATTTACAAGTAGATTACTGTTTAACCCTTGATTATAATCTGAGAATAGTTTGCTGTATATAATGGTCCTTGTTGAAATTTGCAGCAATTTACAAGTAGGTTGGACTGATATAACAAGTTGAAGTTTAGCCGACATGTTACCATCTGTTGAAATTTTGTAGCAATTTACAGGTTGAGGTAAAAGTTAAGATTATTGTTAAACACTTGTTAAAACTTGAGTAAGGTTTACTGATTATTTTAATTCTTGTTGAAATTTGTAGTAATTTACAAGTAGGGCAAACTGAGGTTGTTATTTGAACACTCATTGAAACTTGAGAAAAGTTTGCAAAGTTAACATTGAATAGTATATGTTTTGTACTTGTTAAAATTTATGAAAAGATTGCAGGACAGTTCCTTGCCGAAGTAAAATTTGCAGGTGTTATATCCGAGGTATGTGACCCCGAGAAGATTGCACAAAGAAGGAAGAGTATGAAAATCATGCAAAATATTCTAAGTGTAAAACCAAGCAGAAGCAATGAAGAAGAATTAAAGACTACAGCATTCAGAAAGAAACAGTTGCATAAAAGGCACTATGGCCTAGCAAAAGCAAATTGTTCACAAGCAGTAAAAGGGGCACATCGGCCACAAAAAACAAGCTTACATTGTTTAAAAACAAAGTACAAAAAAAAAAAAAAACAGAAGATATTCAAGTTTCTTCAGCTTCGGGAGTAGGTTGGGCAGGGACCTCGGAGGGCTCTTGAAGAATAGCCTCAACACTTTTTTCTGCCACAACCTCAGTCTGCCTTTCCACCACAGCCTCAGCTTCTTTATTTACTGCAACCTCGGCCTGTTTGTCGGCTACAACTTCAGCATCGATCTCGACAAGGGTTTCATCAACACTTCTCTCTGCCAAAAGAAGATCAGAGGAGAGAGTGCCGATGTCTGCCTTTTTGGGAGCGGCTTCAAGATCTTCATCTCCAGTCAAGTCCAAGACTTGTTCAGCCTTGGGAGGAGATTTGGCCTTCCTCACCAAGGCTTCATCTTCATCTTCAGCCTCGGCTTCAGAATCAGTTTCTTCTTCAACCTGAGTTGAAGATGGAGGAAGAGGACAGGGAAGACGCATGGCCTTGGTCTTGTGCCAGGGCGAATCGGCTGGAAGATCAAGCTGTTTTGCCAAAGCATTCCAACCTAGGGAAAATCCCTTGTTGCATGCTTGTTTGACCTGAAGCTTATAGTCTTCAGCGACGTCGGCCATACCTTGATTGTAGGCAGCATCAACTTCAGCCTTCTTGGTGGCCAGAGCATCCCACAGCTCTTTCTCGGCTTCAGCCCTCTTAGCCTCGGCCTCTTTCTTCTCGGCTTCGGCGACTTTCCTGACGTTTACAGCAGCCTCAGCTTTTTGAAGAGCAATTTGTTGGGCCTTTGTCGCCGCCTCGGCCTAATCTTCCAGTTTTTTCATCTTTAATTGATCTCTTTTTTGGGTCTTCTGGAGGGCAGCAAATTCCTTCTCCATCTCAGACAACTTCTCCTTCGCTTCAAAGGCTTGCATGGAGAAGGAGTGGGCCTGTTGGATGGCCTGAAAGAATACAAGGCAAAAGTTATTACAAAAAATTTAAAATTTTTACAAGTATGAAAGACAAATTATCAAGTTCAAAGACTTACTTGGACGGAGCGCTGCAGCATAAGGGCGTAGTTCTCATACCCACTCATTTTTGCATTACGCTCCAGGTCGCCCTCTAGGAGGACTGCTGTGCTGAGTGCCATGCCAATATTGACGTCGGCTGCACTTTCGTTGGTGTAGATAGGCATGTCCTCTAGTGTAATTTTTGGCTCCCAAGGAATCTTAGGAACTTTGGGCCCCGAAGATGTCCCAGCGGATGATTTTTGCTTTTTCGCTGGAGTGGATCCAGAAGGCTGCGCCCCAGCCGACCTCTTAGCAGGAGCATAAGTGGTCTTCCTGCTCTCACTAGCCTTTCATTCGCCTTGGCCTTTGGTTGGGCCTTCTTGGTTCTCTTCGGCTTTGGTGGGGGCAGAGGTTGGGCTGGTGCATCATCCATATCGTCAAGAAGGTCGGCCAGAAGGTCCAGCACCACTTTTTTTGGAAGTTCCATCTCGGCTGTTTTAACAAGTCTTCGTCGGCTTTTCTTCTCTGTCACTGGAGCCGAGGTTGAAGGCTGATTGGCTGGCTCAGAGGTGGAGGCAGCCTGTTCTGTAGAAGCAGTTGATGGAGAGGCGCTCTTCTTCTTTTTCTTTGGAACGTTGGCCAATTTGGATGTGTATGATGGGATGAAATTTAGCAGCAATGGAGCTTTGCGCCTCTCGAGAGGAAGGTCCAGGAGCTTCTTCAAGCCTTTCCCAGGGTAGAAGGACTGGCGAAAGTCCTTGGGAGGTCAAGTAACGTCTGCAAAAAGAAACACAATATGAGAAACAGATAAAATTTCTTTTTGAAAGTTGAAGAAAAGCAACAGTTAAGCAGTTAATGATGGGCTCTTACCCTTGCCCTCCTTCACTGATCGTGGGAGAGGAAAAAGATGAACTTTTTCATCTGGGCCAAATTCCCAGTTTCCAGAAGCGATCAAGTAATCATCTCCAGCCCCTTTGTTGGAGTCTGGTAAGTCGGCTACTATTTTAAATGCAGTGGACCTCGGCTTGAGGTAGTAGACATAACCCTTTTCTTTAAGGTTCAAGGGACACATGGTATAGCAATACTGGATGTCGGCAAGAGTGATTCTAACTCTCTCCTGCCGAGCTAAGGCTATTATTCCATTGAGCGTCCTATAGGCGTTTATGGAGAGTTGCATGGGGTTGAGGGTATAGTAGTGAAGGACTTCATGAAAAGGGTATCTAATGGGAACCAAGTCCACACGGACGAAGGCTACAACAGGAAGGGCATTTTATCTTCATCGGGCATAATAGAGTCGCCCTCCCGGCTAGTCCGAGATGGACATAAATGCAGGATAGAGAACTCTTGCCTAAAGTTTTGTAGTTTGTTGGGGTATTGACCTGCTCTCCACACACCCATGGCTTTGATATGAAAGAGTTGGGTAACGGAAAGAATGAGATCTACAAGGTTCTTAGGACCTCGGCTTAACCTAGGTGTATGTTGGTTGGTTTCGGTTTTTCCTAAAGATTGAAGGTTCTACAACAAATCCCAAACCTAAATCTACGAAGAATGAATATGAAGGGCGTAAAACTGAAAATGTAAAAGCAAAAGCGAAGTCTCGAGTCAAGAACAGAAAGGGCGGAAGACCAAGAACAAGAAGTGCAACAGTGCAAGTGTTCATAACAAGTGCAAAAAGTCATACATGCTCAAGTGAACGATTCAAAAATTACATGACAAGCAGAACAGTAGAAGGAAGAAATTTCAGAGATATTTCAGAACTGGGAAAAGAAGGGAACGGTGGCTTACCAGAAAAGGTGAGGCCGAAATGAGCTTCGCCGAGGTTAGATGACGGAGGCAACAGAGGCGAGAGCTTCACAGAAATGGCAGTTGGAGGCAGTTGCAGAGCTTCGAGCAAGAACAATGGAGGATTCGAAGAAGGAAAAACTTTGGAGAGAGAAAAAACAGGGTATTCGGAATGCAGAAGTGAAAGGAGAGAGGAAAAGGCAAATGTTTTTGCCAAAATTGGAAAAGGTGGCAAAACAGTAATAATTACGCCTAGGGCAACGCAGGCGTCAGACGGCGCAGCAGAGAAAAGACGGTTTGCGGGCGCGTCGCCAGCACGGGCCACTAAGGATAAAACACGTCGTTGGAATAGTTGTAAAGCGGTGCATGACAGCTCATGCGCGTATGGGAGTCGGTTTGAATTTGAAGAAGACATGTCGGCCAGAAGTAAATGATCTCGGCTAGAAGTTCTTAAGCCGAGGTACGAGAAAGAAGTTCGATGTAAGTTCCATCACCTCAGTATGCCGAGGTAATAGAACTTAGGGGGCAGTTGTGGGGATATATTTCTGAGAATCAACACGTGGCAAGGGGACGCCGACGTGTAATCCGAGGAGCTACGTGTCACAGTAAAAGTTTTGCCAATATACTCAAGTAATTGCCGAGGTGATTTCCAAAGACATCTTAATTCGGATGAAAGCCTCCAACCTCGACTTAACGTGCAAAGGCCGAGCTACCCGCAGAAGAGTAAGCCGAGGTTGATGTTATAAAATATTATCTTGGTTTTGTGGATGTCCAGCCTGGTGGAGAAAGCCGTGAGGCCACTATCTCACCAACAAGCTTGCCTTGAGGCCATGTGAAATAGCCACGAGGCCACTAGCAGTGGTGAGAAGGAATCAACAGCTTTTACCTGGAAAGCTGCTAAAAGTGCACTAGTGGGCTGGCAAGCCAGCTAAAAAGCTAGTAACCACTCCATCACTATTCTGGTGTATATATGGAAGGAAGACAACAATCAAGGGGGAGACATTGGGACTGGACTGAACAAATACACTGAGAGACAACAAATTAATTGTAACACTTACAATTATATACTCAGAGAGTGAGAAGGTTACTGAGAGTGAATTGTAATTCTTGTTACTGTTCATAGTGAAACACCTCGGCCTCCCGTGGACGTAGGCAATTATTGCCGAACCACGTTAAATCCTTCTTGTCTTTGTGTTATTATTTGTGCCATCTATTCTGCCTGTGTTTTTACCGCTGAATCACTAAGATAGGCAGTGTGATAAGAAAATCACTCACACACCTAAAGGATTTACACAATATATACAGTAAAATTACATCATTATAAAAATATAAATAATTTTTAACTCTCCTACCAAATTAATATTTTCCCACAATAATGAGCTCGCAAGACCAGTACTAAAGTCCAAAAAACATCCAGGACCACCAACTCCAAGTGGCAAACAGCTTTTTACAATCTGCTTAAAAAATTAAAAAAAATAAAAAAAATAAAAAAAAAAAAGCTTTTTACAATATACATATCATTACGGTGATGCTAGGGAGCTCGAAAACGAGCTCCCCCTAATCCCTTGAATTCCAATTTTTTTTTTTTTTCTTCAACAGGAAGAAGAAGACGGAGGGACAGCAGAGGGGGGGGGAGAGGGAGGGGGAGGGGGAAGGGGACTGGAGGGGGCCTAGAAAATGGGCTGGAGGCGGAGGGCTGGAGGTCGTCGGCGATGGAAGAGGCGACGAGGCATGGCGCGGCGACGGAGGGCAAGGCCGATCGGCGGAGGGTCGATGGCGATCGTGACGGATCTACGACGATCGTGGCCAAGGGCGACGATCGGCGGCTCTCTCCTCCTCCGCTTCTCCCTCTCTCTCTCTCTTCTCCTCACTCTCCGCTTCTCATGAAAATGGAAGAAAAAAGAAAAAAAAAAAAAAAATCCCCAACACGACGTCGTTTTGGGGATTAGGGGGATTAGGGGGAGCCAAATTCGAGCTCTCAATCATTATTCATATCATTATTGGCAAGACCAGTGCTAAAGTTCAAAAAAACATCCAGGACCACCAACTCCAAGTGACAAACAGCTTTTTAAACAATGAGGCTGTTTGACAAAGGTTATTTTTTGATTTTTTGAATTAAAATTTATAAAAGGATAAAATAAATTAAAATAATTAATAAGGTAAATGGTCACATTAAATTTATAATTATTTTATTTTTCTTTCACAAACATCACATCTAACTATAAAAAAATCTAATTTAGCTTATTTGGTCCCAATTTTCAGAAAATAGTTTTCAGAAAATTTTACTTTTTTTTTTTCGTACTCTAATGTTTTTAACGAATTTTTTTTAATATTTTAAACAAATTTTTTTTAAATTTTTTTTAGACACATCTAATATAAACACACTTAAAAAGTATAATATTTGTGAAAAAATCTTTAAAAAATACACTAAATATCAAAAAATACTAAAATTTAGTACATTTTCGTATTTTTGTGTATTTATCAATTTTTTAAAATTATTTTTTTACAAATATTTTACTATTTAGATACATCTGAGTATAGTGCATTTAAAAAAGTAAAAAAATTACTTAAAATTTAAAAGATATTCACTAAAAACAAAAAAAAAATACAAAAAAACAAAAAATTCAATTCAAAAAACTAAAACAAAAAACACTGATTATTTTTTCAAACACAAAAAATTTAATCTATTAAAATAATTAAAAATTAAAATAACCTATTAAAATAGTAATTTCCCAAACACTCACAATATACAATATACGTATCATTACTTTAAGCTCTTTTAGGTAGATGATTGAAAGTAATTTTTTAACTTTTTAATTTATTTTGAGTCATATTATTATTTTTTATTTTTTACATATGTTTTTAAAAAAAATTAAAAAATTAAAAATTTAACTTTTAATCAATTTTTCAAAACAATCTTTTGGTTTATTGGGTTTTATTAATAAATGTATTTAAGGTACAAGTAAAACATAAATTTGAAAATTATATATATATTTTTTATTAAATTTAATATATTCTTACTAAAATCAATATCCTTCTTAATATATATATATATATATTAGGGGTGTTCAGTGAATATTCTGATCTGCTCAAACTGATCTAACCAAACCGATCCGTCGCATTTTGGATGGATGGATGTGTGATGATGAATGAATGGTTGCAGATTGATTTTTTTTCTAATCCACTTAGTTTTGGACAAATGACGGATTTGAGGTTCTTTTGACCGCAATCAAACCGCCAAACTGCGAGCACTGCAAGTAATTTGTAAGATTTTGTGTTTTCAATTTGTTTAGATATTCTGTTTGTATTTTCAATTGTAAGACTTTAAGGTACAAGTAAAATATAAATTTAAAAAATATTTATATTTTTTATTAAATTTAATATATTCTTACTAAAATCAATATCTTTCTTGATATATATATACATATACATTAGGGGTATTTAGTGGATATTTCGATCTGTTCAAACCAATCTAATCGAACCGATCTGCTGCATTTTGGACGGATGCGTGATAACGAATGACGGATTGATTTTTTTCCAACCCACTTAGTTTTGGACAGATGACGTATTGAGATTCCTTTGGCCACAATCAAACCGCCAAACTGCGAGCACCTCAAGTAATTTGTAAGACTTTGTGTTTTCAATTTATTTAGATATTTTGTTTATATTTTCAATTGTAAGACTTTAAGGTACAAGTAAAACATAAATTTAAAAAATATTTATATTTTTTATTAAATTTAATATATTCTTACTAAAATCAATATCTTTCTTAATATATATATACACATATACATTAGGGATGTTCAGTAGATATTTCGATCGGTTTAAACCGATCTAACCGAACCGATCTGCCGCATTTTGGACGGATGCGTGATGACGAATGACAGATTGATTTTTTTCCAATTCGCCTAGTTTTGGACATATGACGGATTTGATGTTTCTTTGACTGCAATCGATGTAGCGATCCCAGTTTCAATCCTTCTTTCATGTTTTGCCACTTCGACTGGGCCGGTCAGGGGTTGAGCTGCTCGGTCAGCTCACGAGGGTCTAGGGGGCAGCGCCCCTTGGTGGGTTCAAGGGCAGCGCCCTGGCAGGGTTGAGGGGCAACGCCCCCAAAACAAAAATGCAAAATGCATTCGAAGTTGCTTGTCCGCTCGAGCGGCCGTTTATGCGCTTGAGCGGAGAGAATGTTTGTTTTCAGAAGTTTGACTTGTTTGCAAAAGTATTAGTTTAGTGTATTTGACGCTCGAGCGGGGCATTCCACGCTCGAGCGGACCATGTTATATCAGTTCGTGAATCTGATATTTCATATCACTTTTTCAGTCTTCTCTCTCTCTAAAACTCTCCAGAATTCCAGATCGGGAACTTCTCTCTCTAGAAGTCATCTTCTTTCTTTGATTTCTCCAAATCTATTGGGATTTAGACCTAAGTTCTTCACTAAAGTTGGTTATCATCTCGAGGGCTTCATTGTGTGCGGTGAAGATCGAGTTTCGACACCATTGATTTTGGGGGTTTCATCTCATTTTTTCTTCAAAACTTGAGATAGGGATTTTCTAAGAGTTATATATATGTTTTTGCAAGATCTAGATGATTTTCGAAATCATCATTTGATTAACTTTGAGAAATTGATTGTTGATTTCAAGAAGATGAGTGATTTTGAAAGAGGGTTTAATTTCTTTTCCTTTTAAAATAGAAATGGAAGGTTTTGAACCATGTTGATTGAAGAAAGATGATTTTGGGAAGATTCTTCTAAATATCTTAGAGATGAAAGGTTTTGGTGAGAAAACCTAGAAATTGGGTCTTTTCTTTGAAAGATATTGAAAATCCTTAGAAGATGTTGTCATATTTATTTTGTATACCAAAATAAATGGATGTTTTGAAAATTGTTTATTTATATATATAAATGACGAATTTTGTGAAAAAAAAAAATGAGAAATTTTGTTTATTTTAGAAATTGTTATCAAAATGTTGATTTAGTCTTGAATTGACTAAATTGTTGAGATTGCTCGAAATGTGGAAATTACGTTATTCTCTTAAATGAATTGGATATAAAAGTATATATATATATATATATATTCATCTTGTGGAATTGTGTTGAAAAGAGGATTGAGAATTTTGATTACAATGATATATTGTGTGGAACAATTGAATATGGAAGTAATGTTGCATTGTATTATTAAGCATACATTGGCATTTCAATTCATTGGACTATGTTAAGCTTTGGAAATTTGCATTGAGAAAAGAATGTTGGGAAATGAGTTTTCATGAAATGATTTTGGGGTAAATATGGTGATAAGTCTTGATAGGTGGTGTAAATGAAATTGTTTAAGTTGGCCTGAGTGTCCTTAGTGAAAGACTAGAAAGTCGCGTGGATAAGTGTCGAGCCTTCCGGTTAATACCGGTAAAAATGATAATTGGTAGTACTCGTATAGTCTACTTGCAGACACCGACCTAAGGATTACCAGAGTTGTATTTACCGTCCCCTTTAATTAAATTGATAAATTTTGAACAGTTGAAGTTGCATAACATCATTGAGCATGATGGTTTTCAAAAGATAAAGATGTGTTTTATTTTCAAAAAAGCATGACATGGCATGTGCATTCATCTCTTGAGACTTGTATAAAATGTATATATTTTGTTAAGGATTTCCTATTGGGCTTTATGCTCACCCTACCGTATTTTTGTGCAGGAAAATACGTGGTGAATCTGGCTAATTGAGGGCGTGGAAATATGTTTGTTGAGAGCACTAAAGTTCTCATTTGCTGTGATCCTATTTATAAGCCAAGGGCTATGTATGTATGGGTTTGAATAACTATTTTGTGTACCGGGCTTAAGCCTTGGAAGATTATAAACCCTTGGGGGTGCTTATTTGGTTATTTTACTTGTTGTTGAATCAATGTAATATCGCATGAGGAACTATTATTATTATGTAATGCAAGTATGAGAAGTTATATTTGGTTTTCCTTTAAGAGAGCCATGATTGTTGCATTATCCATTGGGCTAGAAATTTAGGGCGTTACAACTTGGTATCAGAGCTACCGGGTTTGAATACTTGGAGCTCGTGGGAAGTGGTTATTTAACCACAATGGGTTCATCTAGCATGCTTAGGAAGTGTCATGCATTTTGCGACTATGTGATAACATGCTTATGTGACTAAATGGGTTTGGGATTGGACTTTTGGGATATTGTTTGCGCCTGTTAAATTCCTTGAGGTCTCATTAGAAGGGTACTTGATCAATACTCGTTCTACTAAGAATTCTTGGTTTTTCGTGGGACAAATTTCATCATGAAAGAATGATCTGTATGTGTTTACATGACTAAGTGCTTATGTGTAACGAAATTGAATTGTGTATATGGTAGAGAAATATATGGAATTGTTGTAGTTGAACGTATGAGTCAAGTTACGAGCACATATGAGTTAATTTGCTAAATAATTTCTCTTGTGTCCTTTATTAGGATATCAGGAAGGGGTCAAGTCCGTGGTGGTAGAGGCGGAAGGCGTGGTAGGGCTTGCCGAGGTGTGCATGAGGTACCGGTCCATAGGTTTCGGTACAAGAAGAAGGGTTCGGCCAAGCTAATATGGCCAAGTAAGCAGGCCAAGCTAATGTGGCCGAGCAAGTGGGACAAGCGGGTCAAACCGCAATGGAGGCCCTAGCCCGAGAAATGGCGGGGGCTTTGAGGGACTCTATGAACTTGTTGAGGGCGGAGAATCAAGCCCGAGAGAATACCGTGGAGTCAAGGACGAGTTTCTTTACTAGAGAGTTTTTACAGGCCAAACCAGATGAATTCCATGGTGGCCTCGAGCCCAAGAAAGCGGATGAATGGCTTGAACAAACTGTGAAGACGTTCGAGATGCTTCATATAGATGATAACGAGTTGAGGGTGACTCTAGCGAGTTACTACCTTAAAGGGGATGCGGGTCAGTGGTGAAGTATGCCAAGGGTAGGGTGAAGCCATCATGGGAAGTCTTTGTGGTTGCTTTCCAAGATAAGTATTTACCTCCCACTGTTAGGGAGAGATTGAGGCAAGAGTTCAAAGACCTCAAACAACTCGACATGACCGTGGCTGAGTTCGAGGCAGTCTTCTCTAGTTTATCTAGGTTTGCACCAGAGTTGGTGGCAACGGAAGAGCGTCGTTGCATTGAATTCAAGAAAAAGTTGAAAACCAAAATTTTCTTTAAGATTGTTGGGAACATGATTCGGAACTATGACTGTCTTGTAGAGTCGGCGACATATGTTCAGATTTCCGTACAAGTCGAAGAGGAGAGGCTTCGGAGTTCGAGGCTTATAGGCCAAGAGTCTCAAGGAGACTATAGGCAGAATAAGAAGTGCAGGGGTACTTTTTCATTCCAGCCACAACCACAGCAGTCAAAATCCACTTTTCCTTTGCATAGTGTCGTTCCGGGAAAAAGTACATCTAGTGGCTTTTCTTGTTTCAAGTGTGGCCAGTCAGGTCACAAAGCCTTTGCTTGCCCACAAAAGGGAGAAGGGTAGTTGATGTTGTCACCACCACTACCTAATCGATCACAGAGTCAGTCTCAGTCCCAGAATAGGGGACAAGGGTTTAATTGTTACCAGTGTGGTCAGCCAGGGCATATGAAGAGAACATGCCCACAGTTGAGGGGCGCATTTGGCGCATCAGGGTCAAGGCAGATTCAAAGCCACCAGTAGGCTCATTCAGCTCAGGCTTCACGAGCTAATCAGGGAGTCGCTTCGGCTTAGTCAGTGGCCTATGCTCCAACAGGGGAGCAAGTTAATCAAAATATAGGCGGCGTGTATCTTTATCGCGCAATGCAGCTTGCTAGAATCCTTAGTTGTGAGAGGTATTTTTGTTGTGTGTAATTCTTTGGTTAATGTATTGATAGACACGGGTGCATCTCATTCATTTATATCTACTGCATTTGCTTCTGCATTGGAGTTAGAGGTTGCACAGTTAGTGCCTCCACTTAGAGTAGAGTCACCTGTTGGGGGTATAATTGATTTAGACCGGGGTTGTCGTGATTGTGAAATAGAAGTTACCGGGCATCGATTTCCGTTTGCTTTTGTGTTGCTAGATATGTCGAGTTTTGATGTCATTTTAGGCATGGACTGGTTGTGTTCTTATCAAGCTGTGATTGATTGTTACCGTCAGAGAGTTACAGTGTGCACTTCGGGTGGTGATCGTTTCTATTTTCGGGGGAACCGAGTTGATAGAGCCTTGTCGCCAATTGTTGACCCTCGTAGTAGGAGCAAGCTTAGTGGCCTTCTTGCAACTCTCTTGGATAATGAGAGTGACAGGGCTTGTGTTGAGTTACCAAGGGTAGTTTGTGAATACCCGGATGTCTTTCCAGAAGATCTTACTAGTTTACCACCTCATCGGGAGATTGAGTTCTCCATTGAATTAGTGCCTGGCACGACACCGATTTCCATATCACCGTATAGATTTGCACCTGCCGAATTGCATGAGTTGAAGATTCAACTCTAAGAATTTTTAGACAAGGGCTTCATTCACCCTAGTACATCGCCTTGGGGAGCGCCGGCTTTCTTTGTGAAGAAGAAGGATGGGTCATTGCGGTTGTGTATTGATTACCGCAAGTTGAATAGAGTTACAGTTAAGAACAAGTATCCTCTACCTAGAATAGATGATTTGTTTGACCAACTTAGAGGGTCTTGTTGCTTCTCAAAAATAGATTTGAGGTCGGGATACCATCAGTTGAGAGTCCGGGAGGAGGACATTCAGAAAACGGCCTTTCGTATGTGTTATGGCCACTATGAATTCCTTGTAATGCCTTTTGGATTAACCAATGCGCCTGCTTCCTTTATGGATTTGATGAACATAAGTTTTCGAGAATACTTGGACCGTTTTGTGGTCGTCTTTGTGCACAACATCTTAATTTATTCAACCTCCGAGGAGGAACATGAGGCTCACTTACGGGTAGTGCTTGAATTGCTTGAGAAACACCGTTTGTATGCCAAGTTTGAGAAATGCAAGTTTTGGTTAACTGAGGTACAATTTTTGGGGCACGTAGTATCAAGAGAGGGAGTAACAGTAGACTCCTCAAAGATAGATACCGTACAAGATTGGGAACAATCCAAGAATGTTTTTGAGATCCGGAGTTTCTTGGGGTTACCAAGGTATTATCGACATTTTGTTAGGGACTTCTCTAGACTAGCTGCACCTTTGACTAGGTTGACTAGAAAGGGTATCAAATTTGTGTAGAGTGAGGCTTGTAAAAAAGTTCTTCCAAAAACTTAAGACTAGATTGACCACCGCACCGGTCTTGATAATTCCAGAAAGGGGTTTGAATTACACTGTCTATTCTGATGTGTCCAGGGATGGACTTGGTTGTGTCTTGATGCAAGAGGGAAAAGTTGTGGCCTACGGTTCACGACAATTGAAAACTCATGAGAAAAATTACCTCAACCATGATCTAGAATTAGCAGCGGTGATTTTTGCTTTGAAAATTTTAAGGCATTACTTGTATGGTGAGAAGTTTGAAGTCTTCTCCGATTATAAGAGTCTTGTTTTCTCAAAAAGACTTAAATTTATGACAACGGAGGTGGATGAAATTTATGGAGGATTATGACTTTGAGCTACACTATCATCCAGCGAAGGCCAATGTTGTGGCCGATGCTTTGAGTCAAAAATTTGTGAGTAGTTTGGCAAGTGTGGCTATTCGGGAATGGGATATGCTAGATGTTATTGGCAAGTTTGATTTGCACTTGGGTGAGTCGGGAGAGAGTGATACCTTATTTACTTTAAATGCTTAGCCTACCTTAGTTAGTAAGGTCATAGAGGCACAACGAGGAGACCGTGAAGTGGAATCAATCCGTGTTAAGATTTCCAATGGAAAGGAAGAGAAAGGTTTGAATGTTCACTCGGATCTGAGTGTACGTTACCTAGACCATTTATTTGTACCAGAATCTTATAGAGAGGAAGTACTTCGGGAGTTCCATCACTCAAGCCTTGTGGTACACTCGAGAGGCACTAAAATGTATCATGATCTTAGTCGTCAGTTTTGGTAGAGGGGTATGAAACGGGATATCGCTTTATTTGCATCGAAATGTCTTACTTGTCAACAAGTGAAGGCCGAACACCAAAGACCAGCGAGTTTATTACAACCCTTACCAATAGCCGAGTGTAAATGGGAGCGTGTTACCATGGATTTTGTAGTTGGGCTTCCTAGAACACAACGAGGCAATGACGTTGTTTGGGTGATTGTTTATAGGTTGACTAAGTCTACCCATTTCATTCTGATGTGCACCAGCGACTCAGTTGAACGCTTGGCAGAGTTGTACATTAGAGAGATAGTTCGACTTCATGGAGTCCCTATGACTATTATGTCGGATAGAGATCTTCGTTTTACTGCCCGGTTATGGCAAAGCCTTCAAGAGGCGTTGGGAACTAAGTTAACTCTTAGCACCGCTTATCATCCTCAAACCGATAGACAGTCAGAATGTACCATTCAGATTTTGAAGGACATGCTTAGAGATTGTGTCCTTGATTTTAAGGGGCCTTGGGAAAGGCACTTACCATTGATTGAGTTTGCTTACAACAATAGTTACCAAGCTAGTATTAGGATGGCACCATTTGAGGTCTTCTATGGCCGACCTTGTAGATCACCGGTTTGTTAGGCCGAAGTGGGTGATACACCGTTACTGTGTCCGAAAATTGTTAGAGAGACAACTGAGAAAGTTGTTGTCATTCGGAAGAGGTTAGCTACGGCCCAAAGCCGACAAAAGAGTTATGCCGATAAGAGGAGAGGACCTTTATCTTTTGAAAAAGGTGGCCATGTGTTTCTAAAAATCTCACCAAGGCGGGGTTTGATGAGATTTGGTAAGAGTGGTAAATTATCTCCGAGGTTCATTGGGCCTTTTGAGATCTTAAAGTGAATTAGGGATGTGGCATACCGGTTAGCTTTACCGCCACAACTTTCGTGAGTTCACAACGTATTTCATGTATCTATGTTTAGGAAGTATGAACCCGACCCTTCTCATGTTCTTGATTGGGTTGACTTGGAGGCAGATGAGGATGCCTCTTACGAAGAACGACCGGTTCAAATATTAGATACCTGGGAGCAAGTGCTACAGGGCAAAACTATACCATTGGTAAAGGTGTCGTGGAGACACCATGGGGTTGAAGAAACGACGTAGGAACAGGAGGTGGAAGTTCGCTCCAAATATCCAGATTTATTTGAAAATGCTTAATTTATTTTTCTTTGTAATATTCCCTAGTGTTGAGGGAAAATGCATTTAAAGTTGTTAACCACATGTTGATATGTGCGTTGTTGTTTTAAGCATAAGGTTGTTTAGAGTTGCAATTACTTTTTGGGAAATTTCATGTTTATACATATTTGGGAGGTTGTTGTTAATGAGATAACCATGGTGGAAATAGTGGAATTTGGTTGAGAGTTAGAATTGTGATTTGAAAATGAAATAGCGTAGCTTTGATCGCTAGAAACCCCTTTGTTTGGGTAGACAAAATTCTTTAGGGGGAAAGGTTGTAGCGATCTCGGTTTCGATCCTTCTTTCATATTTTGCCACTTCGACTGGTCGACGGGGTTGAGCCGCCAACCAACTCATTTGCTGTCCAGGGGCGCGCCTTAGCTTGGTCCTAGGGCGCTTTAAGGGGTTGAGGGCCAACGCCCGTAAAACAAAAATGCAAAATGCATTCGAAGTTGCTTGTCTGCTTGAGCAACCGTTTATGCGCTCGAGCGGAGAATGTTTGGTTTCAGAAGTTTGACCTGTCTGCAAAAGTACTGGTTTAGTGTATTTGACGCTCGAGCGAGGCATTCCACGCTCGAGCAGACCATGTTATATCAGTTCGTGAATCTGATATTCCATATCACTTTTTCAATCTTCTCTCTCTCTAAAACTCTTCAGAATTTCAGATCGGGAGCTTCTCTCTCTAGAAGTCATCTTCTTTCTTTGATTTCTCCAAATCCATTGGGATTTAGACCTAAGTTCTTCACCAAAGTTGGTTATCATCTCGAGGGCTTCGTTTTGTGCGGTGAAGATCGAGTTTCGACACCGTTGATTTTGGGGGTTTCATCTCATTTCTTCTTCAAAACTTGAGGTAAGGATTTTCTTAGAGTTATATATATGTTTTTGCAAGATCTAGATGATTTTCGAAATCATCATTTGATTAACTTTGAGAAATTGATTGTTGATGTCAAGAAGATGAGTGATTTTGAAAGAGGGTTTAATTTCTTTTCCTTTTAAAATAGAAATTGAAGGTTTTGAACCATATTGATTGAAAAAAGATGATTTTGAGAAGATTCTTCTAAATATCTTGAAGATGAAAGGTTTTGGTGAGAAAACCTAGAAATTGGGTCTTTTCTTTGAAAGATATTGAAAATCCTTGGAAGATATTGTCATATTTATTTTGTGTACCAAAATAAATGGATGTTTTGAAAATTGTTTATTTATATATATAAATGACGAATTTTGTGAAAAAAAAAAATGAAAAATGTTGTTTATTTTGGAAATTGTTGTCAAAATGTTGATTTAGTCTTGAATTGATTAAATTGTTGAGATTGCTTGAAATGTGGAAATTACATTATTCTCTTAAATGAATTGGATATAAAAGTATATATATATATATATTCATCTTGTGGAATTGTGTTGAAAAGAGGATTGAGAATTTTGATTACAATGGTATATTGTGTGGAACAATTGAATATGGAAGTAATGTGCATTGCATTATTAAGCATACATTGGTATTTCAATTCATTGGACTATGTTAAGCTTTGGAAATTTGCATTGAGAAAAGAATGTTGGGAAATGAGTTTTTAGGAAATGGGTTTTCATGAAATGGTTTTAGGGTAAATACGGTGACAAGTTTTGATAGGTGGTGTAGATGAAATTATTTAAGTTGGCCTGAGTGTCCTTGGTGAAAGACCAGAAAGTCGCGCGGATAGGTGTCGAGCCTTCCGGTTAATACCGGTAAAAATGACAATTGGTAGTACTCATATAGTCTACTTGCAAACACCGACCTAGGGATTACCAGAGTTGTATTTACTGCCCCTTTTAATTAAATTGATAAATTTTGAACAGTTGAAGTTGCATAACATCATTGAGCATGATGGTTTTCAAAAGATAAATATGTGTTTTATTTTAAAAAAAGCATGGCATGGCATATGCATTCATCTCTTGAGACTTGTATAAAATGTATATACTTTGTTAAGGATTTCCTACTGGGCTTTATGCTCACCCTACCGTATTTTTGTGCAAGAAAAGACGTGGTGAATCCGCCTAATTGAGGGCGTGGAAATGTGTGTGTTGAGAGCACTAAAGTTCTCATTTGCTGTGATCCTATTTGTAAGCCAAGGGCTATGTATGTGTGGGTTCGAATAACCATTTTGTACATCGGGCTTAAGCCTTAGAAGATTATAAACTCTTGGGGATGCTTATTTGGTTATTTACTTGTTGTTGAATCAATGTAATATTATATGAGGAACTATCATTATTATATAATGCAAGTATGGGAAGTTATATTTGGTTTTCTTTTAAGAGAGCCATGATTGTTGCATTATCATTTGGGCTAGAAATTCGGGGCGTTACAATCGAACTGCCACACTGCGAACACCTCTAGTAGTTTGTAAGATTTTGTGTTTTCAATTTGTTTAGATATTCTGTTTGTGTTTTCAATTGAAAAAGAGTTTAGATATTCTGTTGTGTTTCAATTTATTTTCAATTTGAAAATCTTTTTATCAAATGGCAAGTGTTCATATTTTGATATTTTGTGTGGAAAATATAAGACTTAATTTTGTCATTTAAAATAAAAATCAAATTAAATAGTTTTTGAATAAAAAAACAGTAATGAAATAGTATTGATAATGCATGATTTTCTTATATGTATTTATTATTGGTATTTGACAATTTATTTTATAATATTTTGATTATGTTGAGTTGGATTGTTATTGAAAAAAAAAATGTTGACAAGTTATTGTATTATGTTTAAAATTTATAAAAGTTTAAATCGCCAAATTGATTCGCATCCATCCACTAATCTGCTCAATCCGCATCCGCCAATCTGGTGGACAAATGCAGATTGATTTTTTTCCAATCTGCCAATTCGACGAACAGATGATAGATTGAAGGTTCCCCGATCACAACCGAACCGCGAACACCCCGTACTCCTTAATATTAAACCATGTTTATAGAGTACTTGTATGTTCACTTCTTATCAAATTTCGACAGAATATAATATTTGTCACACTTTTATTATAATTATTTTTATTTTTATAAAGTTATATAGATTAAAACAAATGTTGATAATTTAAAAACACAAAGATAAATATATATATATATATATATTTTTAATTTAAACTAGATGACAAAATATTTTTTTATTTATATGATTAATGAATTTTTTATCAAAGTGAGATTAAATGTTATGCAAATTAAAATATTAGGAATGCCCAATAAATTTATACCAAACCTATGAATTTTTGTTTTTCAGGGGAGAAGAAATGTAAAAATGGTTTTAATAAATTTACGTATTAGAATTTTAAACAACAGTATTTTTAGGGCTTGTTTGGCAACATCACATTTCAGTTACTTTAATAGTAGTAAAAGTACGTTTTGTTTCTAAAATTATTAATTCTTTAAATAAATTATTTAAAGTTGTAGTATTACAATTATTGTATTAATTTGATCTATTTTTTTTTATATATAAATAATCTACCCACAAAGTTAAAAGATTGACAAATCAAATAATGTGAAACCAATGATAAAGTTCAAACTACACCAATTTTTAAAAGTTAATTCCAATGGAAAAATGAGATGTGAGAGGAGAGTTTTATCATTACCTAATCCTCATGGACTCCGTTTGATTATAGAAATAGAATGAAAGGGATTGTTAGTGAAGAAATTGATAGTGAGAATTAAGTATAATTATATTTATTTTAAGGGACACTTTTTCATAAATTCTTTTTGATTTATTATGCTCCATTTAATCTACATTATTTTCTTATATTCCAATAAGTCCTATGAGTGATATAGTCACCAAAATAGCCTTAATAATATTCACATTTACAATGTGAATGCTTCATGATGTGAATGTTCACACCATAAATGTGAATGTTAACGTGTCAATGTGAATGTTCATACTATCAATGTGAAAATTCACATATGTGAATGTTCACATTGTAAAATATGAATGTTCGTATTACCAAATTGCTAACCGTTCAAAAAATATTTGTAAGGGTAGAAATATTCATAAAATACTTTAAATATGAGAATTAAGATTTGATAGATCAAATGTTTAAATTATAAGACTTGTTAGAATATAAAAATGTCTTATGAATTAAAGGGGATTTAAACACTTGAAATTTTTTTTTCTAATAAATCTCCCTTATTATAATTGTTGATGTAGGGATTGATATGTGGCCATGCAAACGGGGCCATGCAGTGGACGAAGACGTATGGACCCTGTGGAGATATATTTTTAGAGTTCCAACACGTGGCAAGGTGACGCCGATGTGTCAGCCGAGGTGCCACGTGTCATGGTAGTTATACCGAGGTGATCTTGGAGTTACCGAGGTTATCTGCAAGAATACCAAAATTGAGATAAGCGGATACGGGACAAGAGTCCTAGGATAAAGAAAGACTTTAGGGTGGATAAGGGTAAATACTCTTAGGGAGTTTATCCTTATCTCTTGAGAAATCCAAAATAAGCACTGAATTGGAGTCCATAGGAGCCAAGCTTCTAGTGGGACTAGGATTAAGCAAACTATAATAGAAAGGCACCCCCATGGGTCTAAGGTTTGCAATTGATACCTTGAGCATTGTTTTAAGCACTATTAATCATCTTTGAGAAATACACTGACTTGATCGTCGGAGTGCCCCCGGGTGGAAGAACCACCGCCGGAGCCTTCTCTTTCTATGCAGGACAGCAGGGTGTCATCTATTCTACCTGTGTTCTACAGCTGAATTACTAAGGTGGGCAGTGTGATCGGAAAATCACTCACACAATTTGGCGCCGTCTGTGGAAAAAAAAGATGAATAGATGGCTAGTGACGGATAGAAAGAAAAGATTGGGGACGACGCTCCTACTAGGAGTAACAGACCTATCGACCTTGATGTCGAAGGGGACAACCACAATACAGAAATTCGTAACCAGGGGGACGGAGGAAAAGACGTCGGCTAGGAGGGCTACACTTCAAAGAAAACAGACCAAAGCAGGTACTATAACGAAGATAACCTCCAGGTATGGAGGGATAGGTGCCTACGGAGGGATGAGGAAGTAAAAGAATTGACAGACAAGTTGGCAGACCTGCAGTCGGTCGTCAACTTCATGATGCAAAACAATGTCATGCACCACTGCACTCCACGCAGACACGCCGATTCCAAAGAATTAATACCTGCATGGAGGAAGGAAAACAATTCCCGAAGCACCCCAGCACCCCAAGAGCGGAAGGCACTCTCACCCGCCTTCCAAGGAAGTCGGAAGAGAGGAGTCGAGACAAGAGATGTCCCAAAGGACATATCACACGAAGGACCCAGCGCACAAAGAACATCGGCATGTCCAAGGACAGGCGCTCTGCTTTGACACAACCCATGGAGAAAGGTCGAAACGGGCCCACTATGAGGCCGAAAGTAGTGTACCGAAAAGACTGAAGTCCAAAGATGGCCGAGCTCCAAGGAGGGTAAACAAGACCTGAGAAATTACCTCAAGAGGAAGGAACAGAATGCTGAAGTCGAGGTTACCTCACCCGACAAACCAAGGACACCGTTCTCGGTAGAACTGGACAAATTTGAGGCACCAAAGAGATTTAGTATACCGAGATTTCAAATATACGATGGTAAGTCAGACCCTAACTTCCACGTTGGATTATTTTTTAACTCAATGGCATTATACAGTGGAAACGAGCCGTTGCTCTGCAAAGTGTTCCCTTCGTCCTTTGGGGAGATCGCATCAGATTGGTTTCACAAACTGCCAAAGGGAAGCGTAAAGACTTGGGAAGGCCTAGCCGAGATTTTTGTGGCTAGGTTCGTGACAAACAAGTTGCAGCCATTAAGGGTGGACGCATTGATGGCTCTGAAGATCAACAAGGATGAAGGCCTTAGGGCCTATGCAAAAAGATACTACGAGGTGTTCAATCGAATACCCAAATGCAACCAAGAAGTGGCGGTCGTGTCTTTCAAGAACAGCCTGAAAGATGATTGTTCACTACGGAAATCTTTGGCAAAGACATTGCCAAAAAGTATGGAGGAGCTCATGGAAAGAATCGAGAAGTATGCCAGAACCGAGGAAGATACATCGGGGAATAAAGAGATAAAACAAGAAAGAACCAACGGCTCGCCGAAGCGAGGCCGAGGTAACAACAGGTTCAACAAACAAGAAACGGAATTGAGGGCCAAACAAAAGGACGATCGTGTTCAATCCCCCCACAAAGTCCTGGATCAAATCCGAAACCAACCCTATTTCAGAGCACCGGCAAAGGCCCCAGGAGAATACATGGGAAGGAACGTCGGTAGGCGTTGTGCTTACCACAATGAAGAAGGGCACCCAACCCAGGGCTGCAGAGCCCTAAGAGCACACTTAGAGGACTTAGTGAGACAAGGCCATCTGCGAGACCTTGTCGACGAAGCCAGGACAAGAGAGGAACATGCAAGATTGCCTCAAGCACCAGCAGCCCCGCCTCCCCCAGCACAGCAACCACAGGCAGGGGGACCACGGGTGGTTAATGTGATCCACTCAAGGGTTAACGAGAACGAAGTCAGAGGAGAGACCCAGAGGGTAAGGCATTTACAGCATGTCCACCAAGCTGGGGAAAAGAGACATCGGCTAGAGGAGTGCCAAGGACCGATGATAGCTTTTACTGAAGCCTACCTAGAGATGGTCCAACATCGGCATAATGATGCCTTGGTAGTATCCCTCCAGGTTGGGGAATGCCAAGTGAAGCGCATCTTGATTGATCAAGGCAGCTCTTGCGACATCATGTACGTTAGATGTTACAAGGAGCTGGGCCTTCACCCAAATGACATAGAAGGATCCAATGGCCCAATGGTCGGCTTCAATGGAACGCCGACATGGCCGCTAGGCGCAACAGGCTTGGAAGTACAAGCCGGCACAAAGAAAATCAAGACGGAATTCATTGTGATTGACACACCCTCACCATACAACATCATCTTGGGAAGGCCATGGTTGCATGCAATGGGGGCAGTTTCCTCAATATTACATCAACTATTGCGGTTCCCAACAGAGCTTGGGATCGAAGAAATCAGAGGAGATCAACTACAGGCAAAAACTTGCTCCATGGCAGCAATGAAATCAACTTGCAACATCCAAGAACCAGAGAAGGCGGAAATCGAAGACAAGGACATGGAGGTCCTAGATGATGTCGGCAAGGAACCAGCCGAGAAAAGTGAGGAAACACTAAAGAAAATCCTCGTCCAGAAGGGCGATGAAGAACGTTTCTTTCTTCTCGGCTTAGGCTTAGCCGAAGAAGAAGAAAGAGAACTGGAAGCTTTTTTGAGAACAAACATAGAGGTGTTCGCCTGGACACCTTATGAAATGCCTGGCATTGACCCCGAGGTCACATGTCACAAACTGAACGTCGACAGCCAAACTTGTAGTACAACGAGCCAAAAGACCGACGTTGATACATGTCGAAGCAGTGGAGGAAGAAGTAGATAGACTCTTGGAAGCCAGGGCTATCAGAGAAGTCAATTATCCGACTTGGCTATTAAACACTGTGGTAGTAAAGAAGAAAAACGGTAAATGAAGGGTCTGCATAGATTTTACGAGCCTGAACAAAGCCTGTCCCAATGATAGCTTTCCCCTGCCCAAGATTGACCAGCTGGTAGATGCCACATCTGGACATAGAAGGATGAGCTTTCTGGATGCTTATAGAGGGTACCACCAGATAGCCATGTACCCCCCAGATGAGGAGAAAACAGCGTTCATCACCCCAAAAGGCCTGTACTGTTACAGAGTAATGCCTTTTGGGTTGAAAAACGCAAGAGCAACTTACCAAATGCTGGTAACCAAGATGTTCAAACACCTGATTGGCCAAACAGTAGAAGTCTACATCGATGACATGGTCGTGAAGACCAAGGAGCCTAGGGGTCATCTGGCTGACCTAGTAGAGGTCTTTGAAATCCTCAAAACATATCGGCTCCGACTCAACGCATCAAAGTGTGCGTTCGGAGTTGGATCTGGTAAGGTCTTGGGGTACCTAGTGACAAGAAGAGGCATTGAGGCCAGCCCAGATCAAATCAAGGCCATCCTAGATTTACAGAGCCCGACATCGGCAAAACAGGTACAGATGCTTACTGGAAGGGCCGCAGCCCTAAACAAGTTCATTAGCAGAAGCTTAGACAAATGTACACCTTTCTTCAACCTGGTAAAGAAAGCCACGGATTTCCTTTGGACAGAGGAATGCGAGACCGCGTTGGCCGACCTAAAGAAGTACCTGACTACGACTCTAGTCCTCTCAACACCTGAACCTGGGGAAGAGCTGTTTTTATACTTAGCAGTTTCAGAACATGCAATAAGTGCGGTATTAATCCGAGAAGAAAAAGGGGGAGCAAAAGGCTATTTACTATGTAAGCAAAACCTTGGCCAACGCAGAAACAAGGTATCTACCCCTAGAAAAATTAATGCTAGCCTTAGTGATGGCTTCAAAGAAGTTGAACCATTACTTTCAGGTGCACAAGATTGTAGTGCTAACAGAGCACCCTTTGAAACCCTTACTACAGCAGGGAGACTTAACTGGAAGAATAGTAAGATGGGCAGTGGCCTTGGGCCAGTACGACCTAGAGTTCAGGCCAAGAACGGCAATTAAGGGCCAAGTTTTGGCCGACTTCATGGCCGAGTTCACCCCAGAATCCAACGAACATCAGGCTCTGTTTAGCCAAGATGAACGTTGTCCCAGCAAGTAAAGAGAATCCCAGCCAAAGGCAAAAGAACAAAGGAATGACAAACTCAGACCCTGTAGCATTTACATCGGCGACTCCTTCAGACTGTTTGTCGATGAAAGTTCAAACCGACAAGGAGCAGGGGCAGGAGTACTACTGATATCTCCAGATGGAGAAATAATAGAACAGTCTATCCGTTTGGGGTTCAAGGCCTCAAACAATGAAGCAGAATACGAAGCATTAATTGCAGGGCTAAAGCTGGCAGCAGCAGCAGAAGTAGATGAGGTAATAGTTTTTTGTGATTCATAGCTTATTGTTAACTAGTCAACAGGAGAATTCGCTGCCAAAGACGAAAGGATATCGGCATATGCAAAAGAGGTCATCAGATTGGCAGCCTTATTTCAGAACTGTCGACTACTCCAAGTAAGCCGAGATGATAACTTGACGCCGACGCGTTAACCCGCAAGTTCAATACGATTTGGAAAAACAAGGACAATTCTGATTGACTATATGTCGGGCCCGAGCATAGAACCACAGAACACAGAGCAGGAAGCAATGTGTGTGGACATGAGGCCCAGCTGGATGGATGCAATTGTTGCATTCCTAAAAGAAGGAAAGCTGCCAGAAGACCGCAAGGAGGTACATAAGGTCAGATTGAAGTCGGCAAGATTCAGTCTCACAGCGGACAGACATCTCTACAGAAGGTCATTCACTGGACCCCTCTTAAGGTGCGTACACCCTTTACAGGTTGAACATTTTTTATATGAAATTCATGAAGGAGTTTGTGGAAGCCACGCTAGAGGCAGATCACTAGCTCACAGGGCCATTACCCAGGGATATTGGTGGCCCTACATGCAGAAAGATGCAGAAGCATACGTGAAGAAGTGTGAACAATGCCAAAGGTTTGGACCTTTGATACACCTTGACCAATCAAAGATCCAAATTTCTTGGCCATTTGCCCAGTGGGGCATGGATCTTGTTGGACAACTTCCCCAGGCAACAGGGCAGATAAAATACTTACTGGTAGCAACAGATTACTTCACGAAGTGGATAGAGGCAGAATCTCTTGCCAAAATCCGAGATGTGAATGTCAAGAACTTTATATGGAAAAACATCATCACCAGATTTGGGATTCCAAGAGCAATAGTTGCCGACAACGGAACGCAGTTTGACAGCAAACTCATCAAGAACTTTTGTGCGAAATTCAAAATCAAGAATTACTTTTCAACACCAAGTTTTTCCCAAAGTAATGGGCAAGCAGAAACATCCAACAAAGTAATTTTGGATGGAATAAAGAAGAGGCTGCAGGCAGCAAAAGGAAAGTAGGTAGACGAATTACCCAATGTGCTTTGGGCATATCGGACTTCGCCGAGAAGATCAACAGGGGAATTCCCTTTTGCCATGGCTTATGGCACAGAAGCAGTCATTCCACTGGAAGTCGGCATCCTAGGGATCCGAACCCAGGGAGTTGAGAATGGGACTAATGACATATTCTTAGCCCGAGATCTGGATCTTTTGGAAGAACGAAGAGAGAAAGTTGTAATTCAGCTCGCAGCATACCAGCAACAACTTGCCAGAGCTTACAACAAGAAGGTCAATCCAAGGGATTTTCAAGTCGGCGACCTAGTCCTGAGAAAAGTCGTCGGCAACAAGAAGGATCCCAGAGAGGGCAAGCTTGGCCCAAACTAGGAAGGACCCTACAGAATCACTTCGATATTAGGCAATGGAGCTTACCGACTTGAAGATAATGAGGGCAAAGCATTGCCTAGACCATGGAACACTTGCAATCTGAAATTTTTTTATCATTAGATGTTCTTTGTTATTTTTTCAAACGTTATCAATAAAATCATAGCATAATTCCTCTACACTGATAAAAGTTGCGCAATATTATTTCTGAATAATGAGAACCCAAGTGGAACTCAGGTTCACATTGGGGGCAAAGAGAAGAAGAATATGCTTAACACTTGTTGAAATTTGTAGCAATTTACAAGTTGAAATTAAGCCGAGGTTATTCCTTATCTTCACTTGTTGAAATTTGTAGCAATTTACAAGTTGAAGTTAAGCTGATTCCTTATCTTCACTTGTTGAAATTTGTAGCAATTTACAAGTTGAAGTTAAGCCGAGGTTATTCCTTATCTTCACTTGTTGAAATTTGTAGCAATTTACAAGTTGAAGTTAAGCCGAGGTTATTCTTTATCTTCACTTGTTGAAATTTGTAGCAATTTACAAGTTAAAGTTAAGCCGAGGTTATTCCTTATCTTCACTTGTTGAAATTTGTAGTAATTTACAAGTTGAAGTTAAGCTGATTCCTTATCTTCGCTTATTGAAATTTGCAGCAATTTACAAGTAAAAAAAAAGCCGAAGTTATTGCTTAAACACTTGTAGAAATTTACAAGTTGGTTAACCCGAAGAAAATGCTTAAACACTTGTTAAAATTTGTAGCAATTTACAAAATAACGTTAAACCGACATATGATCATCTGTTGAAATTTGCAGCAATTTACAGGTTGAAGTAAGAGCTAAGTATATCGTTTAAACACTTGTTGAAATTTGTAGCAATTTACAAGTAGATCATTGTTTAACACTCGTTATAACTTGAGGAAAGTCTTACAGATTGAAATAAAAACAGTATATGTTTTACACTTGTTAAAATTTATGAAAAGTTTACAGGTCAGTATCTTGCCGAAGTAAAGCTTGTAGTCATTATACCTGAGGTATTCGACCCCGAGAAAATTGCACAACGAAGGGAAAGTGTGAAAGGCATGCAAAATATTCTGAGTATAGAATCATACAGAAGTAATGAAAAGAAAATAACAAGTGAAGCATTCAGAAAAAACAGTTGTAGTTTTTCACAAAAGAGGGTACAACCAAAGAGTAACTGTTCCGAAGACGGCACATCGGCCACATAAAGAAACTTATACTACCCAAGAAACAAAAAAGTACAAAAGACATCAAAGTTATGATCCCTCAGCTTCATGAAGAATTTGGGTTTCAACCTCGGCAGATTCCTGAAGAACAACTTCGGCCACTTTCTCCGTTGCAAGTTCTGCATCGATCTCAACAAGAGTTTCGTCAATACTCTTGTCGATTAGAGGCACGTCGGACGAAGCATGCTCAGGAGTAGTTTTCTTGGCAACCTCATCACCCTTTCATCTTGAGTCAAGTCCAGGACTTGCTCAGTTGAAGGAAGGGACTTCGACCTAGTAGCCTCATTTGTTTTTCTCACCAAGGCATCACCCTCTTCATCATCTTCAGATTCTGAATCTTCTTCAGATTGAGCTGGTAGGGGAGGTGGAGGAAATGGAAGAGGAATGGCATCAGCTTTCCTCAAAGGTGAGTCCTCTGGGACATTAAGCTTCTTGAGAAGGGACATCCAACCAAGGGAGAAATCCCTGTTGCACGCCTGCTTCACTTGTTGCTCATAGGCCTCAGTCACATCGGCCATACCCTGATTATACGCCTTGTCATCGGCTTCTTTTATTTCTGCTGCCTTAGTGGCCAAGGCATCTTCTAGCTCATTCTCGGCCTGGGCTGCCTTATCTTCAGCCTCTTTTAGCTGAGATTGAAGAACTTTATTTACTGCCTCAGCGACACCAGCCTTTTCCTCGGCATTGTCCCTCTCTTTCATGGCAACCTCGGCTTGGTTCTCCAATGTTTTCATCTTTGACTGTAGGTTCTTAATTGATTTCTGGAGGGTAGTGACTTCCCTCTTTTTCTTGGCTAATTTTTCACGGTTCTAAAAAGATTGCATGGAGAAAGAGTGGGCGTGCTGGATGGCCTGGAAGAAAACAGAAGCATTAGAAAAAATTCCAAGTGTGAAATAATGAGAAAGGAAGAAAGAGTACCAGACAAAAACACTTACTTGAACAGAGTGTTGCAGCATCAAAGCATAATTTTCATATTCACTAAACCCGGCGTTACGTTCCAAATCGCCTGGGAGAAGCAGTGCAATGCTAAGTGCAACACCGACATTTATATCATCGGCGCTATCACTAGCCATTACAGGCTTGTCCTCCAATGTTATTTCAGGGGCCCAGGGGGCATTGGGCTTCTTTGACCCTGAGGTCGTTGCAGATGACCTCGGCCTTTTAGATTTGGTGGATTCGGAGGGAAGGGCTTCAGCGGACCTCTTCGTAGGGACAGAGGCAGTTTTTTCGCTCGGAGCTAGCTGAGAAATCGGCAGAGTGTCTTCAGTCTCAGTTTGAGGCTCTTTGGCCTTTGGTTGGGCCTTCTTGTCTCTTTTTGGCTTAGGTGGAAGCTGCGTTTGCGTTGGAAGAGCATCAACGTCGGTTGGGAGGCTGGCTAACAGATCTTTGGCCACAGGCTTTGCGCGACCCATCTCGGCTGCAAGAACAAGACGTCGGCGACGTTTGCGTTGGGATGGTGGGATTAGATATTGAGCCGAAGTAGACGGCTGTACTACTGAATCGGATGTTGACCCTTGATCAGCTCGAGATGTTGATGCAGTTTGTGGAGTTAAGGCAGAAGGTGGAGAAAGGTTTTTTTTTCTTTCTTTTAGGAACGTCAGGCAAAGTTGACTTGTACGTTGGAATAAAATTGAGCAGAAGAGGCGCTTTCCTTTTTTCCACTGGCAAATCTAAAAGTTTCTTCAAATCTCTGCTTGGGACGTAGGATTGGCGAAAGCTTTTAGGTGGCTTACGAACATCTGCAAGAAGAATAGACATTAGAAACAGACAGAGTATTGAGGACTTGAAAAGAAACAACTAAGTATTGACACTGGGCTCTTACCCTTGCCCTCTTTAACTGACCGAGGAAGAGGGTAGAGATGGGCATCATCGTCTGGGGCAAACTCCCAATTTCCCGAGGTAATGAGGTAGTCATCTCTAGCCCCCTTGTTGGAGTCTGGGAGGTCGGCTATGATTTTGAATTCTGTTGACCTCGGCTTAAGGTAATAAATGTAGCCTTTTTCTTTCAAATTAAGGGCACACATGGTATAGCAGTACTGTATATCGGCTAAAGTAATCCTAGCATTTTCCTGTTTTGCTAAGGCTATAATACCATTAATCACTCGATAAGAATTTATGGCTAGTTGCATGGGGTTTAACTTGTAATAGTGGAGAATCTCACGGAAAAGGATGTTGAGTGGGAGCCGAAGTCCACACTCAATAAAGGCAACTATGGGGAAGGGCATGGAGTCGTCAGTAGGCATGATGGAGTCATCATCCCCAGCCAATCTCAGATGGACATCGGCTAGGATTTCAAACTCCTGTCTAAAAAATTCTAGTTTGGTTGGGGTGTTTACCCTATGTCTCCACATGCCCATGATATCGGCTTGAATGGTCAAGGTGGGATTTCAAAAAGAAGATGTTTTGAAGGGGGTAATTGAGACCTCGGCAAAAACCTAGGTAAGTACTGGTTTCAGTTTTTCCTAAATTTTGGGTACTACATAACAAAATCCCAAACCTAGATCTATGGAAGCAAGAGTTGAAGGCACGGATCTGGAAAACAGAAAAGCAAGGATGTGCTTTAGAATCAAGACCAGAGATGAATTATCAAGAGTATTGTATGTGCAAGGGGTATAGGGTCAAGAACAGTGACAAAAAAGTGGTGAAACAGTGCAAGTGTTCAAGACATGGACAAAAGCAAAATTAAAGCATTCAGATATGTGGTTCACAAGATAAATGCGTGAACAAAACAGTAATGGCAACAGGTAATGAAGAAAATCAACAGGATTGAAAACGAAAGGAACAAAAGCTTACCAGAAAGAATGGAGCCGACACGAAGATCGCCGAAATCAGACGACGATTTCAGAAGTAACAGAACGGCAAGGCTTCACCAGAAAGGAGAAACTAAGGCAATTGCAGAGCTTGAAATCTAGAACAATGGCGGATTGAAAAGCAATTCAGCTAGAGAGAGGAAAAGTAAGAGAAATCAAAGTGCAAAGTGAAGAGGCGGAAAAAGGGAAAAAACAAGTTTTGTCAAAAACTTGAAACGGCGGCAAAGATAGAGCAATTAATGCTCCTTGAGCAACGTATACGTCAGACGGCGACTGTAGACGCCAGACGGATTTATAGGCGCGTCACAGGCACGAGCCAATGAGGATACAACGCGTAAATAAAACGGTTGAAAAGTGGTGTATGACAGCTCATACACATGAGGGAGTTCATTTGAAGTTCTTGTTCTTTGAAGAAGACATATCGGCCTGAAATGAATGATCTCGGTTGAAGAGTTCTCATGCCGATGTACTGGAAAGAGGAACGATATAGGTTCCATCACCTCAGAATGCCGAAGTAATAAAACCTAGGGGGCAGTTGTGGGGATATATTTTCAGAGTTCCAACATGTGGCAAGGTGACGCTGACGTGTCAGCCGAGGTGTCACGTGTCGTGGTAGTTATGCCGAGGTGATCTTGGAGTTGCCGAGGTTATCTGCGAGAATACTGGAATCCGAGATAAGCGGATACGGGACAAGAGCCCTAGGATAAAGAAAGACTTCAGGGTGGATAAGGGTAAATACTCTTAGGGAGTTTATCCTTATCTCTTGAGAAATCCAAAAAAAGCACTGAATTGGAGTCCATAAGAGCCAGGCTTCTAGTGGGACTAGGATTAAGTAAACTATAAAAGAAAGGCACCCCCATGGGTCTAAGGTACGCAATTGATACCTTGAGCATTGTTTTAAGCACTATTAATCATCTTTGAGAAATACACTGACTTGATCGTCGGAGTGCCCCCGGGTGGAAGAACCACCGCCGGAGCCTTCTCTTTCTGTGCAGGATAACAGGGTGCCATCTATTCTGCCTGTGTTCTATAGCTGAATTACTAAGGTGGGCAGTGTGATTGAAAAATCACTCACACAGACCCCAAATCAGTACAATTATTACAAAAGAAAGCTCTTTACAGCTAATTTGGTTGTACTGTGTGCGGTCTGGTTCAGAAAGTGAAATTATAAATTAAATAGTGAATTAGGTCAGAATTGATTACTTTAGAAATTCTTTAATTTTTATGAAAAATATGTAAAAAATAAAGAAAATAATGTAACAATTTAAAATGATTTTTTAATTTTTTAACTAAAATATATAATTACCAAACGAGGTCTTAGTAGTTTGTCAAATCACGATTTGGACGGTTTTAGGTGAATTGATATAAAGAAAAATATTTTAACCAATTATAAAATATTTACATAATATATAATACTAATTTATATAATATTTTTTTTAAAAAATTAGTGATAAATCTAATTTATAAGTTGTTTAAGGCATTAGGTCCAAGTATTTTTTTTTATTTGTGAGAAATCCACTATTTATGAAATAGTCTGGTGAGAGGTCTTTTTAGTTATTTTGAAAGATGTTTTATTTTTAATTTTATCCCTTAATTTATCTGTATACTTTTTTTACTATCTATTCAAATTATTTTCTATTTGTTCAAATTTTTTTGTCCATCTGTTCAATTTTTTTATGTGCAAATTTTCTATCTGTCCAAATTTTATCTGTGTAAATTTTTTTTCCTGTTCAAATTTTACCTGTCTAAGTTTTTTATTTGTTCAATATTTTTAAATTGTTTCTTCATTATCAACATTATGATCATCAACAACAACTACTTCAGACAATAAATTAATAACAGATTTGTCCCCTTCTAAAAACAATCTAATCTTCAATGGGAAGAACATCATGGGGTCATACAAATGGCACTGTTAAAGGAGATATTATTAGTTGAAAGCACACCAATGTGGAACTTGCTAAAATTTTGTATTTAATGAAAAGGGACATTCTCTTAGCAAGCAATAAGAAGGCCAAAAATTAAAGGTAGGCATAAAAATAAAAAATCCAAACATCCGGCAATGCTATAGACAACTAATTTGCTATCACTAATCCCATCACTAATGAAGTGGAAAAAAAAAAAAAATCAAAACACAACATATACTGTGGCAGTGATAGCTCTAATTAAAGTTTCCAAACATTTTTGAAATAAAAAATCCAAACATCACTTGATATGTTTGACTTTTCACCAACCACCACCGTAGTAGTAATGTAAAATATCACAATATGAACATCTCAGCAAAAACCAGAATATGTTTTGAGCAACAAAAACAAAACATAAGAATCATCACTAAATGCATGGACTACATTTTTGTCACGATCCAAACCCGTCCCTATGGATTTAGCACCGTAACCGGCCAATAATCCGAGATTACCGAAGGCACGCTATGATGAGTACTGATGTCTGATCTGAGTGGCGGAAATACTGATAATAAAATAATGTCCAATGAGCTGTGACAGTCTGTATGCAAAAAGACTTTTCATACATATATACAATCAGTGCAAACCAGTATGTACAACATTTACAATCATTCAGGACAGGGACTAAATCTCTATTAAAACAGTACAGTAACAGTTTATACAAAAACAGAATAGAAAGGAGGAAACTAAAACACTCCATAGCCATTGCTTGAAATAGGCTCGGAACCTCGCAGTGAGGCACAAAGGTTGGCTGACAAAACAAGAGCTTGCCTGAAGCTCCTAGCAGCGGTCTGGTGCTTGAACACCTACATATATATATGAGCAGTGAGCTAAAGCCCAGTGAATAACATAATGCGTAAAGAGGTTAAGAATGAATGTCCTTTCAGTATTGAAAATAGTCAATTGATTCAGTATATCAGTTATTCAGTCATAACAGTCATATGTGGTACATCCATTAGCATACCAGTACAGTAAACAGTAGGTCTTAAAAGACCGAGCAGCCAATGATGGCCATCATAACAATAAACAGAAGTTCCAAGATAGGAACTAACAGAGATCTCTGTAACAGTAGCAGTAACAGTAACAGTAGTTGCTATGGATGCCACAATATAGTTCAGAATAGAGGACATACATTCATTCAATTAACAGTATCAATTCAGAAATAGTACAGTTTAACCATTCAGAAGATATTCATATTTGAACATATCTTTACACAGTTGTTACTCACAGAGTTCTGGGCTACAGTTAAGCTAGAGCTCGTCTCTGGATGCCAACCCTACACAGTTACAGAGTGAACACACACTAAGCTACACAGTTGGGAAAATAGTAACTTAATCCCTAATTAGACTCGGTGTGGTTCTACATCTAAATCCTCATTAAGATGCTTTAAACTAGGCCTAAGAATGCCTAGGATGGGATGAGGATGCAAAGATGCACTTTAAAAACATTTTCAGAATTTTCAGAAAACGAGCATAGGTTACTCCGCTCGAGCAGACATGCAGACAAAGGTTTCTGCTCGAGCGTAAAATTATCCGCTCGAGCGTAATGCAAAACAGTCAAAAGTGCTGGATGGGTGAAAATCACGCTCGATAGGGCGCTCGACACCCTTCGGCGTAGACACAATGTCGCTCGGCGTAAATTACCCTCGGCGGGCGCAAAACACAATAAAACGCTGGGAGCACGATTTTCACGCTCGAGCGCCAGTCTCCCCGCTCGAGCGTGAGTTCAAAATCTGGAATTCCTAGATTTGAACCTCAAGCTCAAATTCAACTTCAAATGAATCAAATTCGATCCTCTTGGGCTAATTTTCTGGAAAACACATCAAAACTCATAATATAACATGTTTCAAAGATCAATTTAAGAAATCAAAACCCAAGGGTAGTTCAATTAAATCCAATTTCAAACAACATTTTCATGAACAAGATGAACATGGAACATGCAAGAATTTAAACACTTCAAAGCTTCAAATAATTGTTCTAGTGAGCCAATCTCTCCATAAACAAGATGAATTCATGGTCCATTGTAAAAATATGAACATGCATGGGTAATTCCATGAACAAACACTTCAAAACTCATGAATGGCAACATGCATGTATGGAATGAGCTTCAATTCAACATTATAGGCCATATCTTGGCTCTAATCTTCAATAATCCTCTAACACATGCTAGAAGCAACTCAAATTAAACACAATAAGGTAAAAGCTCTACCTTATGTCTTGAATTAAAGGTCTAGGAGCTCAATTTTGCAATACTCTCTTCAATTCCTTCAATTTCCAAGCAAAACTATCAAGAACAACTCAATTCTCTTACACTCTCCCTCTCTTCTCTCTTGGTCGGCTATAACAAGGAATTTGGCTGAGGAAATGTGTATGAATGAGTGTTGTAAGGCTCAAATATGGTCTAAGGTAGTGGCCCACTCACAATGGCATTTTGGTAGATAAAACCAACTTATGTGTTTTACATTATCTAATCTAATTTAATCATACTGAATCACATTTCAGATAAATATGCCATAAAATCACATAAATTCTAATGATCATAAAACATCAATCGATTTCAAATTCGGCCGCCGATAAGGCCTTCAATTCGCAATTTAAAACACAAAACATGGACAGATAAGTTTAACAGTCGACAGATAGATATGTATTTAAACTAGTATATTCAATCAGTCAGTTCAGTATTTCAATCAATTCGATTACTAATCATGTTGATCTCGGTTTAGCGATGTCGATCGGGTTATCGATGTCGGTGGTGAGGGTTATTACAATTTTGGACAAACACCTATAACTTGAATAAAAAAAACCTACATCTAAAGAAACTACTGCAAGTCTGCAAAACCAAAAATTCAATTAGTGATGTAATAACCCAAAGAAAAGAAAACTTGTACCAAAGTAATTGATGATCAAAACAAATTCGTTCAACTTTAAAGCTCTAGGATGAGAAAACAATGAGAGCATAAGATATGGTTAAAAAAGTAGAAATCCAAGAAAGAGTCACATTTATGACAGAGATATGTGACTAGATCTAAGATCGATGAACACAGAGAAGAGGAAGAAGAGTGACTGTGAAGCTGAGTGAAGAAGAAAATGGAGAGAGAAGGAGTTGCCATTGTAGTTGGAGTCTAGATCTGAGATCTATGAACACAGAGAAGAGAGGTTGCCACTGCTGCCGGTGGAGGAGGAGGCGGAGTAAGGCGGTTGGAGGCCAAAGGAGTACGACGGATTAGGATTTCCGACAACAAAGCTGGGGGTGGTCAAGAACTTCGATGGAGATGACGGTGACAAATCCGTGGTGGTCACGGCAGTCACGGCGGCGATGGCAGAAGACAGAGAGGAAGAGGAGGCGACGGCGTGGTAGTAGGGAGGAGAAAGAGAGAGAGAGGCTGAGAGAGATGGTATGATTTTGGTTTTGTTTCCACCGTCTCTCTCTCTCTCTCTCTCACAGAGCTCTGTGAAATGCTCTATCTTTAGGTTTCAAAATCTCTCCATCTCATTTTGCTCTGTGTGGTCTGATGTGGGGTATATAATATGGGTAGTTTGGTCATTTCACAATCTAACCCAACTCCCCCAACCATTAATTTCCGGCAATACCATCCCCATTATTTCTTGATCTGATTCTGCTCCCTGTATATTACACGAGCATGAAACAAATTAGAGATCACTAGATTCAGATAGGTATTGCAATCAAACAAATCAGCAAATCACAAAAAATTACCAACTCATATTAACATAATTAAGATTCGAACGTTTATCTTATTGACATCTTTGCACACTTGATCAAGAATCGAAGGTTTGGGGGGCTTTTGGGGGTTAGGTGCGTGAAAAGAAGAACGAAGAAGGAAAAAAAAAAAAAAAAAAAAAAAAAAAAAGAAGAAGACAAAACAACGTCATTTTTATATGCACTATCGGAAAGCCCTACAGAGGATCTGGACTCCTTTTGGGAGGGGGGAGGGGGAAGGCTCTCAATGGCCTTGTTTGGGAAAGGTTAAAAAATGGTTTTTTAGGTTAAAATTTACAAAATGAAAAAATAAGTTAAAATAATTAATAAGACAAAACGTCACACACAATTCATAATCATTTCATTTTTTCTCTCATAAACATCCCATCTAGCTATAAAAAAGTCCAACCATCTTCCCAAACACAAAAATTTTAGTCTAGTAAAATGGTCAAAAATTAACATAGCCAACTTCCCAAACAAGGCCAATATGTTAAAGCTGGTAGAATGGGCAACTAGTTGTTTGTTATTGTAATGGTTCTGCTTTTGTGATGGATGTTATGTTAGGTTGATCGTAGTTAGTGCATCTCTTGGTCCAAGAAAACAAGGCTTGAAAGACTAGCAACTGTTGATGTGATGTTTTGATTTCTCGCTTCGCTTAGTTAGTTTGGGTTTTGTTTAGTTGTGTAGGTTGGGCTTTGCTATGTTTTACTTGGTAGACTTGTTTAGTAGTCTATTCATTTTTTTACTAAGACGGATTTGGTAAAATTTTGTACCAACAATTATATAGAATTAATGATTTAGTTTTTTTGGCTTAAAGTAATTATAATAAAATTTTGAAATTACAATTATTTGATAAATTTAATTAAATTTTTTTTTTTGAATGAGTTACATAATGGTGTCTAAAATATTAACCAATCGAAATGGGTCATTTTTCTAGTGCATTAACTTAGATATGCCTGTTGGAGTGTTCCAAATTGAGATGAGTAGACTTGAATAGGATTGATGAGCTTGTTTTATAGATGAGTGGACTTGAGTAACATGCCTCTTCGAGGAATTGCTGCTCATTAAGTCCACAAAGTAGCATAGTTAGTTCATTGCAATAACTGAATTGAAGAGCATCTAGGCAAATGCAGAGTTTGAAGAGGAATCAGGGGACATACTCTTCTCGGTGGCCTTTCACTGTCGCACCTTCCTACCTATCAATGGAGATATCATGCTCGGAGTTGTGCACAAGATACATAGAAGGGATGGTCTTCTTAATATGTGGACCCACGAAATATATTTATCTATCAGCTCAAAAGATGCCAAATTTCTACTATGCCCAATAGAAAACACGAGAGATCTTCACTAACGACGATCACTCGAGGATAGAGAATGATGTGGTTATCCGTTTTGTGGTCTTCGCTGTGAGATGGAGAAAGAAACATTGGGACATAGAAAGAGATTTCATAATTCTTGCTAGTTTGGAAGGTGATTGCCTTGGACCTGTTTCGTTGACTGGGTACGATGAGTTGGAATTATAAAGGTTGTTTTTTCTTCATATACACTAAATTATGTAGGTTGTGGTGGATAGTGAAAAATGTTGTTTCCTATAGTGAAATTTGAAGCTGATGAACAATTGTTTACCCTACAGCTTTGCTTCTGTATGTAGATAGAAACATTATACTTCAATGAGGATGTTTTTATATAAAAGTGCTTACGCATTGTACCCAACATAAATGATTGTCTTACAGAAAATTATAGCTTGTAGTTTGGGTCTTCCATGTTATGAAATGACTCTTGTTAACACCCCAATGCTTCAGTATCTGTCACTACAACAAAAACACATTTTAGTGACAATATACTAGCGGCATATTTTTAAAAAATAACACAAAAATAATATTTTGTGGCACATTTTAGAAAAATGTCACAGAGCCACAAATATAAAAGGCTCTAGTGACATTTCAATAAAGAAGTGCCACATCACTACAATAAAAATGTGATCTAGTAACATCAATTTTATGGCATTTTATAAAAGAATAACACAAGAAATTGTTTTAGTGACACTTATTAACAGATGCCACTAAACTTTAGTAGCAATGGCAATTTTTTTTTAAAAATGTCACTAAACTAAGTGCAAGTTACTTTTCATGGCATTCTGAGAAATGCTACTAAGCCAAAAACTTTCCAAGCTATCTAATGACATTTTTTGCAAAAACAAAAAATGCCAATATGCTCCCAAAATTTTTAAAATGCACAAAATAAATATAAACAAATATATTGAACTCAATATAACATGTTTTTCAACTGTACTTGCCACATGTACAAAATTAATCAACGACTTTATATGAATTAACTGAATAAATAAAATTTCAAACTACTCTCTTATATAATGATAAAGTTACTTGAATTTTTAATTGAAATAAATTTCTGACATTATCAAAAAGTGTTAATTAACTTGATGATTTATTAATAAAATTGATCATTTGTTATTAAATTGGAAACTTCAAGGGGCGTGATTTGGTCTTTGTTTCATTTTAGTCTATGTAGTTTCAATTGACTCGATTTTGACTCTAAATTTATGGATTTATCTCAATTTATTCCAATTGTTTATAATTGTTGGGTAAATTACATCAATAGTCCTTACGTTTTGTTGTTCCCTAGTTTCAATTGACTCAATTTTGAACCTTAATTTTAGATTTTTCGTCAATTTAGTCTAATTGATAACATCTTTAAGGTTTTTGATAGAAAATTTTCACTTGATCGGTTATAGTCATTGAATTGACCAAGTTTATGATTTTGCTCATAAAATGATGACACATGTTGCATTTGCCATGAAAAATTGCTATCAATTGAACCAATTTGAGACAAAATAAAAAACTCAAGGTCAAAATCGATTCAATTGAAATTACAGGAATTAAAATGACACAATAGCCAAAATTGAGAGACTAACAATGTAATTTTCCCTAATTGTTAGCATTTTTTAATGAAAAATATGCACAAGTCATTTTTTTTTATAAACAAAATTACGAATTTGCTCAATTCAGTAAATTAATTTCAACCAATTCAGTGATCTTTTTTTTGTCAAAAACACTAACGGTATTATTAATTAGACGAAATTGACACAAAATTTAAAATTAAAAGTCAATTAATCTAATTAAGAGTGTAAGTACCAAAATTAATATTTATTTATTTTTATTTAAACTGTGAACAAACTTATCTAAAATAAATAAATAAATAAATTTTTGGTATACCAATTCATCACCTCATTACCAATTCTCCATATATATATATATATATTATAAAAACAGAGGAAATAAGACTTACAGGAAGGCAAAGGTAAAAAAAAAAAAAAAAAAACCTACTAAACTACACCAAATGACTTAGAGTAGCTATGGGACAAAATTGATTTTGGTGAAGCAATCGAATCCACGAATCCAACAAATTTGAGTGAGTTAACCCAATCCACAAGGCCAATAAATCTGAAATTGGTAAAGCAAAATCAATTTTGGCAAGACAAAGAGGCAGGAGCGAAATAATGAAGTAAGGGTGTATCATTCTTCATCTTTCTCTCTTTCTCACTCTTACACACAGGCAAACACACACAATACGTCTATCTTTCTTTTTTATTTATGATCTTCTTATTTTAGGTATAAAACTTGATACAATCTAAAAATCTAATATTCTAATCCATGAATTTATTAATTTTCATCTTTTAATATTAAGGGTTAATTGTGATTTACTATTGTATGAGTGATTTTCTGACCACACTGCCAACTCAGTATTCACCGAGAAATCTTGGCAAAATAGATGACACTGGTGACACCTGCAAGAGAGAAGATTCCAACGGTGGGGTTTCTGCCAGGGGCACTCCGAGGGGGCACTCAAGCGATCAAGTCAGTATATCTCTCAAAGATAATCAATTGTTAAACTCACTATTCTAAATATAGATTGCGTACCTTAGACTCATCGGGGGTGTCTTTCTTTTATAGTTAACTCAATCCTTGTCCCAACAGAAGCCTAGCTTCAATGGACTTTAGCTCAGTACTTATTCAGGACTCTTCAATAAATAGAGACAAAACTCCCTAAGAGCTTTATCTTTATCCAGGCTGAGTCCCCTCATCATCTAGGACTCTTGTGCCTTATCCGCTTATCTCGAATTCTGATATCTTCAGAGATAACCTCGGCCTTGCCGAGATCACCTCGGCGTCATGACCAAAACATGTGGCACCTCGGCTGACACGTCGACGTCACCTTGGCCACGTGTTGGTGCTCAGAAAATATATCTCCACAACTGCCCCCTAGGTTTTATTACTTCGGCATTCTAAGGTGATGGAACCTATATCGATACTTCCTGCCAGTACATCGGCTTAAGCCGAGCTCATTTTATAGGCCGACATGTCTTTCTTAAAGATCAAGAATTCCAAGAGCTTCTCCACGCGTATGAGCTGTTATACATAACAACTCAACCGTTTCGGTCACGTGCCTTCCCCTTACTGGATTGTGCTTGTTACGCACTTGTAAGTCGAATTCTGCTTGCGTACACCATCTGACAGATCCGTCGTTCTAGGTTCATTAATTCTGTTTTGCCGCCGTTTCAAGTTTTAACAAAACTTTTTCCCCATTTCCTTATTTTTTCACTTTTTCCCATCGTTTCTGAGGCTTTCTCTCTCTAGCTTTTTATTTCAAACCCTCCATTGTTCAAGCTTCTAAAGCTCTGCAACTTGCTCCGTCTATCTCCTCCGGCGAGGTTCTTGCTAATTTTTTCTGTAGGTGTCGTTCGTCTCACTTCGGCGAACTCAACACCGACTTCTTTTCTTCGGTGAGTTTACTGTTTCTCCTAATTTCAGTTTTTGAAAATCTTCATTACTCGTTGCCATTACTGCTTTGTTCATACATTCGATTTGCGAATCATATATCTGAATGTGATTATTTCACGACTTTGCTCTTGCTCATGTCTTGAATATACATACTGCTCACAATTTTTCTGCACTTTTGCTACTGTTCTTGACCTGTTACACCTGTCTTGTGTTTCTTGATGTTCCTTCACTGTTCTTGACTCTGAATCGCATTATCTGTTTTTGTTTTCCAGATTCGTGTCTTCAATCTTCATCTTCATAGTTTTAGGTTTTGGGACATGTTTGTAGAACCTATTCTAGAAAAAACTGAAACGATTCCCCACAGATTCTGTGTATTCTTAGGCTTTAGCCGAGGTCCCTAAAACCCTCCAAAAACTCCTTCCTTCTGAAATCCAACTCCGCTGAGTGAAGCCGACGTTATGGGTATGTGGAAGCATAGGGTAGACACCCCGACCAAGTTAGATCACTTTAGGCGTGAGTTTGACATCCCGGCCGACGTCCATCTGAGGTTGGCTGGGGAGGATGACTCCATCATGCCTGCAACTGATTCTATGCCCTTCCCTATAGTAGCCTTCATTGAGTGCGGATTTCGGCTCCCACTCAACACCCTTTTTCGTGAGATACTTCACTACTATAAGTTGAACCCGATGCAACTCGCCATCAATTCCTATCGAGTTATTAATGGTATCATAGCCTTAGCCAAACAAGAAAACGCTAGGATCACCTTAGCTGATATCCAATACTGTTACACCATGTGTGGCCTTAAAAAAGATACGGGCTACATTTACTACCTTAAGCCGAGGTCCACAGAGTACAAAATTCTCGCCGATCTCCCTCACTCCAACAAGGGAGCTGGGGATGACTATTTCATTACCTCGGGGAACTGGGAGTTCACTCCAAATGAGGACCTCCATCTCTACCCTCTTCCTCGATCAGTTTTTGTAGAGGGCAATGGTAAGAGCCCTGTGTTCATACTAACTTGTTTTTAAAGTCTTCAATACTCTGTTTGTTTCTAACGTCTGTTTTTCTTGCAGCTCTTCCTTAGCCACTAAAGGGCTTCCATCAGTCTTTCTTTCCCAGCAAAGACTTAAGGAAACTTTTGGATCTGCCAGTCCACAAACGGAAGGCCTCTCTTCTACTTAATTTCATTCCTACGTACAAGTCAGCTCTTCCCGACGTCCCCAAGAAGAAGAAGAAGAAGAGTCTGTCTCCTCCTTCCGCCACAACTCCTCAAGTTGCCTCCACATCTCGACAAGATCAAGGATCAACTTCTGATCCAGCCGAGCATCCGTCAACCTCGGCTCCTTATCTAATCCCAATATCCCAGCACCAACGTCGACGACGAATTGTCTTTTCTGCCGAGATGGGTTGCCAAAGAACTCTTGGCCAGCATCCCATCAACTATTGACGCTCCACCAGCGCAATCCCAACCCCCTTCGAAGCCGAAAAGAATAAAGAAGGCTCAGCCAAAAGCAAAGGTGACTCAGGATCACACTGAGGATACTTTGCCAATTCCGAATTTGGCTTCAAGTGAGAAAACCACCTCCATCCTCGAGAAGAGGTCTGCTGAAACACAACCATCCGAATCCCCTAGATCAAAAAGGCCGAGGTCATCCTCTGCAACCACCTCGGGGTCCCAAAAAGATGATGCCCCCTGGGCCCCCAAAATCGTACTAAAGGACAAGCCAGTTAGGGCTGGCGACAGTGCTGATGACATCAATGTTGGTGTTGCCCTTAGTACCGCTCTGCTTTTTCCTGGCAATCTTAATCGAAACGCCGAGTTGAGTGAATATGAAAACTATGCTTCGATGCTCCAACGCTCTGTCCAAGTAAATGTCTTTATTTGGTCATTTTTCTTTCTTTCTTGTACTTAGAAAATTTTCTAATGACTTTTGTCTTGTTCACTTTCAGGCCATCCAGCATGCTCATTCCTTCTCAATACAATCCTTTGAGAACCGAAAAGAACTGGCCGATAAGAAGAGAGAAGTTACCAGTCTGAAAAAGGCCAACAAAAGCTTACAATCAAAAATGAAGAAGTTGGAAGACCAGGCCGAGGCTCCCATCAAAGCTAAGGACGATGCTGATGAAAAAGTAGGTGCTGCTGAGGCCATTAACAAGGTTCTTGAGGCCCAGAGGAAAGATTCTGAGGAAAAGATGGCCCAAGCCCAAAGAGAACTCCAGGATGCTTTAGCCACCAAAGACGCTGAGCTGAAGGAGGCCGACCAGAAGGGGTATAACGAGGGGGTGGCCGATGTCACGGCAAACTGTGAAAGGCAAGTAAAGCAAGCATGCAACAAGGGTTTTACCCTTGGTTAGATGACTTTGCTAAAAAAGCTTGAAGTCCCCGAGGACTCCTCCCTCAGGAATGCCGACGTCCTTCCCCTTCCATTCCCTCCAATTCCAAGCCAATCCGATGACGATTCTGAGTCTGAGGAGGAGGTTCTGGTGAGGAAGTCCAAGGAAGCCGTTGGGGCCAAGTCCCCTACTCAGAATGAGCAAGTCCTGAACTTGACTCAAGATGAGGAGGGTGAGGAGGTTCCCAAAGATGCTACTCTTGAGAAAGCATCATCCGACGTGCCTCTCACCGACAAGATCCTCGAAGTAACCATTCAAGAAATCGACGCTGAGCTTGCGGCTGAGAAGGCTGCCGAGATATCTTCCCAGCAGTCGTCTGAACTTCTAACCCAACCATCTGCTGTTGCTGAGGAGTCTTGAATTTTGTGTTCTCTTTTTTTCTTCGTTTTGTGCCTTGCACTGTGTTTTTTTTCTTCTTTTTTTGAAACAATGTAAACTTTCCATGTGGCCGATGTGCCTCCTTTTGATTGTTAATACAGCTTCCTTTCCTGCATACTTGTATTGTTCTCTTTACTGCTTTTGCATGATTCTATACTTAGAATATTTTGCATATCTTTAATATACACTTCAATCCTTGTGCAACCTTCTCGGGGTGACACACCTCGGTTATACAAACTGATGATTTACCTCGGCAAGTACAAAAGTACCTTTCTTGGCATAACCTTGGTTTCTCCTTGTAAATTTTTTCATAAAATTTCAACAAGTGTTTAACCTTAGTCTTTAACTTGTAAACTTTTCTTAAGTTTCAACAAGTGTCAAACACCATCTCGGTTTAACTTCAACTTGTAAACTTTTCTCAAGTTTCAACAAGTGTTAAACATCATCTCGGTTTAACTTCAATTTGTAAACTTTTCTCAAGTTTCAATAAGTGTTAAACATCATCTCGGTTTAACTTCAACTTGTAAACTTTTCTCAAGTTTCAACAAGTGTTAAACCCATTTTTCTTCTCTCTGCCCCCTGATGTGAACCTAAGTTCCACTTGGGTTCTCATTATACATGTGTTCCAGAAACAACGTTATGTATCTTTATCAGTCACAAGTGTATAAACATATAAACAAGCGAAAACTTTATTTATGTACTTTGGCAAATGACAAAAGAACAAAAAATTCTAATGATAGAAAAATTTGAGATTGTAAGTATTCCAAGGCCTGGGCAACTCTTTTGCCCTCATCTTCGATTAAGCCCGAGCGGAGAAGAAAGAAGCGTTCTTCATCCCCATCCCGGACGGGGATTTTTTTTCAGTGCTTCTTCACTCTTCTCGGCTGGCTCCTTGCCGACATCCTCTAGGACCTCCACGCCCTCGTCTTCGATCTCTGCCTTCTCTGGTTCTTGAATGCTGCAGGTGGATTTCATTGCTGCCATGGAGCAATTCTTTGCCTGCAGCTGATTTCCTCTGACCTCCTCAATCCCATGCTCTGTTGGGAACCGCAATAGTTGATGCAATGTTGAGGGAACAGCCCCCATTACATGCAACCATGGCCTTCCCAAAATGATGTTGTAAGGGGAGGGTGTGTCAATTACGGTGAACTCTGTTGTTATCTTCCTGGTGCCTGCCTGCACCTCCAAGCTGGTTGTTCCCAGTGGCCATGTCGGCGTTCCATTGAACCAGACCATTGGGCTATTGGATTGCTCTATATCGTCTCGGTAAAGGCCGAGCTCCTTGTAACATCGGACGTACATGATGTCACAAGAGCTGCCTTGGTCAATCAGGATGCGCTTTACTTGGCATTCCCCAACCTGGAGGGATACTACCAAGGCATCGTTATGTGGATACTGCACCATCTCAAGGTCGGTTTCAGAAAAGGACACTACTGGTCCTTGGCACTCCTCTGCTCGATGTCTCTTCTCCCCGACTTGGTAGACATGCTGCAAGTGCTTCACCTTCTGGGTCTCCCCTCTAATTTCGTTCTCGTTGACCTTCGAGTGAATTACATTAATTACCCGAGGTCCTCCTACCTGAGGTTGCTGTGTTGGGGGAGGCGGATCTGCTAGTGCCTGAGGCAGTCTTGCCTGTTCTTCCCTTGTTCTGGCCTCATCGACAAGGTTTCTCAGATGGCCTTGCCTCACCAGGTCTTCCAAGTGTGTTTTCAGGGCTCTACAGCCCTGAGTCATATGCCCGTCTTCATTGTGGTAAGCACAATGCCTGCCAAGGTTTCTTCCCATAAATTCTCCTAGTGCCCTTGCTGGTGTTTTGAAATAGGGTTGATTTCGAATTTGATCCAAGACTTTGTGAATTGGGATTCGGAACATAGTTCTCACTGCTTGTGTAGCCCTCAGTTCTGTCTCTTTCTTGTTTGATCCATTATTACCTCGGCCTCGCTTCGGTGAGCCGTTTCCTTTCTCTTGCTTTGTCTCCTTAGTCCCCGATGTGTCTTCCTCGGCTTTGGCGTACTTCTCGATTCTAGCCATGAGCTCTTCCATGCTTTTTGGCAATGTCTTTGCCAAAGATTTTTGTAGTGGACAGTCGTCTTTTAGGCCGTTCTTGAAAGATATGACCGCCACCTCTTGGTTACACTCTGGTATTCGGTTGAACACCTCATAGTATCTTTTTGCATAGGCCCTAAGGCCCTCATCCTTACTGATCTTCAGAGCCATCAATGCGTCCACCCTTAATGGCTGCAGCTTGTTTGTCACGAACCTGGCTACATACATCTCGGCCAGGCCTTCCCAGATCTTCACACTTCCCTTTGGTAGTTTGTGAAACCAATCTGATGCAATCTCCCCGAAGGATGAGGGGAACACTTTGCAGAGCAACGGCTCGTTCCCACTATACAATGCCATTGAGTTCAAGTACAATCCAACGTGGAAGTTGGGGTCTGACTTACCATCGTATATTTGGAACCTCGGTATACTGAATCTCTTCGGTGCCTCAAATTTGTCCAATTCTACTGAGAATGGTGTCCTCGGCTTAACAGGTGAAGTTACTTTGGTAACGGTATTATGTTGTTTCCTCTTGAGGTAATCTCTCAGGTCTTCCTTGCTCCGCCCAGGACCTCGGCTATCTCCCGACTTCAGTCTTTTCGGCATACTACTCTCAGGTTCATTGTGGGCCCTTTTCGACCTTTCTCCATGAGTTGTGTCGAAGCACAGCTCCTGCCTTTGAACATGCCGATGTTCCTTGGGGTCTGCTTCCTTAGTTCGATGTGTCCTTCGTGACTCTTCTTTCCTCGACTCTCCTGGCCAGACCTCCCTGGAAGGTCGGTGAGAGTGTTTTTCGCTCCTGGTGTGCTGAGGGGCTATTGCGATTGTCTTCTGCCCTCCCTTTTGGGCACTGGCCGCTGGAATCGGTGTGTCCTGCCGCGGGTATGGTGGCTGCATGACATTATTTTGCATCATAAAATTGACGACCGATTGCAGGTCTGCCAACTTGTTTGTCATCTCTTTCACCTCTTCGTTCTTCCGCAGGCATCTATCCTTCCATACCTGGAGGTCGTCCTCGTTGTAGTATCCGCTTCGATCTGGTTTCTTTGGCACGTCGCCATCCTGGCCGACGTCTTTCTTTCCGTGATTCTGGTTCTGAGTCTTCTCATTGCGACCATCTTTTTCCACGTTTGGGTCAACGTGTTTTCCACTCCCAGCAGGGATTTCGTCCCCAACCTTATCTTTATGTCCGTCGCTGGCCATCTATTCTCCTTTCTTTCCCACAGACGGCGCCAAATTGTGTAAGTGATTTTTTGACCACACTGCCAACTCAGTATTCAGCTGGAGAGTATTGGCAGAATAGATGACACCTGGCTGACCTGCAACAGAAAGAGAAGATTCCGGCGGTGGTTCGTCCACCCGGTGGCACTCCGATGATCAAGTCAGTATATCTCTCAAAGATAATCAATTGTTAAACTCACTATTCTAAATATAGATTGCGTACCTTAGATCCATCGGGAGTGTCTTTCTTTTATAGTTAACTCAATCCTTGTCCCAATAGAAGCCTAGCTTCAATGGACTTTAGCTCAGTGCTTATCCAGGACTCTTCAATAGATAGAGACAAAACTCCATAAGAGCTTTATCTTTATCCAGGCTGAGTCTCCTCATCATCTAGGACTCTTGTGCCTTATCCGCTTATCTCGGATTCCAATATCTTCGGAGATAACCTCGGCCTTGCTGAGATCACCTCGGCGTCATGACCAAGACACGTGGCACCTCGACTAACACGTCGGCGTCACCTTGGCCACGTGTTGGTGCTCAGAAAATATATCCCCACAACTATTATTGTATTTATATTGTGATTTTATATAATGCCACACTAGTGTTTGTTTAAATATGTCAGTGAGATCTTGCATTATTTTGCTATGTTTGTTTGTTTTTTAGTTTTTTTTTTTAATCCTGTTGTAAGGATGAATAAGGAAGAAAAAAAAATCCTTTTATTAAATTCTGTTTTGATTTTATATTAGATATTTGCTCAATGTTCATGTGGCTGTTGATGATTTTTTTTTTAAATGTTTTTTTTTTGGTGTCTTTAGATAATAATTTGGTGATATGGGTAGATAAATTCTATTTTTCCAAGTTGGTTATGTGATCTAATGTTTGGGGTACCATGCTATGCATAAAATTTATTATCTTGTGATGATTTAATTGAAACATATCAGTGGTGGAGCAAAAATTATAACTAGAGGGGGCCATACTTGATAACAAAGTTCTAATTATTTCTTTCATAGCAATAGTATTGTTTGTAACTATATTAAAAGATACACTTTTTAACATAAAAAATGAAAAATATCATTAAATCCACGAATAAAATTCTTAACCAAGAAAGAGTATTTTGATTTCCAAGTTAGGGAAAACATTGATCAGAACCTTTCTGATAAGTATTTTGCTCTGTTGTTTAAAATATTTTATGCTTGTACTCATCATTCTGTTTATTTGTTTTCCTGATCAATAGGAGGTCATATCCTGGGAATCAGTAGTCTAGCCTATAACAAAACTTGAATACTTAACCTTTTAGTCTAGCCAAGTTCACGACCTCCAATTAATTAGGCTTGAACCCTTTGACTTATCATTATTTTCTTCTAATGTCTTTAAAAATAAATTATTGTATAAAATTATAGTGATTTCGATTTTGACCCGACACTTGTTGTATTCCGGGCTCGGGTTTTATGGTTTTGGATGGTTGTTCATATATTGTTTCGCTTATCTTCTCTCTATTTTTGGTTATCAGGTTATTGTGGTTGTGTTTGGGACAAGTTGGTTGCTTGTTTTTCCAAACTCTTGTTGCCCACAATTTTGGTCCTTCGCTCGAGCAGCACTTCTTGTGCTCGAGCGGGCTTTGTAAACTCTCAGTACTTTGCAGGTCTGCAAAACTACTGGGAGATTGTTTTCTACACTCGAGCAACATTTCTTACACTCGAGCGGGTGGGTGCTCGAGCGGCCTTTATTGTGCTCGAGCGTTGGTATGTTGCCTGCAAAACTACTGGATGTGTGTTTTCTATGCTCGAGTGTCATTTTTCGCGCTCGAGCAGTGAGCATCTTTTCATTGTGTTTTGGCGCTCGAGCGACACTTCTTGCGCTTGAGCGGAACAACTTATTGTGCCTGACGCTCGAGCATCACTTCTTACGCTTGAGCAGAATATGTGTATATCAGATTACAAAAATGACTTTTTACATCACTTTTTTAGATCTATTCCTCTCTAAATCATAAAGTTGAGACCTTCTCTCTATAAAACCTACCTTCTCTCTACTTTTTCATCTAGATCTAGTATTTCTCCACCCTAATCCCTTTGATAAAAAGGTAGAACATCTCAAGATCTCTATTTTAATCTGAATAGAGTTGGGTTTGGGCATCTTCGAAATTTTACCCTTGCTTGGCTTGTCTTCCCTCTTTGAGGTAGGGATTTTCTACACTTTCATATGGTTTTTAGCTTAGTTATTTGTTGTTGTATAACAATGGTAGGATTTGTGAGTAGTATGGACAAACCTAGGGTTTGGATTAAAAAAAAAAATCAAAAGAGGGGTTTTTAAGTGAATGTGATATAGATGGCTGTGGGATTTGAATATGAGGTTATCTTGTGGCAAAATAGTTGATTTTGGCCTTTGGGCTGATATTTGGGTAAAAGGAGTTTGCCCTAAAGTGGTTTAAATATTTATTTTGTATAAATTAATGGAATTGGTGTTGTAAAGATGAAATTGGATGAATATTGAAATAAATGGTGGAGTTGGAAATATATATTACCTTACACCCATGGAAATTTGAATAAATTATTCTTCTTGAGATTGAATATCTATTTAGAAATATTTATATTGGCCTATCGGTGGAGGATAACTATGATTGTTGTAGAAATTGCATGAGGATTATGTGAATTAAAACTAATCTCTTGTTGGTTGTCATTGAATATGACTATGTTTTAAATACATTATATATGTATGATGTTTGGAAGGAGAAAGAGGATGTACTCCATGTTTTGGGAGGAGATAGGTGATGGACTTCATTGAAATTAAGTTGGCCGGAGTGTCTAGGGTGAAAGTCCTGAAATTGTGTGTATACATGGGTGCCGATTCCCGCGGACGAAATTTCCGTAAAATGACAACTTGAAGTGTTTGTGTGGCAGTTGAGTTGATTTGAGAACCATTGAGTTGTAATTTCAATTGGTTGTTTGGAAGGTGATGAAATTGGCTCACAAATTGAGATGAAATGAATTAACTTGAAATGAATTGAAGGAAAATGGATGGAGATATAAAATTTGGTACTTTATGATCTTGTAGAGTATGGATGTTTTGTCACAAGCATTGTATATGCACATTGTACTTATATATTTGTTAAAATTCATATATTGTGTTAGATTGTTTTTATTGGGCTTTGGTTCACCCTATTTAGAAAAAACCATTTTCAGGTGTTGGTGATATGCCTCCGCCATGGCAATAGCTTTGAGGGACTTTTGGGAGCAAGAGCTTTTTTCTTTTGTTGTATTCTTTTTGTATAGCTAAGGGCTTAAATTGTATTGAGCTAGGCTCACTTTTGTTGTAACCAAGCAATGACTTGGAAAGATGTAAGCCTATAGGGGATATGATTATCTGTTTAGTTTTCAGTTCTTTTATCATTGCAACACATGTTGTAGATTCAGGATGAATAGTTTGTGAATGTATATCGCATGTGTTATCCTTTGTATACGGACTCTGATGAATGAAAGTATATTATTTTTGTTATTTTTCCACTTATGGGTTGAATTTATTGTATTATTTTGGGGGCGTTACAACTTGGTATCAAAACGTACTAGATTTGAATACTTTGGGTACGTGGGAAGTGGTTATTACCACAATGGCTTGGTCTCGCTTAACTGAGACGTTTGTATGTATTATATGATTATGTGATAACATGCTTACATGATTAAATGGGTATGGGATTTAGTTCCTAAGATATTGATTGGGTCTACAGGTTTCTAGAAGTCCTATTAGAAGAGCACTTGATCACTGTTGTTTCTAGTTGGAACTCTAGCAACGCCGCGAGACAGTCATTATCTAAGAAGGAAATTCGTATGTGTTTATGTGATTATTTTCTTATATGGAGTGAGTTAGTGTTGTCTATCACATCAGGACATGAGTGAGTTAGTTTCGGCATATTTTTAAATATGCTAATCTCTCTTGTGACCTTCATTAGGATGTCAGGACGTGGACGTAGTGGTGGTAGGTGTGGTAGGCCTAAAAGGAATGAGATGCCTCTACCAGATGATATTCTGGCATAGAAGGAAGGGGTTGGTCAGGCCAATGTAGCCGAACCAGTGGGTCAGCAGGCCATGGATGCCTTAGCCCGTGAAATGGCCGGAGCATTGCTGGAATCTATGGACATTTTCAAGGCAGAGAATCAAGTCCAGGCCCAAGTAACTTAAGTAGGGCCATCTTTTTAGAAGCTAGAGTTTTTCCGGTTGAATCCAGACGAGTTTTTGGGTGATCCCAAAGAGCCACTGAAGGCAGATGAATGGTTAGAGCAAATAGTGAAGACGTTTGAGATGCTTGGCATCGAGGACGACCAGTTGAGGGTGACCTTTGCATCTTTTCAGCTGAAAGGGGATGTGTCACGTCCTGTATTTTATTACTCGGATAACATTACCAATATTCATTAATTAAGTCCAATTTACAATTGACAATTCATCCTTTGATGAAATGATGAATAATTAAATATACATATTCCCTCTCGTTATACAACAGTGAAATTTTCATACACATAAAATAAATGCCCTGAGGCTTACAATAAAAGAGAGGACAATACTTTTTACAAAAAATAGCACTCAGCCAAACAAACAAATGAAGTAGTACAATCCATCACTACATTACACTTATGAAATGGTAAAACTCATTGTTTGATTTTCAAATCTGAAAAGCATTCCCTGTACACATGTACAGGCATGGGGTGAGCAACTACTAACTCACCAAATAATCTCATATTAAAACATTAGAAGATATGCGGGTACAAAAGTACTCATACATATACGTAAAATCATATCATGTCAAACCATATGATTCTATTACATAATCTCTTAAATCCAATTTATTTAATTAACCACAACCAGTTAACTTAAATAAATAAACATGTTTCAATAGCAACATGACATTCTTTTCAATTCATTCAATTATCTCATTATCAATTGAATCAAATAATTAAACAATTCATAATGACATCTAACAAAGCATCAAATACATTTTATACAGTCTTATGAGATAAATGCATATGCCATGTCATGCTCAAATTCTCATCTTTTGAAAATCTTATGCACAATGCCAATTTGAAAACACATTAATCCAACAATTTCAATAAAATTCCAAGGTGGTAAATACAACTCAGGTAATCCCTAGGCTTGTGTCTGCAGGTAGGCATATCGAACACTACCAAATCCCCACTTTACCGGTCTCTTACCGGAAGGGCAGTAGTACCTCCTCCGCGCTTGTTTTTGGTCTTTCACTCTGGACACTCATGCCAACTTAACCAATATCAAACTACACCCCTATTCAGACTTACCAACGTATTTACCCAAAACAAATCAAAATGATCTTGTTTTCACCAAAAACAATTCCTTTCTCAAAACAATAGTTTTCAATTACAATTCGAAATCCATGATAACAATGAAATGGAATAGCAAGGCAATATAAAACAATGCATTAGAATAGTTTCAATTTCAATTCCACCACATAATGCTCCATTGTGATCAATTTTCATATCTCTATCAATGTAATACCATGATACAATCTCAAGAGATAATATAATAATGTCAATGTTCATGTATTTACCACATGTAAATCAACAACTTCCTACTTAGTCTTTTCAAGACAATTCAACAATATTCTTTATACACGACAAACTTCCAAAATCAAACATTTTCTTACATTTCCAAGGATCTCCTCATTTAAATACCAACATGGTAATCCTCTGCCGGTTACCAAAACCAAAACTCTTAAACAATAGATTCATCAATAGCAATAACATATAACACCAAGGCTGGTTCAAGGTTTCATCTATTTCTAACTCACATACTTTATCAATAAAATGTAATTATAATCTTTCCAAAACTCATCCCCATCCCAAACATTAAATAGAATCAATTCCCATTTTCTCATGCAAGTGAAATCTCGGGACCTTCAAGTTCAATCATAATTCTCAATAAACATAAGTGAATATTCCAACACTTAATCAATTATATCAAAATCTTCTTTTGACTATAATTATAAAATATGACACGTGTGTTCACTTTCCAATTATCAAAATCCACCCCATCGAATTAAACCAAGGAAAAATAATAAATAAATAAAAGTTTTGATAACTTATTTTTGTTTTAATCCAATTCGTCCTTTTGCTCCAAGAGAGCTAAAAATCACATTCTATTATTTTCTTGTCAAAAACCGCCAAATAATTCAAGTATCTCATAAAATTTTTGAAATATAAAATTATTATTATAACATTACTCAACTAGTAAAATTAGGAACCCAATACCATACCACATCAACTCAATCTCGCTTATTTCTCCAAATCTCATACTTAGTCAACTTTGTCACTTTTAATCTCATAATATTAAAGTTAGGAATTAAACCCAATAACATCCTTTAATTACGAAGGATTTAAAATATTAACCAAACTAATTTAATTCATCAAATTAGTAAGTTCATTATATTCACCATCTTCCAAATTAATAACACCAAACTTAACCTCACATGACTAATCTCTCAACATAATCATTTTTCATGCCAAGCTACTTAAAGAGGTAATATTTTTCCCAAATTCTCTACCAATAACAATTTCACAACTTTTTCTAAAATTACCTAACAAACATGATATTTACATAAAAAATTATGAAATATGCCCAAGAGTAACATTTTCAAGGTTATGAGTTCGAAGTCCACATTTCACATTTTTATTTTCACAAAAATGAACACAACTAAATCATCAACATATCATCTTTTATAAAATATCATGAATGTAACACTTTTAGAGTTTTTAATTCCAAAAAAACTCTATAATTCCAACTTAAGCATTTACTCAATAGTCATCAATATTAATTTATTTTTCTCAAAAATAAATTCCAAATCAAGGATAAAAAATATATATATATATATATATATTTCAACTTTATATTTCTCAAAATAAATTTTCTAATCATAATATAATGTAGACACAATCCATACAATTTTTAATTTTATTTTCGGATTTTTAACAAGATTATCAACACAAGATGATTTTCCCATATCAAGTTCAAAATATCAATGTCCTTAACACTTCAACATAATTTTTCTTCCAAAAAATTATCAAACAAAAATCTGAAAAAAATATATAAGCAATACTTCTTATAATGACATATTTTCTCAAAATAACCCTAACATAACTTTAATGTAATAATATGAAGAAAGTCCCTATCTCAAATATGAAGAAAAGCAAATCCGAAAATGCAAACATCGCCCGATCATGGATCTGAGAGACCACCATTGCGAAGATCACGATGAGCTCTCCGACTTTCATTTACAACACTTTTGCAAAATCTCACTCTAAAGACTCTCATTTGAAGCTCAAAGATTGAGCAACAATGAAGAACAAAACACACACACAGAGAGAGAGAGAGAGAGAGAGAGAGAAAGAGAGAGCTGAGCTCTCTACTCAACAAAATGAAAAGCAAAAGGAGGGGAAAGGAGAGATGAGTGGGGGACAACCCCACGTGGGTTTGGCTTCTTCCAAAAAAAAAATGGATTTCCCAAAAATATAATTTTTTGTAATAATACTTCTAAATTTTATAATATAAATTATAAATGATATAATTTTTCCCATCACAAAATATAATATTTTTGTACATCACAAAATATAATATTTTGCTCACCACGAAATATACACCCATTTTATTTACTATAATAATATATAATTTTTCACCATATGGTACACACCATAAAATCAACTATCAATAATTTATTATAATCCTATATAATAAATAATAACAACTCCCAAGGTGATTACTACCAATCACCTAATTAAAAAGGACCAAACAGTTAAATATGAGTCATTAAACAAACTCAATTTAAATTAAATCTAAGTCATGGGTCCCACCCATAAGCCAAATATGGACCAATTATATATCAAAATAGACCCAATAATTTATCTCAAATCATGGTCCAAACACTCAAAACTCAATTTCAAATTCTACTATAAATTAAACTAAATCAGTTTGTGAATTTTTCAAAAAAACAAATACTCACCATTAAATTCTGAAATTTTTATTCAACATGCTAGACTCTTATAAGAACAACATAATAAAAATTTCATAATTTCTGAGATCAAAAATTATATTTAAAAAAAAAATTATTACAAAATTGAACCATTTTGGCACATAACTTTTCACAACACTCCATCCAAATATTACTCAATTAATTTACGCACTGACTATTTAAAAAAATATTTTGGGTTATTACAGTATGCGGGTCAATCGTGGAAGTATGCGGGTGGGCGCATTGGGGTGACTTGGGAGGCATTCGTCAATGCCTTCTAGGACAAGTTTTTGGCCCCCACAGTTAGGGAGAAGTTGATGGATCAGTTCTCTAAGTTTGTGCAACTGAACACACCAGTGGCCGAGTTTGAGGCCACATTCATTAGCTTGTTGAGGTTTCCACCTGAGCTTGTGGCGACTGAGGAACATCGTTGTTTGGAGTTTGAGAAGCGGTTGAGGACCGGGCTCATGTTTAGAGTGGCTGGATCCATGATTAGAGATTATGGGCACCTTGTGGAGGCGGTTGCCCATCTTGAAACCACTATGCAGATGGATAAGGAGAGGATGGGGGGCTCTAGGAGGAGCTAGGATAATCAGGGAGACAATAAGAGGTAGATGGGTCCTATCCCACAGCAGTCCTAGGGAGCACAGTCGAGGTCTACCTTTCCGGTGATGAGTTCAGGTTCTGGGAGAGGTGGTCAGTGAGATTTTACTTGTTTCAAATGTGGTCAGTTAGGCCACAAGTCTCCAGCTTGCCCGTAAAGAAGAGGAGGGCAACAGTCTGCACCGTCTTCGGCTCATTCTCAGTGCCAGAGTCAAGAGAGAAGGCAGCTGCTCACTGGTTATCAATGTGGGCAGGCGGGGCACATGAAGAGATTTTTTTTCATAATTGGGTGGCACATGTGGTGCATCTAGTTCGAGGCAAACATAGAGCCATCAGCCTGTACAGTCTGTAATGCCCCAAAAATGATAACACCAATAAAATACATCAATCAACGCCCATTATCAGAAAATAGTATTTCACCAATCTTTGTATTACTTAGTTCATGAGATTTAAACAAAATAATCCTACATGAGGGTATACATTCAATGATCCCTAATACATGAATCTATAGCATGTAGGATGCTCAATCCAAAAATAAATAATTAAATGCCCTCAAGGGCTTACAGATTCCAAGGCTTATGCCCGGTTACACAAAAGATGGTTTTTCGAACCCATACACAATTAGCCCTTGGCTTGCAAAAAAATTACAATCACAACAAAAGATAGAGCTTTGTGCTCTCATAACATACTTTCACGCCCTAGTTTGGCGGGTTCACGACGTCTTTTCTTGCACCAAAATCCCATAGGGGTGAGCATAAAGCCCAGTAGAGAATTCTTAACAAAGTATATACATTTATGCAAGATTTTCAATAATGAAATGCACATGCCATGCTACGCATTTTTAAAAGAGGATTACATTTACATCTTTTGAAAACCACCATAGTAAATGTTAACTTGAAATCTCAACGATTCAAAAAATTAAAATTTAATTCAATGGGGCAGTAAATACGACTCAGGTAATCTCTAGGTTGGTGTCTGCAAGTAGGCCTAACTAGCACTACCAAAACCCCACTTTACCGGTTGCTAACCGGAAAGGAAGTGGTACCTTCTTCGCGCGTGTTTTCGGTCTTTCACCTGGACACTCAGGCCAACTTAATCAATTTCATCTACACCTCCTATCCGGACTTACCAATGTATTTATCCCAAAACATTTCAATAAATTCATTTCACAACATTTCTTTCTCAATGTAAATGTTTTCAAATCTCAACTCAAAACTTGCAGTAATGCACTGTTAGAAATGCCAATATAATATATGCCAAAGCTAAATAATAATCTTGTGATAATCAATTGAATGAATATGCAATGTAATAATCGTCATCACTACATAACATTTCTCCATTTTAAAGTTTCTCAACAATGATACCATAACAATCACATTTATAATTCTTCCTCCCTTCAATGTAATTACACATAATAGTCACCTATGCATTTCATTCTATCACTTAGATAGCAACGTTCCATATTACGAACTTTTCGTAACATTTTAGTCATTTCACAATTGTATCAATATCTTAGCACAACAATTTCCAAAATTTCCACTTCTCATATTTCATGAAATCCATCATTTGTATATCAATTTATACACACACACACACATATATATATCGATGAGAAATTTTCCAATCATTAAGCATTTTGGCACAAAAGGGATAATATAATGACAATGTTGTCTATGAGTTCTCAATAACCTTTCAAACCCCAAATCCCTAGATTTCCTCACCACAACGAAGCACATTCAAAAATCTAGCATGCATTGTTTGGGCTATTTACATGATTTGGCATCATTTGTTATGTGATTTCAGAGCTTGTTTTATGGCCATGCCCTCACATCTTTTACTCTTTCAATGCTTTGGAGGGTTGGTGCTTTATGCCTTAAACATAAGCCTTTATGCATGACATCTTGCCTAAGCATTTGGGCTGCCATATCAGCACATTTTTTGTGTTATTTTGTCATAATACAACTCTGATTTTTGTTGGTGAAGCCATCTCATGCTTGTTTTTGGTAGGTGCAGTGTAATCCTCCCTTTTGGCCTTGCATACTCCATGCTTCATACCCTTCATGCTAGCTTATTTTGGCTACACTCCGTGCATGTTTTAGCCTTGATTTGACATGCTCTAGGACTATTTTGGGTTGTATTGGCCATATGCTTTATGTATTGCACAGCTATAGTGCAAGTGCCTATGCTAGTTTCAAGCTTTGAGCCTCCTAGCATGCTTCATTTGTGACATGTGCATGATTTGGCATCCTTTAACATGTTATTTCAGAGCACATAGCATTGCCATGTTCCCATTTCTTTCACCCTTTGAGTGCCTCTAAGGGTCATGCATTATTGCCTTGTTTGTGGCCTAGCTTGTATGCATGCATGCCTAGACTTTTGAGCTCCCATTTCAGCATGTTTTGGTCTTTGTTTAGACCTAATTGAGCTCTGTCCATGGCTAGTTTAGTCATTTGTGCCATGTATTGCATGCCTCTCTTGTAGTCCCTCTTGGTGGCCTTGTGCCTTAGGCCCTCTTGCATGCCATACTTGTGTTGTTTGAGTGGTTTGACACCGTTTCATACATGATTTCAGAGCTTATAGTGTTGTCACACTTCCATGTTTTTCACTCTTTAAGTGCTCTTGAGAGTTGCACCTTAATGCCTTAATTCTTGGGCCAATGCCATGCATGCATTTTCTTACTTTCAATGCTAGCATTTCAGCACATTTTGGCCACTGTTTTGGCATGATTGAAGTCTATCCATATTCGTTTTAAGTCCATTAAGCATTGTTTTGCATACCCCTTGTGAGGTGCCCTTTGCTAGCTTTGATGCCTTAGCTTCTAAGCTTGCCATACATGCATTGTTTGTATGATAGAATTTTGTGCATGCCATTCTAGTTTGTTGCATTGCATTATGTTTGCATGCTTGTTGCATTGCATTATGTATATGTTGCATTGTGTTTGGATAGGGTGTTAGTCCAAACACGAGAAATGAGGGACGTTTCATACTTCAAGTGATGAAACGTGCCTCATTTCTCGATCGCCGACGTTCTTGATCATGCATGATAGAGTTTAAGGCCCTTATGTGTTATTTGTGCATTCATTTACATGATAGAGTTTAAGGCCCTTATGTGTTATTTATGCATTCATTTACATTGAATTGTGCAATCTTGGCTTCTCGGTCATCGTGCATTTCAATGCTCGGTTGGTGGCCCGAGAGTCGAGTACTACACTCCCTTGAGCTTAAGTAATGATAGAAAGAGTGGTTGTGCACACATACCTTGCAAATACACTGCTGTACCCCTTCTTGTTCTCTGTTGCAGCAAACTAGAAATGTGCAGAATTTTCTGGTCAGCAAACCAATAAAAGTGGCTGGCCGACCACTTTTTTTGGTCTGCAGCAAGTGTAAGTGGTCGGCAGGTGGTTGGCAACACCATTAAGTGGCCAGCAATGCTCCTAGAGGTTCCCATGATGGAGTAGAAGCTATTTGGAGCTTTGTGCAGTGTTCTGAGATCAAATGAAAACAGAGGCAACTTGGGGCATGGTAATGGATTTCCGAGCAAAGTTGAGCTTACATGCATCCCTCGTCCCTAGGCCATTTCAGCGCTTTTGTTAACTTAGAATAAGTTGTTATCTTAGTTAGCATTCGTCGGTTTTGTAATTAATTAGTTAATGTGTTTAATTAATTAATTCATTTTTAGCTTAGACTAGCTAATTGTTCAAATTCATTTGAGTTGTAATATTTAGTTAACTAGGATTAGTTAATTACTTTTGTTTATAATAATTAGTTTAATTAACTTAGATTAGCTAGTTAGCTTATTATTCAGACCCTCCGTCGAGAGGGCACAACTATTGTAATAAGTGTGCATGTGTGTGATGCATGTCTTTCAACCCTATTTCTTTCTCCTTTTTATCTACCAGCTTTCAATGGTTATTTTTAGGGCATATTTCAATTAGCATCCTTATGCTATGCATGCGTGCATCATTCATCTGTCTTGCATGCACCGGGCTCAGCGCACCATGCAAACTGCATTGAATTTCAATACATTTACTTGAATACGTGTTCAAACAGCATGTTATCAAATGTTGTAATCATATGACATGATTAGATAGCCGAGCCTACTTAGTTGCATTTTTGCATGTGTTGCATTAGGCATCTTAACATAGCTAGGATCATGCATTGATTTCTAACCTATCTTTTGTTTTGGCTCGGAGTACTAGGTAAGCTTTTACGCTTTAGCATACTGCATAAGATGTGTATGTTGCCATGTTAGCATGCTTGCCATGAGGCTAATTGCTTAAGTGTTTAACTGCATGAATGCCTGTGGATGAAGGTTGGATTGCTTGAATTGGGACAATTCATCAAATGCGAGTTTTAAGCCCACTTGAAAGTGGAAAAATCATGTTTTTCTAAGCCCACTTAAGGGTGGCAAATCTGCGTCTTAGCCTACTTGCGAGTAACACTTTCAAACTATTTTCAAACAAACAAACATGAGATGTTTTGTTCCAACTTGAGTGATTTAGTCTATACTTGTGTGCTGTGCGTATCACATAGTAAGCTAGTCTAATAATCAGAATAAGAACACATGTGTTTTGAAAAACAACATATCATGTTAGTACAGGCCGATCTTTGATCGGGCGAGCGAGGGTGCACATTGCATGACCTTCCCCTCTCGTACCCAAGTTCCCGAGCCGAGGCAACTTTGGTGATGACGGACACGTGGCCTTAGGCACGAGTCAGGGTTTCCTAAATTTTTTCAAAATAAAATATTTAGGTGGCGACTATGAAATCTGGCAAAGTAGTCTATGTTTGGCGCTTTTTGATTAAAATTGATTTTCCAAAACGATTTTCCAGATTTGGACTCTTTGGTGATTTATCAGTCTTACATTGCACTTTGTGAGATTAGATTCAGAACCGTGACACGAGTCCGAACTGTAGTAGCCAAGAACAACGATTCGCGCCCTCGTGTGCAGAGCGGAGTTCTGGGTGGTCTACACAGATGCACGCTCGAGCGCAAGAGTTCTCGCTCGAGCGAAGAGACACACCAGACCAGGCTTGCTTGAGCGCAAGAAGGCTTGCTCGAACAGAAGCTGCGTCTGAAAAGGAACTTGAAGACTCTCAATTCTCGCTCAAGCGCAAGAAAGCTCGCTCGAGTAAAGAAGCAAATACCCAAGCCTTGCTCGAGCACAAAAAGCCTCGCTCGAGCGAAGGAGCCAAATTCTGGATAGCAACCATTTGTTTCAATTCACAACCAACCTGTTACAAACTTGCCCAACAGATCCTAAAACTCAAATACAAGAAATTTAAGGACGGAAACAAGATATAAACAACAATAACCAATCACGGAACCGAGTCCAGAATACAATGGATAAAGAAGGGAAAATCGAGGTCGCTATAGGCCATAAGATACTCTTCGCCACTTGGAACTGGAATGTTGTCCGCTGCCGAAAACATCGTATACGTCGGCTTGTATCGAAGAAGAATGTGGGCCGCCCTCCCTTGTTTCTAAAGGCTTGAACGGTCGAAATATTGGAGCGCGACTTTGATTTCTGCAAGAACGGAGTCGTCGGTTGAAACCAAAACTTTCTTCAAATCGTTTCCTGTATAAGTAAAACCATAAGACCATGAAAATAAAGCCGAATACATATAAGGAAGATAAATGCAAGGAGCTATATGGCCACCTGGTTCGCCTCTCCATCTAGGAATAGGATCTAGGCAGTCTTCGCCTTCGCCGAATTCCCAGTTACCTTGGACAACGACCATGACATCATCAACTCGCTTGCTAGAGCTGGCAAGCATAGTTACTAATTAATGGTCGGTGTCCTTGGCCCTGAGGAAATAGCGCCTATGTTGGCCAGAAGACTTGACCAAGGCATAACAATGCCGAATAGCAGGTATGCCGAGATTATTCCTATGGTGACGGTTTAACTCTATAATCGCCATTATGATTCGGAAGAAATTTACATTAGGTTAGGAAGGGATTAGACCCCAATGGCGAAGGATGGCCCTAAGAAATGGGTGAAGGGGGAAACGGACTCCGCCCTCAGCAATTGATAAAAGAGGGAAGACGATTATGCTTTGATCATCCCTCTCCATATCAAGGGTGCTGTCTGTCACGAGCGACAAATGGACATCGTCGGGGATGGAAAAAGGGCGTCGAAAGCCAGAGACTTGATCCGCATAAAGGAGGTCTTTCAAATGCTTTGCCATTTTTGTCAATCTATAGAATACGCTAAATTGAAAACAAACAAGGAAATAGATTCGAAATAAAGAGGAAGAGAACTTACAAGAGACACAGAAAACAAGGAAAAATGGACAGAGGTTGCAGAGGTATATCAGAAGGCAGACCAAGAGCTTCAAGTATTCAAAAAATATACACGCATTCGAAAAGACAACAAAATTTTAAATCATAATAATAAATGAAAGAAGTGTACGAAGGGGCGGGAAGTTGTAATGATGACCGAAAAGTGCCTGCGTTCTGACACTCGCGTTGGAATGAGGTTAACTGCCAAATTTCGGCTCTGACTTTTCAAGTTCGAAACCAAACATGCCAGCTAACTGTTGTTAGTGGAGTGTTTGGGGGGCAATTGTGGGAGCCGAGTATTAAGGGATGCAAAGAGGCCGAATATTATTCTTAAAGAATCGAGATATATACATTGCATTCGGCCCCGTCTTATATAAATTCAAAAGTATCTTAATCGGCCATAAAACCAGTTAAGTGAGGAGCTGAGTGGAGATTGATTAGCAACAGAAGGAGCCGAGCAAATAATTGCACAGTGGACTAAAGGTGGGCCCAACCCTGAGGCCTAGAGAAAAATATAAATAGAGGAACATCAACCAAAGAGAGGTATGTGAGAACAAGCAAGCTTAACTTAAGATAGAAGTAACCAAGAGAGTATATACTGACTTATCCATCGGAGTGCTAATTCTGGCACCCCTGACCGGAGTGTTCATTCCTTTTCAGGTTGCTAGTTGAGGATCTCAAGCGTCCCATTGGATAGAAAGAGTATTTCCAAACCACTTCCCCACTCATATACATATATACATACATGCAGATGTGGCGTCGAAAATACAATAGCCTTACATCACCCAAGCCACCTATACAAGCTTTCAAACGTGTTCAGGCCAGACATAAGCATTTAGAAAGTAGAAAAGTCCCAAGGACACAAAAACTTGGGTAGATCTCAAAAGGGAACCTCCACGGGAAACGTGATAACTGGCTAACACCAAAACTCGCCAGGCAGCATCTCAGGCCTGGTCACTTGTCTGCTCACCTACATACATACAAATAATACAGTGAGCTAGAGCCTAGTGAATGATAACTAAGTAAAGGGTTTTAATGAATGATGCCTAGCACATAGTTAGAATTCAGAGTTTATATCAAAATGTATTCTTATAAAAAACAGAGTCTTAAGCATATTCAGATTGTAAATTAGAATTGGATTCAGATACATGCTCATATTCATAATCAGATTTTGCATAAGATCATACGTGGTACACCCATTAGCTATCATATCAACTTGGTCCTGAGACCCATATGCATAGTCGGTACCGACGACCATAAAGATCCATATCTTGCGTGCAAGTAGACATGGTATTGTTATCCCCAGGTGAGGGCCACGTGAATATAGGCTTCGGTATTGTTACTCCTGGGCAAGGGCCACGTGAATATAAGCCACAGTATTGTTATCTCTGGGTGAGGGCCACGTGCATATTGGCCACGGTATTGTTACCCTCGGGCGAGGGCCACGTGAACTAAGGGTGCCACAAATACATTTCAGAAAGATGGACATTCATTCATAATTCATAAAATAGCATTTCACAAAACAAATCGTATCATATCAGTTAGAAAATACTTGTAATTAAACATAACTTTACAGAGTTATTACTCACTGTTAACAGATGGCTCCAAGTAAACAAGTAGAGTGGGCAACTCACTTATCCTGAGGCGCGCGACCTACATAACACGGCAATGACATACATTGAAACACACGCTCGAATTGTACATAATAGATGTTCTTGTCCTAAGTGTGTTTCTAGTCTTTATCCTTATTATAGTGTCTTAAACATGGCTTAGGAATGCTTAGGATGGAATGAGGATGCAACAATGCACTTCAAAACACTTTTCAAATTTTGCTGAAAATAGGGTCCACGCTCGACCGTGTCTTTCCTCGCTCAAGCGGACATGCAAAAAGTAAGAGTTTGCTCGAGTGTGACTCCCCTCACTCGAGCGGACTGTAAACTCGGAAAAAGTATTGGTTGCTTGCTTTTTACACTCGATTGACACTCGATCCACGCTCAATCGTGACTTTCGTCGCTCAAGTGTGCTGCAAAACATATGAACTTCGGAATACATACATTTCACGCTCGAGCGGCAATTCGGTCGCTCGAGCAGAAGTGCATATATTTAGAGTGCTCGCTCGAGCGTAAACTCCTACGCTCAAGCATGGATTCAAATTTTGGAATTTCCAAATTTGATCTCCAAGTTTCAAGCTTAAACCAAACACTTCAAAACTCAACATCTTGGGCCAAAATTCTGGAGAACATTAAGAAACTCACAAAACATCATGATTTAAAGATTATTTCATGAAATCAACGCCCAAAAAGAGGGCAATTGGTCACAAATCCAACTTAAACTTCATGAATGCTCTAAAGCATGACATGTATGCATTTCCTTGAACTCAATCATCCCCAAAACATGATCAATTTAGACAAATTGGTAGAAAACATGATGAGTTCTCAAAATATGATTGAAATGAACACATGCATGAAAGAATCCTTTGAAATCATGCTCAATTTATGAAGAAATCAACATGCATGCATGGTATGACTCAATCTTCTTCAATTCTACCTCAAATCCTACATGAATTCATTTAATTTATTTGAAGTCTTGTGAAATCTAGCTCAATTACACAAGTAAGAATTTGATTCCTTACCTAGAGACTTGAATTCACAAGTGTTGAAGTTAAAGTTCTCCAATTCTCCGTAATTCACCAATAATCCTAGCAATCCCCTTTTCTCTAGCCTTTGATCCCAATTTTCTCTCCTCCTCTCTCCCTCACATGTTTGTACTAACAAAGGAGTGAATTGGGAGTGTACGAGTGCACAATGAAGTCCACTAATGTCTTAATTAGGCTTAGGAAAATAGTAGTATTAATTAAGGTTAAAAAAGTGACATTAACTTAATCTAATTTAATTACTCTAAATCGAATTTCAATTAAACCTACTAGAAGGTTCTAAAAATTCCAACTAACACATAAATCAAGTCAATTTTTGAATCGGATGCCGATAAGGCCTTTAATTCGCAAATCGAGTCCTAAAACATGAACAGATCTTTCTACATCAAACAGATATAAACACAAAATGATGCAATGCACAAATAATTAACTCAAGATTTCTTCTTAATTTTTTATTAGGCACACTTAAGCATGAATTAACGTTAATTATGGGTCGAAGTTGTTACAGTCTTCCCCCCTTAAAGAGTTTGGTCCTCTAAACTCGAATTATCTTCATTTTGGAAGAACATTGGATCCAAGGGAAATAAATTAGGATATCTCTTCATTATGTCTTCTTCCGTTTCCCAGGTTGCATAGGTTCTCCCATGATTCTGCCAATCCCCCTTCATTAACGGAATTTTCTTGTTTCTCAATCTTTTGATTCGGCGGTTCACATTATGTATAGGCCTTTCCTCATAAGTATAATCATCCTTTAGAAGCACATGAGTATATAAGGTCATAATTAAATATTCTTAAAATATAATTCTATATAAGGTCATAATTAAATATTCTTAAAATATAAAACATAATTGTATATAAGGTCATAATTAAATATTTTTAAAATATAAAACAAACATATCCATGGGTTTCCTTTTAAGCAAATAGGATTCAGAAATAAAACCAAGTAACTCAAATGTTTATATAATTTATAATAGTTTATAAAACATAACTTATATAAAATAAATATGGTAAGTCAAAACATAAGTAAAATACATTTTGGTAACTCAATGTATAATATAACTCACCTTAACTTTAATACCTCACTCTTTCTTTCCACTACCAAAGACCCTCTCAACTTCCATTATTTTTTTCTCCCTTTCCTCTCTTTCTTCCCTTCCTTTCTCTATTTCTTTTCTTCTTTCTTTCTTTCATTTCTTTCTTTTTTTTTCCTACAGACTGATCCCTTCCTCCCTATTTATAGGAAGGTAACGCCACTAGCAAGCCAACACGTGGCCAATCCGTATCATTTCATAGATTATTTCATAATTCTCCTAATTCACTCATAGATTCATAGTTATCTTAAGTAATAATTAAAATAATTACATGTTGACCCAATTTTTTAACATAATTATAAATAAATTAATTCCTAATTAAATTACACTTTATCGTATATCAACAAAAAATTAATTATTTATTTTACTACCACACCCATTATCATTACTATTATTATTATTATTATTATTATTATTATTATTATTATTATTATTATTATTATTATTATTATTATTTTGACCCCTAAACTCATAATAATTTTATTATTTTACAAAATTACACATAATAATATATAATAAATTATATATTTTCCTAACTACGATTAAATAATATTAGTATAAATTCTACAGAATAATTAAAAATTTGGGTTGTTACAATTTTTCCCCCTTTTAAAATTTCGTCCTCGAAATTTGTCATATGTGTAAGCTATCCGCTGCGCACTCTGATAAATATATATATATATATTAGATGATTAATCTGATAGAAAATATTATCTCAAAAAAAAACTTTACCAAAAATAACTCACTGTCTAATTGTCAAAAATTATTTTGGGCCAAAATAAGAAACAATCGATGACTTGAAAAACTTTTCATTGATTTTATTTCTGAAAAGAAAAAATGAGAACATAATTAAACAAACTGGAAATGAAATGACAGAATTACATGCAAAAGTTGATAGAATTTGAGAGGAGCTTCCATTTGTTTTATTCGTGAACTTTCCACTGATGGAAAATAGTTTCAAAATTAGTATCTTTATAATTTGAACTCACTTTTAAAAAACATCAAAATAATTTTTTTTTTTTTTAATACTGAACTGAAAATTATATGTATTTAATTATATTATAATTTTGGTAGGTGCTTGAGCCCGACATCCTCTGTTTCTTTTCCTTCTTTTACTGTAATAAATATAAATTATATCTAATATCTTTCACAAATTAGGCACACTAAAAAAAATTTTATTTTATATATAATCATATAAAATTATAATATAATTAAATCGACTAACAAAATGTAATATTTAGGTACTAATTACCCGCTATCTTACTTCCTAAATGTGCGTGTGTCCTATGCTCCAATGATAAATTTTTTTTTTATTTATAAACCATTGCTCTGATACCATTTGTCATGACCCGCTCCCCGTACCCAAGGGTTTAGTATCGTGATGGCCAGCAACTGAAGTTACCTATGGTCAATTCTTAAACAAATCAATAAATGCAAGTGGAAGAAATATTTAAATGAGGGTACCAAAATAATCATCAGAGCTTCTATTTTTATTACAAAATTATACTGACAAAAAAGGCCGATATTTACATAGAAAGATTATCAATAAAAGTGTTGTATGTGTCTATTCCGCAGCCCTGCATCTAAGACTTTCCAAAAGCTATTTCTGAATTGCATTATTTCCTGAAAATTGGTAAACAACTATAAGCACATGGCAGAGTGAGAAATATTATACCAAGAGTATAAGGGACACGAAATAACCATGGATAGTTAGTTAGGCCAAAACATTTAAGATAACTTAGTCGGAACAAATAATCCTTTAAGTAGCAAAACTGAGATTATGTAAATAAATAACCATAACCACGGTAATTTGGTAAACAAATCATTTAAGTGGCGTAACCGAAATCTGTAAATTATGTAAATAAATAACCATAACCACAGTGCAAACGTAATGCGAGAGAAAAGCAGTAGCGATCGAGCAGGTACGAACTCAAGAGGTGGCTCGTACGGATTATAGAGGTGGCTCTCACAATAGTGTAGTACTTATCTCCGCACAGCACTTTACTCCGCACAAAATAGAGGTACGGATTCAAGAGGTGGCTTGTACAGATTCTAGAGGTGGCTCCCACAATAGTGTAGCACTTAGCTCCGCACAGAATAAAGGTCAATGGATCCATGACAAACAGAGGACCACAAAGTGGTCAAACAGAGGCCAATGGTTATTTAAGTCCCCCAAGGCGTGGGACTCCCGTGGTGATACTTACAAAACATAATTGTATATAAGGTCATAATCAAATATTCTTAAAATATACAACAAACATATCCATGGATTTCCTTTTAAGCAAATAGAGTTCAGAAATAAAACCACGTAATTCAAATGTTTATATAATTTATAATAGTTTATAAAACATAACTTCTATAAAAAAGATTTTGGTAAGTCAAAACATACGTAAAATATATTTTGGCGACTCAAGGTATAATATAACTCACCTTAACTTTAATACCTCACTCTTTCTTTCCACTACCAAAGACCCTCTCAACTTTCATTATTTTTTTCCTCCATTTCCTCTCTTTCTTCCCTTCCTTTCTCTCTTTCTTTTCTTCTTTCTTTCTCTCATTTCTTTCTTTTTTTTCCTACAGACTGATCCCTTCCTCCCTATTTATAGGAAGGTAACGCCACTAGCAAGCCAACACGTGGCCAATCCGTATCATTTCATAGATTATTTCATAATTCTCCTGATTCGCTCATAGATTCATAGTTATCTCAAGTAATAATTAAAATAATTACATGTTGACCCAGTTTTTTTAACATAATTATATAAATAAATTAATTCCTAATTAAATTACACTTTATCGTATATCAACAGAAAATTAATTATTTATTTTACTACCACACCCATTATTATTATTATTGTTTATATTTTGACCCCTAAACTCATAATAATTTTATTATTTTACAAAATTACACATAATAATATATAATAAATTATATATTTTCCTAACTGTGATTAAATAATATTATTATAAATTCTATAGAATAATTAAAAATCTGGGTTGTTACAATTGAGTTTTCAATTCTTTCAGTTCTGAGGTTGACATTCTGTAAGGGGTCTTAGAAATAGGTTGTGTTCCTGGAGTCACTTCAATAGTGAATTCAATTTCTCTATCAACTAAGTCTCCAGGCAAGTCATTCGGAAACACATCAGGAAATTCATAAGCAACCGGAATAGTTTTCACATTAGTACTATCAGATGATGTAGTCAGTACATAACACAAGTGGCCCGTACATCCTTTCTTAAGCAATTTAACAGCTTTCATGGCCGAAACCAAGTATGGGGGAGGAACTACCCCATTTCTAGTAAAACTAAATTCAGGCATACCCGATGGTCTAAACACAACAGATTTACTTGCAAAGTCAATAGTAGCATAGTATTTAGTCAACCAGTCCATACCCAAGATGCAATCAAAGTGGGCAATACTCAAAGGCATCAAATCAATGTATAACGTCATTTCCCCAATCAACACATCACATGCCGGATATACATATGTACATACCATAGAACCCCCAGATGGCATAGATACGGACAATAAATAATTCATGGATTCTAAGGGTCTAGTTAGTTTCTGAGAAAAGCATGTGACACAAATGAATGTGTGGAGCTAGAATCAATCAGCAGATAAGCATTCTGAGCACAGATAGAAATTATACCTGACACCACATGAGAGGGAGATTTGTGATCTAGAACCAGGCCGGACAGATTTGGGCCGAACAAGGGTTGGGCCAATGGGCCGAACAAGGGTTGGGCCAAGGTAGTGCGACCCTGTCTTGTAAGAGGCTGCTCGGTTAAGGCAAGGCGCGAATTGACCGAGCTGCATGGCTTCTTGAAGTCGAAGCCGGTCAAGTGAGATGTCCGGCGCTAAGGAAGGCGTGGTCGGACCGAGCTACTTGTGCTTACTCGGCAGGGAGGCCGACGACACACCTGCTTGTGAGCTGTCCCGAGCTCGGCCATGCCGGGATGCAGCCGAGCCCGGTCCTCATTGGGCTCAGCTATTGGAATACTTAGGCATGAAGCACAGTATGGCCGTTGACAGCCAAGATGGAGTAGCTCGGCTGCTGAGCTCCCAGTAGAGTGGGCAAGCAGTTGGGTTAGGTGATGTTCAGCAAGATTTGTGCTGACGGATAGGATAGTAGAGCCACATGTCGAGAGATCACTGGAGATAGATTTGGGGCGCAGAAGGTATATAAGCATGTCTGCGCCCCCCATACGCAGACAGACGAACATTTTGTAAGACATACTTACACTCAAACACTCTCTCCTCTCTCTCTCTATCCCAAGGTGTGTGGTAACTTGATCGTCGAAGGGGTTTTCCGGCCATACACCGCCGGGTAGCTCACCGCCGTTGTGCTCGTAGGTCGATCGGACAGACAGGAGCTTGGAAGAAAGAAGTGCGGGCTCACCTGAATATTTGCTCCCCGTACACCACAGATTCGGTGTTCTCCACATCACCAGGCACAAGTGCAAACACTCTCTCTTGCCTCAATGTTTCATTGTTAGTGTCACCTCTAGCATTGGTTCTTGCATTTGATCTTGCTGCAGAAACAGACCCGGCTGAACTCGCCACAGGACGGCTAACCTCATTGGATCTCATCGGGCAATCCGTAACCATGTGGCCAGTCTTGCCACATCGGAAACACGCACCTAGTGTTCGATAACAAGCACCTTTGTGCTTCCTTTCGGAGTCGGGGCAATTTGGAGTAAATCCGCTACTTTGACTAGAGCTACTGAAAGATCCTGTATTTTACTTCTTTGAAAATGATCGGCCCTTCTTGAAATTAAATCCGGTCATCTTTTCTTTCCATTCGGTTGTTGGAGTTATAGTTTGTTTCTTAGCTACTATTATGGCTTCTGCCATCAATGCCCTGTCGAGCACTTCTGCATAAGTAGGCAATTTCAGAACACCTACTCGACCAAATACTTCCAGGTCCAGTCCTCCCTCAAACTTCCATGCTTTCTTGTAATCAGTGTCTACCATGTGCAGAGCAAAACAAGCTAGTTTAGTAAACTTAGCTTCATATTTAGCCACAGACATTCTGCCTTGTTTAAGTTCTTGGAATTCAAAAACTTTTCGGTCCCTGAAGCATTGGGAAAAGTACTTGTTGTAAAATATCTCATTGAATTGTGCCCATGTCATGCCCCCATTGTTGTTTTGAACCAATAACCACCATCTCTGGGCTTCATCCTTTAGGGTGTAAGTAGCCAAAAGGACCTTCTGAGTTGCAGAGCAAGGGAACACCTCAAATAACTTTTCCATTTCCAATAACCAGGTTTCTGCCTTCAATGGTTCAATACCACCCAAGAAGGTTGGCGGCTTCATTTTCATAAATTTCTGAGTCAAATTGATGATGTCATTATTGTTCGGTTCGGCTAATACTGGTGAAAGTGGAGGAGGTAAAGGTTGTTGCCTTTGTTGTTGCATCATAGCTTCAGTTAACGCCGCAAGCATCTATTCCATTCGGTTCATATGAGCCTCTGAAGGTTATCTTACATCATTTCCCCTTGCATTCTCCATGTTGTTATAGAAACACCAAATAATAGTAAACATAGGAATAGTTTCACTCATTTCCTTCAATTCGTTTACTCAAATTTACATTCAGTTTTTCATTTCCATTTGGATTACCACACACTCACACATGCAGATGGAATGCCCCTACTTCTTACTAAGACATCCTAAGCTCATATGGACTCGTGTGTGCGGTATAATTCGTGCTCTGATACCACTCTATCACGACCCAAACCCGCCTCTAAGGGTTTAGCATCGTACCAGGCCAGTAATTCTTGGATTACCAAAGGCCTCTGAAAAGAATAATATATATAACAGGGGCTGCGGAAGCAAATATACAAACATACATAGTCCATAGAGCTGTGCAGATATACATGGGAGAGGAAATTTAAAATTTTTCATATACATATATACATACATGCAGATGTGGTGTCAAAAATACAATAGCCTTACATCACCCAAGCCAGCTATACAAGCTTTCAAATGTGTTCAGGCCAGACATAAGTATTTAGAAAGTACAAAAGTCCCAAGGACACAAAAACTTGGGTAAATCTCAAAAGGGAACCTCCACGGGAGGCGTGATAGCTGGCTGACACCAAAACTCGCCAGGCAGCATCTCAGGCCTGGTCACTTGCCTGCTCACCTACATACATACAAATAATACAGTGAGCTAGAGCCTAGTAAATAATAACTAAGTAAAGGGTTTTAATGAATGATGTCCAGCACAGAGTAAGAATTCAGAGTTTATATTAAAATATATTCTTATCGGAAATAGAGTCTTAAGCATATTATGATTGTAAATCAGAATTGGATTCAGATACATGCCAATATTCATAATCAGATTTTGCATAAGATCATACGTGGTACACCCATTAGCTATCATATCAACTTGGTCTTGAGACCCATATGCACAGTCGGTATCGACGACCATAAAGATCCATATCTTGCGGTCAAGTAACCATGGTATTGTTACCTCCAGGCGAGGGCCACGTGAATATAGGCCTCCGTATTGTTACCCCCGGGTAAGGGCCACGTGAATATAAGCCACAGTATTGTTATCTCTAGGCGATGGCCACGTGCATATTGGCCACGGTATTGTTACCTCCGGGCGAGGGCCACGTGAACTAAGGGGGCCACAAATACATTTCAGAAAGATGGACATTATAGCGATCCCGGGCTTTACCCCTTGTTGTACAATGATCCGGACTTGCTTCTGTGGATGCTAGCAGTTGTTTATACCTTGTTTTCAACCTTTCGTACTTTGTATTTGAGTTATAGGATGTGATGGGCAGGTTTGTTACAGGTTGGTTGTGTTTGGGAGCAAATGGTTGCTGCCCAGAATTTTGGTCCTTCGCTCGAGCGAGAAGTTTGTCGCTCAAGCGAGCTCTTTGTTTTGGATCCTTTGCTCGAGCCAGGGTTTGGTCACTCGAGCGAGAGTTGAGTTTTATGTCTGTTGGCTCGAGCAAGAAGTCTTGCACTCGAGCGTGCGTCTGCGTCTCATTTTGACCTGAGAGCTGTGTTTTTTGGCTCGAGCGAGCGAGGTGTATGTTTTGAGTTTCCTCACTCGAGCGAGCATTCTGTCGCTCGAGCATGCTTCTGGGTTGCAGACCTGAAGCATCGAGTTGTTGGCTCGAGCAAGACTTTCTTCGCTCGAGCGAGTATTCTTTGTGTCTGGTCACTCGAGCGACCAAGTCTTCGCTCGAGCAAGCCTGTTTTATATCAGTAGGTAGCAGCGGGGAAAACATCACTTTTTCATCTTCTTTCTTTTTGTAAACCCTAGATCTGACTCGCTCTCTCTCTATACTTGTCTTCTCTCTAAGGTTTGATCTATCTAGAGTGAGTTTCTACCCTTAGTCCTTTGTTAAAAAGATAAAGTGGGTTGAGGGCTTCGTTTTAATCTGAAAAACTTGGGATTTAGAGCACGTTGGTTTTTGATCTTCAGCTCCGTTTGAGCTCAAACTTCGAGGTAGGGATATCCTACTCCTTCCTATAAGCTTTGTCTTTGAATTTTAGCATTTTGATATGTTGGGGGTTGTTGGGTAATTTTGAGAAGGTTTGGGCCTTTGCGTAATTTTACAAAAGATGGGGGTTTTACATATATAAACCTATTTGCATGTTTGACATAGAGAAATGAAATTAATGTTGAACTACTAAGAAAAATGAAACCTTAAGGTTGTCATGTTAATTATGGGAAAATACCCTAATTAATCGGATAGATTAATTGGTACGATTAATTTTGGAGAAATGAGGAATTGAATTGAGGATATTGAAATTGGGAAGATATAGGATTAAAGGGTGTAGTTGGATCATTTATCACACACCTAGTTGAAATGTTGATATTTTATCCATTTGGTGCATTTATTTTCTGTTTAGAAATAACTGTTTTGGGCTATCGGTGGAGGATAGTCTTGATTGTTGTATACAATGCATGATGAGTAGGTAAACTAAAACTAATCGATTGAGTATGCTAACAAATATGGCGGTTGGAATAATACATTAACTTTATGTATTGATTGACTATGTATATGATTTACGTTTATATACATTGTGTGTGTGTGGGAGGAGATAGGGGATGTACTCCACAGTTTAGGGGAAGATAGGGGATGGACCTCTAAACCGAATTTTGTTTGACATTGATACAGCACTACAATGTGTATAAAGTGTGGATTATGGAAGTGTTTGAATTGATTTGATATAGCACTAAAATGTATATCGTTATCAATTGTGAAGTATGCATCAAAATGTGTATCCTTCGTGAAGTATGGAAGTGGTTTATGTGTTATTGATACAGCATCAAAATGTGTATCCGTTGTGAATTTCAAAAGTGTTTAAAAGATGAGTCACATTCTCATCAAGTTATTTGGCTAGGTTCTGAGCCTTGATTTCAAACTCAAAGTTGAAAGAGAAGTGGGAAGTGAAATGTAACATGGACTTGAATGTCATGAAGCTGTAATGTGTTATAAGTGGAATAAGTGTGGACCATCTATCAAATGCTGTAATTTTAGTCATTGTTTATTGTTGGTTTAGTATATTTCTACTGGGCTGTGGCTCACCCTATATAGGACACCATTTTCAGGTACAGGTAGCATGCCACCTCCAAGGACATAGCTTGGGAGGCTAAAGGCAGTTAGACTTTTTGATTGTTTTGCTTTCCTTTGATGTATTACATGTAAATTCAAGACAAGGGCTTAATATGTACATGAGTTAGTACTCATTCCTTGTAACCAAGTGTTGGCTTGGAAAGTTTGTAAGCCCATGGGGCCTTTACTTTTGTTGTCAACATGTAATACTTTTGTAAGAACTACTCTGATAAATAAAATGATGTTTATTTCTCTTATATTGTTGCATGTCAAGAATGATGGGTTTTATGTATTATTTTGAGGGCGTGACAACTTGGTATCAGAGCGTACCGGGTTCGAATACTTTGGGTACGTGGGAAATGATTAGTATCACAATGGGTTTGTCTCGCTTGTTAGAGACTTAGATGTAATGTTTATGTGACTATGTGGGTATGGGATTTAGTTTCTAGGATGTTGATTAGATCCTTGGGTTTCTGTGAGTCTTGTTGGAAAAGCACTTGATCAATGTTGTTTCTAACCGGAACTCTAGCAACACCTTGGGACTATCATTTTCCAGAAATGAAATTCGTAAGTGCTTATGTGTTTATGTGTTTACGTGGAGTGAATTACAGTTGTCCATGTATTAGGACGTGAGTGTTTAGCTTCGGCATATTTTTGAATATGCTAATGTTCTTCGTTACCTTTATTAGGATGTCTGGACGAAGACATGGTGGTAGGCGAGGTAGGCCTAGGAGGCAGGAGGTGCCTATACCGGATGACATTCCGTATGGCGAGGAAGGTGTTGGCGAACCAGCGTGGCGAGCAGCGGTCGACAAGCCATGGGCGCCTTAGCCCGAGATGGCGAGGAGCATTGAGAGCATCCATGGACATTCTCGGTGAGAATCAAGTCGAGCCCAGTTGTTGATGCAGGCCTTCTTTTACGAAGAGGGAGTTCTTCGATCAAATCGGATGAGTTTTGGGGATCCGAAAAAGAGCCACTTAAGGTGACGAGTGGTTGGAAGCAGATGAGTAAGGCGTTTGAGATGCTTGGCATCGAAGGCGGGACTTTGAAAGTGACCTTGGCATCTTTCGACTTAAGGGGATCTTGGTCAGTGGTGGAAATTCATGAAGGGTCGTATTGGTGGCACTTGGGAAGCTTTTGTGGGTGCTTTCCAGGAGAAGTTCTTATCTCCAGCAGTCAGGGAGAAGCTGAGAGACCAGTTCTACCAGCTTTTGCAGTTGAGTTCTTCAGTGGCCGAGTATGAGGCTGCTTTTACTAGTTTGTCCAGGTTCACACCTGAACTTGTGGCGTCCGAGGAACACCGCTGTATCGAGTTTGAGAAGAGGTTGAGGCGTGGTCTCAAGATGAGAGTTGGGGGTTCTATGATCCGAGACTATAGGTGCTTGGTTGATGCTGCAGCCCATATGGAGATTATGATACAGGAGGAGGAGGGACAGAGAGGCTCCAAGAGGAGCCAGGATAGTCAGGGTGATGGCAGGAGACAGAAGGGTGATAACCTTCAGCAGTTTCAGGGTGGTGTTGCTAGATCGACTTTTCCAGTGCTGAGTGCAGGCTCGGGGAGAGGCAATCAGGGAGATTTCACCTGTTACAAGTGTGGTCAGCTAGGCCACAAGGCTTCGGTTTGCCCACAGAGGAGAAGAGGTTAGAGAGCTGCTTCTTCTTCAGCTAGACCGCAGAGCTAGAGTCATGGCGGTCGACCCTTGTCTTGTTATCGATTAATGGTCGGCGGGCACTGAAGAGGTTTACTGCAGTTGAGTGCTTTATCTGGTGCACCGGGGCAGAGGTAGAGCCTTCACCCAGCACAGTTAGTCCAGGCCTCGAGGGCCAATCAGGGGGCTCCATCATCGATGCGTGTAGCGATCGTATGTTCCGAGGGGTGGCGGTGGATCGAGGGCCTCTGGCGGCGTGTATCTTTATTCAAGCCAAGATCTTGTACCTGCTCCATCAGTTGTGAGAGGTACCTTTTTATTTTGCAACTCAGTTGCCAATGTGTTGATTGATACGGATGCATCCCATTCTTTTATATCTGCTACATTTGCATCTGTTTTGGAGTTGGAGTTGGCACAGTTAGCATCTCCTCTATGTGTTGTATCACCTATTGGGGGCGAATTGATTTTGAAACAAGGGTGTAGAGGGTGCAATATAGAGCTTGCCGATCACCGACTCCCATTTGCTTTTGTGGTTATGTCCATGTCGGGTTTTGATGTTATTTTGGGTATGGACTGGTTATCGTCATACCGGGCTGTTATTGATTGCTACCACCAGAGGGTTACAGCATGTACCTTGAGCAGGGAGTGTTTTCATTTCTTGGGAGATCGGGTTAGTAGTGTGTTACCACTGGTGTATGATCCGCAAGGGCGGAGTGAGCTTAGTGGTCTTCTTGCTAGCCTTATGAGTAGTGAGTGTGATGAGACCGGGGTTGAGTTGCCAAGAGTGGTTTGTGAGTATCCGGATGTTTTTTCCGAGGACCTTGTCGGTTTGCCACCTCATCGAGAGATAGAGTTCTCTATTGATTTAGTGCCTGGCACAGCGTCGATTTTTATGGCACCTTACCGTTTTGCCCCAGCCAAGTTGAGTGAGTTGAAGATTCAACTCCAGGAATTGCTAGATAAGGGTTTTGTTCACCCTAGTGTTTCGCCATAGGGAGCACCAGCCCTCTTTGCTAAAAAGAAAGATGGTGCCTTGAGACTTTGTATCGACTACCGGAAGTTGAATCGAGCTACGGTTAAGAATAAGTACCCTATGCCCCATATAGATGATCTGTTTGACCAGTTGAAGGGGTCCCGTTGTTTCTCTAAGATAGGCTTGAGATCGGGTTACCACTAGTTGAGGGTCAAGGAGGAGGATATTCCGAAGACGGCATTCCGTACGCGGTATGGCCATTATGAGTTTTTGGTGATGCCATTTAGGCTCACCAATGCACCGGCAGTCTTTATGGATTTGATGAACCGGATCTTCTAGGAATTCTTAGATCGTTTTGTAGTCGTTTTCGTGGACGACATTCTTATCTATTCGCCTTCGGAGGAGGAGCACGAGGAACACTTGAGAGTGGTGCTTGAGTTGCTTAGATCCCATAGGCTGTATGCCATGTTTAGAAAGTCTGAGTTCTGGCTAGGAGAAGTCAAGTTCTTAGGCCATGTGGTTTCCGGAGAAGGGGTGTCTGTTGATACATCCAAGATTGAGGCAGTGCAAGATTGGGCACAGCCTAAGAGTGTGTTTGAGATCCGCAGTTTTCTGGGATTAGTGGGGTATTACTGCCGGTTTGTGAAGGGTTTCTCTAGGTTAGCTTCGCCATTGACTAGACTGACTCGGAAGGGAGTCAAATTTGTATGGAGTGAGACTTGTGAAAAGTCGTTCCAAGAACTGAAAGTTAGATTGACCACCGCTCCGATCTTGATTATTCTGGAGAGAGGGTTGGGTTATGCAGTCTATTATGATGCTTCACGAGAGGGTTTGGGTTGTGTGTTGATGCAAGAGGGGAAAGTGGTTGCCTATGGCTCATGTCAGTTGAAAATACACGAGAAGAATTACCCTACACATGACCTAGAGCTAGCAGCAGTGATCTTTGCCTTGAAAATCTGGAGGCACTACCTTTATGGTGAGAGATTCGAGGTGTTCTTAGATCACAAGAGTCTGAAATATCTGTTTACACAGAAAGACTTGAACTTGAGGCAGAGGAGGTGGATGGAGTTTATTGAGGATTACGACTTCGAGTTGCACTATCATCCGAGGAAGGCCAATGTTGTGGCCGATGCTCTTAGCAGGAAATCCATTAGCGATATAGCTTGTATAGCCATCCGAGAATGGGAGATGTTGGGGGCACTTGGTGAGTTTGATTTGCTTCTGAGCGAATCTGTTGAGGCTGCGGCCTTGTTTTCTGTCGTTGCGCAGCCTACACTTGTGACTCGAGTGTTAGAGGCATAGAGAGGTGACCTTGAGGTAGAGTCTCTTCGAGAGAAGATCTCCAGCGAGAAGGTTGAGAAGGGTTTTTCTGAGTATCCCGACCAGAGTGTGAGATACCGAGACTGATTGTTTGTGCCGAAGTCCTGCCGAAAGGAGGTACTCCGAGAGTTTCACCATTCACACCTTGCGGTGCATCCGAGAGGCACCAAGATGTATTTTGATTTGGGGCGCCAGTTTTGGTGGAGGAGCATGAAGAGAGATGTGGCAGTTTTCGTGTCGAAGTGCCTTACTTGTCAGCAAGTGAAGGCCGAACATCAGAGGCCAGCAGGTTTGTTAAAACCCTTGCCTATTGCCGAGTGGAAGTGGGAGCATGTCACTATGGACTTCGTTGTAGGTCTTCCGAGGACTCAGTGGGGTAGTGATGCTATTTTGGTGGTTGTAGACCGGTTAACTAAGTTGGCGCACTTCATCCCTATGCGCGTGAGAGATTCGGTAGATCATCTTGCCGACTTGTATGTTCGGGACATAGTGAGGTTGCACGGGGTCCCAGTGACGATCGTCTCAGATAGAGATCCTCGTTTTACTACTAGGTTGTGGCAGAGTTTGCAGAGTGCCTTGGGCACTAAGTTGACCTTTAGCACGGCTTATCATCCTCAGACTGACTAGCAGTCCGAGCGTACTATTCAGATCCTTGAGGATATGCTTCGGGGTTGTGTCCTTGACTTTAGTGGGACGTGGGAGAGGCATTTGCCCTTGGCGGAGTTTGCCTACAACAACAGTTTTCAGTCGAGTATCGATATGGCACCATTTGAGGCATTGTATGGCCGACCGTGTAGGTCTCCAGTTTGTTGGGCCGAGGTGGGTGATGCACCTTTGTTGGGTCTGGAGTTTGTGAGAGAAACGACGGAGAAAGTTGAGCTTATCCGTAGGAGGCTTGTTACAGCCCAGAGTCGTCAGAAATCTTATGCCGACCGTAGGATACGACCTTTGGTATTTGGGGTGAGTGACCATGTCTTTCTAAAGATATCACCTAGGCGGGAATTGATGAGGTTTGGGAAGAGTGGGAAGTTATCCCCTCGGTTTATTGGCCCTTTTGAGATCCTTGAGAGGATTGGCGAGGTTGCCTATCGTTTAGCTTTGCCACCGCAGTTGTCTGGAGTTCATGACGTATTTCATGTGAGTATGCTTCGGAAGTATGAGCCAGATCCATCACATGTATTGGATTGGACCGACTTAGAGGTTGATGAGGATGCCTCGTATGAGGAGAGACCTGTTCGGGTCTTGGATAGGCGGGATCAAGTCTTGCGAAGCAAGACCATTCCCTTGGTAAAAGTCTTGTGGAAACATCACAGGGTGGAGGAAGCCACTTGGAAACGTGAGTTGGAGGTCCGAGAGAAATATCCGAATCTATTTGTGGATGTTTGAGTATATGTTGTGTATTTTGTTGTATTAGTGGACCTTAAGAGTATTGAATATATCTAAGGTTGTAAAACATGGTATATGTTTTGGTTTAATGGAAGTTTAATGTGACATTGCATATGTTGATTATATTGTAGCAATGGAATTATATCATGAAAAATGAATATGATATGGAAATGGGAATCATGTATATTGTAAACTGTTAAAATAAAAAGGAAATGCATGTTGTGATGTATGTGTTGTGAAATGCCTCTTGACAAGAGATGGAATGACCGGGATGGGTCGAGTTATTGAATATTGAATGAAACATTGTTTAAAACGGAGAAAAAATTTGTTCCTTTAAAAAACTTGCACTTAATTTCAGGGACGAAATTCTTTAAGGGGGAGAGGTTATAGCGATCCCGGGTTTTATCCCTTGTTGTATAGTGATCCGGACTTGTTTCTGTGGATGCTAGCAGTTGTTTATACCTTGTTTTCAACCTTTCGTACTTTGTATTTGAGTTATAGGATGTGATGGGCAGGTTTGTTACAGGTTGGTTGTGTTTGGGAGCAAATGGTTGCTGCCTAGAATTTTGGTCCTTCGCTCGAGCGAGAAGTTTGTCGCTCGAGCAAGCTCTTTGTTTTGGATCCTTCGCTCGAGCCAGGGTTTGGTCGCTCGAGCGAGAGTTAAGTTTTATGTCTGTTGGCTCGAGCGAGAAGTCTTGCGCTCGAGCGTGCGTCGGCGTCTCATTTTGACCTGAGAGCTGTGTTTCTTGGCTCGAGCGAGCTTTCCTTCGCTCGAGCAAGCGAGGTGTATGTTTTGAGTTTCCTCGCTCGAGCGAGCATTCTGTCGCTCGAGCGTACTTCTGGGTTACAGACCTGAAGCATCGAGTTGTTGGCTCGAGCGAGACTTTCTTCGCTCGAGCGAGTATTCTTTGTGTCTGGTCGCTCGAGCGAGCCTGTTTTATATCAGTAGGCAGCAGCGGGGAAAACATCACTTTTTCATCTTCTTTCTTTTTGTAAACCCTAGATCCGACTCCCTCTCTCTCTATACTTGTCTTCTCTCTAAGGTTTGATCTATCTAAAGTGAGTTTCTACCCTTAGTCCTTTGTTAAAAAGATAGAGTGGCTTGAGGACTTCGTTTTAATTTGAAAAACTTAAGATTTGGAGCACGTTGGTTTTTGATCTTCATCTCCGTTTGAGCTCAAACTTCGAGGTAGGGATATCCTACTCCTTCTTATGAGCTTTGTCTTTGAATTTTAGCATTTTGTTATGTTGGGGGTTGTTGGGTAATTTTGAGAAGGTTTGGGCCTTTGCGTAATTTTACAAAAGGTGGAGGTTTTACATATATAAACCTATTTGCATGTTTGACATAGAGAAATGAAATTAATGTTGAACTATTGAGAAAAATGGAACCTTAGGATTGTCATGTTAATTATGGGAAAATACCCTAATTAGTCGGATAGATTAATTGGTACGATTAATTTTGAGAAATGAGGAATTGAATTGAGGATGTTGAAATTGGGAAGATACAGGATTAAAAGGTGTAGTTGGATCATTTATCACACACCTAGTTGAAATGTTGATATTTTATCCATTTGGTGCATTTATTTTCTGTTTAGAATTAACTGTTTTGGGCTATCGATAGAGGATAGTCTTGAGACAATGCATGATGATTAGGTAAACTAAAACTAATCGATTGAATATATTAACAAATATGGCGGTTGGAATAATACATTAACTTTATGTATTGATTGACTATGTATATGATTTACGTTTATATACATTGTGTATGTGTGGGAGGAGATAGGGGATGTACTCCACGATTTAGGAGAAGATAGGGGATGGAGCTCTAAACCGGATTTTGTTTGACATTGATACAGCACTACAATGTGTATCAAGTGTGGATTATGGAAGTGTTTGAATTGATTTGATATAGCACTAAAATGTATATCGTTATCAATTGTGAAGTATGCATCAAAATGTGTATCCTTCGTGAAGTATGGAAGTGGTTTATGTGTTATTGATACAGCATCAAAATGTGTATCCGTTGTGAATTTCAAAGTGTTTAAAAGATGAGTCACATTCTCATCAAATTATTTGGCTAGGTTCTGAGCCTTGATTTCAAACTCAAAGTTGAAAGAGAAGTGGGAAGTGAAATGTAACATGGACTTGAATGTCATGAAGCTGTAATGTGTTATAAGTGGAAATATAAGTGTGGACCATCTATCAAATGCTGTAATTTTAGTCATTGTTTATTGTTGGTTTAGTATATTTCTACTAGGCTGTGGCTCACCCTATATAGGACACCATTTTCAGGTACAGGTAGTATGTCACCTCCAAGGACATAGCTTGGGAGGCTAGAGGCAGTCAGACTTTTTGGTTGTTTTGCTTTCCTTTGATGTATTACATGTAAATTCAAGACAAGGGCTTAATATGTACATGAGTTAGTACTCATTCCTTGTAACCAAGTGTTGGCTTGGAAAGTTTGTAATCCCATGGGGCCTTTACTTTTGTTGTCAACATGTAATACTTTTGTAAGAACTACTCTGATAAATAGAATGATGTTTATTTCTCTTATATTGTTGCATGTCAAGAATGATGGGTTTTATGCATTATTTTGAGGGCGTGACAGACATTCATTCATAATTCATAAAATAGCATTTCAGAAAACAGATCGTATCATATCAGTTAGAAAATACTTGTAATTAAATATAACTTTACAGAGTTATTACTCACTGTTAACAGATGGCTCCAAGTAAACAAGTAGAGTGGGCAACTCACTTATCCTGAGGCGCGTGACCTACAGAACACGACAGTGACATACATTGAAACACACGCTCAAATTGTACATAACACATGTTCTTGTCCTAAGTGTGTTTCTAGCCTTTATCCTTATTATAGTGTTTTAAACATGGCCTAGGAATGCTTAAGATGGAATGAGGATGCAACAATGCACTTGAAAACACTTTTCATATTTTGTTGAAAATAGGGTCCACGCTCGAAAGTGTCTTTCCTCGCTCGAGCGGACATGCAAAAAGTAAGGGTTCGCTCGAGTGTGACTCCCCTCACTCGAGTGGACTGTAAACTCGAAAAAAGTACTGGTTGCTTGCTTTTCAAGCTCGACTGACACTCGATCCACGCTCGAGCGTGAGTTTCGTCGCTCGAACGTGCTGCAAAACATATAAACTTTTGGATACATGCATTTCACGCTTGAGTAGTAATCCGATCGCCCGAGCGGAAGTGCACATATTTAGAGTGCTCGCTCAAGCGTGAACTCCTACGCTCGAGCGTGGATTCAAATTCTGGAATTTCCAGATTTGATCTCCAAGCTTCAAGCTTAAACCAAACACTTCAAAACTCAACATCTTGTGCCAAAATTCTGGGAAACATTAAGAAACTCACAAAACATCATGATTTAAAGATTATTTTATGAAATCAACGCCCAAAAAGAGGGTAATTGGTCACAAATCCAACTTAAACTTCATGAATGTTCTAAAGCATAACAAGCATGCATTTCCTTAAACTCAATCATCCCCAAAACATGATCAATTTAGACAAATTGGTAGAAAACATGATGAGTTCTCAAAATATGATTGAAATGAACACATGTATGAAAGAATCTTTTGAAATCATGCTTAATTTATGAAGAAATCAACATACATGCATGGTATGACTCAATCTTCTTCAATTCTACCTCAAATCCTATATAAATTCATTTAATTTATTTGAAGTCTTGTAAAATCTAGCTCAATTACACAACTAAGAGTTTGATTCCTTACCTAGAGACTTGAATTCACAAGTGTTGAAGTTAAAGTTCTCCAATTCTCCTTAATTCACCAATAATCCTAGCAATCCCCTTTCCTTTAGCCTTTGATCCCAATTTTCTCTCTCTCTCTCTCTCCCTCAGACGTTTGTACTAACAAATGAGTGAATTGGGCGTGTATGAGTGCACAATGAAGTCCACTAATGTCTTAATTAGGCTTAGGAAAATAGTAGTATTAATTAAGGTTAAAAGAGTGACATTAACTTAATTTAATTTAATCGCTCCAAATTGAATTTTAATTAAACCTACTATAAGGTTCTAAACATTCCAACTAACACATAAATCAAGTCAATTTCTGAATCGAATGTCGATAAGGCCTTTAATTCGCAAATCGAATCCTAAAACATGAACATATCTTTCTACATCAAACAGATATAAACCCAAAATGATGCAATACACAAATATTTAACTCAGGATTTCTTCTTAATTTCTTATTAGACACACTTAAGCATGAATTAACGTTAATTATAGGTCGGGGTTGTTACACGCAAGGTGATGTGACCCAACGATTATTCACAATTCAAATTCAAAATCAAGAGGAAAGTCCAACTGTAAGAATGACGTAGTAGAAGCAAACTATTCAAGGCCATGACCAGTGATCATGGAAGTGCGTTTCGACAATTAGAAGACCACTTCGACAGTTACCATTAGAGGGTATAAATAGAAGAGAAGGTCAATAGAGAAAAAGCTAGACTCAAATCCAGAAAACCAGTTATTTACTTTATATTTTTCTTTCCAATTTTTACATTTCTCGTTCTTCAATTCTTGTACTGCACTTCAATTTTTAGGAGTAGTTTTAAGCAGTCTATTGCTGTAAAACCCTTCGAGGTTGTGAAAGTGCGAAGGTATCATTATAAGTTCATATCATTTAATGAAATTCAGTTCATAAAACTGTTTTTATCTATTATCATCTTCAATATCTTTAATTTTCTTCTAAGCAAAAGCCACCAGTAAAAGTTCTTTTCATTGAGGCTGAAAGAACTTCAACACAGTTGTCTGATAATTGATTGGCAATTAAAATTTCTGTAAGGACTTATTAATCCTTACTGGCACGCTTAAAATTACATTATTAGCCTTCGAAAGCCAAAAAAGCTAACAGGATGACTTTTAGAAAATATAATAGATTTGAGAGGATAAAATTAAAATTTAAAAAAAAGTAAAAAATATGAAATTTTTTTCATACTTTTATAATAATAGTAGTTAGTAGATAGATAAGCCAATAAACCAAAAAAAAAATCACTTCTCACAATAGGCAGAATACATTACTATAGATGAGGCGACTGATTTTTTTTTAAAAAAAATAACAAGAGAGAGCAACGATTTGAAAGTTGAAAATAATTAATAACTAAGGGATGTATGTTTTTTTTTTGAGTAAAGTTATAATAATTTGTAATTTAAAAATAAAGTTAAACATTTTGTGATAATATTATATATTTTATAATTAGAAAATATTTGAAGAAAAAAATGTATAATATTATTATAAAATATGTAATTTTATTTTTGAATTATAAATTATTATAACCCTATCAAAAATTTACATAATATTTATTATAAAATATATAATATACATCATAAAATCCGTATTTATTATAAAATATATAATAACAATTAAAAGGTGGTATATATCATTGCATTACCCATACAAAGTAAGAATTTTATACAATTGTTTATAGTAACAATCCCCCAGTTGTCACCTGGGAGTCACAGCAGCGATCTGCTGTTAGCCCGTGGAGGCTTTTTTTCAGACTTTTTTTTGATAATTCGAACTGTTCATATTGTAAAGTTCGTCAAGTATATTATCCATACAAAAATTAAATTAATCAAAAATCCGTAATCCTGTGATCAGATTCAAATTGTTTTTATTAAAATTATAAAGATAATGTTAACCGTTTATTTTTTAAAAAAACAAATGTACTCTTGTTATAAAGTTATAGATTTCTAATCAATTTGATTTTTTGTATGGATGATCTATTTAACAAACTCTATAATTTAAACGGTTCAGATCATCGGTCCGGATCATTTTTCTATTATTTAACAAATTCTAAGATGATTATTATTTTACATTTTCCCATGTATATCACTTAGGCTTTGTTTGGGATAGTCATTGGGGTTAATTTAGTCATATAAGACAAAATTAACTATTTTAATTAAGTACTAGTGTATGCCCGTGCCTGAAGGCACGGTACAATTAATGATGAGATTAAAATATAAATCAAAATTAGAGAGGAATGTATTCAAATTTATTGCTTTTTGTTTTTTTTCTTTTCAAAGAGTAGGTAATGAATTCACAGGAAGGAGAAAAATTCCTAAATGAAGACATGAAACTCAAATGAAACACCAATTTATTATTAACCCAAATAAATTTCAGGAACCCCCAAAATTAGGAACCTCCATGACTCCCAAAATGAGGTAAACCAATCATATATTTTTATTATTTTTATTTCCTTCCTGGACCAATCACAGGTGAGTGAGAATTATAAAGTTGTATTTTTTTAAGAATATGTAGCATTTTTTATATTTTTAATAAAAAAAAATCTTCCCAAGATAAATTGCACTTCCCCCAAATTGCAATCTCTCAATTTTCTCACCCACTCTTTCTCATCTTCTCTATTACCTCAGTCTCTCTCCCCCAAAGACTGTAAAACATTAATCTTCTCAACTGTCTCTCTCTCTCTCTCACCGACTGATATCCCCCCGTTCCTCTCTCTTCTCAAACGAAGACTCTCCGTTTCCTTGAGTTATAGATGATAATATTAAATTTTTTTAAAAAATAATTGAAAACTAAAAATAAATTGAACAATTTAATTCCCAATAGAACCTAAGCATCATATTAAAGAATATTAATGAGTTAACGTTGTGCACTAAAATGCTATGAACAACTGATAAAAAAAATTTAAAAAAAAATCAAATAAAACTATCCTTTTGGTGTGCTCAGATAAACACACCATGAAATTGGATAAAGGGACTGGAACAATAAAGTAAGGACTACAACAACATCCATCCAACAATGTGTACATCAGCATGTTTTGTAGATCAAAAGAGAAATAGTTGTATAACTTAATCAGCATAATCCACAAATTTAAAAGTAAGTATTTGTAATTCACTACACAAATTGAAGGAAAAAAGAAAAAGAAGAAAAGAAATCTCTCTAGGAAAAAAGAAAAAGAAGAAAAAGAAATCTCTCAAAGAAAAAGAAAGCCCTAATTTAAGTGTAGAAGATAAGGCGAAAATGGCCAAATAATGTTTCATAGTAGCGGAAGCAAAACAATTCCAAACCAAAAATTAGTATGTGAACACAGTTTACAAACCAAACCAATATGAAGGACTCCACATCTCTGCCAAAAAAATAATGTTCATACCACAAAATCTACACATGAAGAATCAAGATTTAAATTAGACATGCTCAACCCCAAAGTCAGAACCAATGCAATTCAAAATCTGTCACATTAGCTAAAAAAATACGTAGCATCAAAGAAATAGCAAAAAAAAAAATTATGAGTTCACCACATAAGAAAGTACTGTCTCCTCTCTTCAGCATCAACATGACGGAAAAAAAATTCTTTTTTGCAATGCATGAATTTATTCCTTCAAATGATCAAGCCGCTAAAATTCATCCTCTCCAGCTAGCACAGAGGAATCAAGAATCTTTACTCTGCTGCAACACTGAAACAAAATCCATGAACCCACATCTGAGATTTAAAGCCACAACATGCAGCCACCACCAACCCTTGAGCTTTATACTGGTTTACAATGGACAATTTGACTAAATTACAATTACCCACAAGGGACCAACCCTCCAAACCACCACACATTCTAACCTAAACAAACCCTAACCAAAAACACATATAAACCAGCCCACGCACATCATCACAATACAACTGAACCTCTCTAAAATTACATTATGTGCACAATTACACAATATCTGAACCAACAATCTTGGACATTTGAACCATCTACAATATTAGTGTACTTACAATGGGGTCATTCTAGAATACAGAGCCTTACCATATGTACAATTTTTATATTAATTACATAAATGTCATAACTAAATCATTTTCAATCATAACTTCAAAAAAAGTGTTACAACCAAACACCACGAAAATATATCCAAAGCCATTTTCGATTATAACCAAGATCACCATAGGTAATCCTGATAGTAGTGTCTAATCATCACCAATCATCTCTTCCACACATCATTGCATCTACAAAGTAAGTCTAAAAAATAAGCTTCTATATCATTTTCCTAATCACAATAGGTCATAAACACCAGCCATGACCAAGTCATAACATAGGAAGTAACCAAAAGACCACAAAATCGTAATTTGGCATATGATGTACTATAAAATTTTCTTCTCAACTAATCAACAATTTTGAGAGTATGTTAGATGTTACTTGGATTTTATAATTGAAAAATGTAAACCATCAAGAATTTTGTAACCAGAAATTTACTTATTGATTAAATTTTGAGAATAAAGATTAGCTTTCCAAGACACATTGATTGCTGCTTTTGAAATGAGGCTAATGAGAATAAAATGAGAATAAAATTCGTAATTTTGATGCTCATATAATTTCCTAAAATGAGAATAAAATTCCAAACCAATATGAAGGACTCACAGATGTCAATGAAATGCCACTGCAAAAATAATAGATGTCAATGAACATCCACCTAAACTACAAAACCATGGAGAATTGGACAAAGATTCCAAACCAATATGATACGCCACTACCGTAAACTACAAAACCATGGAGAATGTAAACAACAAATCCAAACAACTAGTTCGTTATATAATAGTTGCAAAGATTCTATTTCATTATATAATTAGATCTTGTTATATGATTGCATTGGAATCAAGAAGAAAAAGGGAAAAAAAAAAAAAAAAAACCTCTTTTACCATAAAAAATTTTAAATTGTATGACTATATTATTCATATTGGACTGTACAGATGGGGAAACCAATCCCAAAAGTGCATATTGCTCAAAGAATCCACATTTCCCTTACCCTTTGAGTGATTGCCATCAGTATCAATGACTAACATTGCAACGATCTCAAACATTTTTATATTCCAGAAACATGCTTCCAAAAAGAAAGAAAATAAACAAACAAACAAAAATTAAAACAAAAGAATATTATAAGACCATCATAAGTAGCTCAACGTTTTAAATGAATTTTTTGTTCATATTTTCAACAAATAGTTCAGTTATCACAAACAGGCAGAGGATGCTCAGTAAAAAATAAACATAATAAAGTTACATATACATACAATTAGTGAAGCACAGAGCCTGCAAGATTGATGAATAAATGTGTCTCACAATCAAAATTGATCCCAACATACATGAACAAATGCATACCAATTGGACAATTTGTTGCACCTCTTTTAGTTGACACCCAAACTCCTGGTCCTTGAACTTCAGGTTGCTCATCCTACAAAGTTTTAAGCAAAAAATATAGACAGAAACCAAAGTTTTAAGTATACAATGCTTCAAAATACAAAGAAAACTTAATAGACAGAGACCAAATCCTTCTTAATGTTAAAAAAATAAATTCCACTGGCATTCTCATAATTAAGCACTATATATGCAAAAGAATGCGCTACCTTTTGACTTATAATTCTAAAAATTTAGATTGGTTGAGCAGCAAGCCAAACAAATTGACATGTGACCACTCACTTTGAAAGAGTAGTGGTGAAAAAAAGGAAAAAACACAATAGTGACCAAGAGGGAGAATTGGAAACCAGTTCATATATATATAGATTGATTCAAAAATTGGCCCTAAAACTGAAGCCTCAAAGAACTGAAGAATTGAAGAAATAAAATACCTCTCATATTGGGAGGGTGGGAGCCGAGGGAGGGTGGACAGTCACGGAGCTTGATGTTGATCAATGGCGAGACCACCGTCTCTGTTGCAGAGAAAGGGAAAATTGGAAACCACAACCAGAAAATTGGAAACCAGTTCATATATATAGACTGATTCAAAAATTTGCCCTAAAATTGAAGCCTCAAAGAACTGAAGAACTGAAGAAACAAAATACCTCAGATGTTGGGAGGGTGGGAGCCAATGGAGGGTGGGCGTCGATGCTGATATTAGGAGGGTGAGAGCCGAGGGAAGGTGGACAGTCGTGAAGCTTGATGTTGATCAATGGCGAGGGTATTTCTTTAGTTTTAGATTATCTTCAATTTCTCTGATCTGCTACCTCTGGTCGCGAGTTTCAGAAAAGAAAGAATTTCGAACGTGAGAGAGAGATCCACTATGGACGGAGTCGAGGAGAGAATATGGGAGTTGCAGAGAAGGCGTTTGGACAGACGTGGGAGAGAGAGAGAGAGCAGAGAGTGTTTGGGCGGGTATAAAAATGATCTCAACCGTTAGATAGTATATAGGAATCATCCCAGCCATTGATACAAAATGTATCTCTGATACATTTTCTACATTTTCAAAAACCTTTCTCCATTATTATATATATGACAAAATATAACATTTAATTTATAATTATTTTATTTTATTTTTTATAAAAATTTAAAAAGTCAAAAAATTTATCCCAAATAAAACTTTTTTCTAAATTAAAACAAATTAAAAAAAAGTCAAATAACCAATCCACGTCACAACCCATGTCACGAAGGCATCGCCACAACATGTGCAACTCCATTCTGTGGACATCTATTAAAGCAAAACGAAACCTTCTCTATCAAAGTAGGAGCAGAAAAAATGACGGTTGCGTTTGGTAAAAGTTTAGAATTATAATTTGAGAATAAAATTATATTTTGAATTTATAAATTTTAAAATTATAATTTGAATATAAAAAATTTATTTACTTATAAATTTTGAAAAGATTTTTGAATTGAATGATGTGATATATGATATTTAATTCAAAAATTTACAACTCTTAACTAAATAAATAACTCAAAATTTTATTCAAAGCTTATAAAAAAAAATTTAAAAATTTTCGAAATATTTTTTATTTAAAATATGAAAATAACATGTGTAAAAAAAAATTTTAAAAAAAAACACAAACACTACTCTGGTCAACTGACCAGACATTCAGGGAAACATCTGGAAGAGTGACCAGATAGATGTGTTTTAAAAAATAGGTATAAAATTAATTTTTAAAAATTAAAAACAAACATAATACTCAAATCATGTTGTGAAATCATATTTAAAAGTTTTTACCACGCACAACAGACTTTTCTCTGTACTACTGTCTTTCATGATGATGATTGACTAATGAGGATAAAAATATAAAATTGATATAAGTTTACTTTGGACTATAGTTAAAAGTTATTTTTTCAAAATTTTTTTAAATAAAATGTTTAAAAAAATATAAAAATATGATATCATCCAAAAAAAATTAAAAGATAAAAAACAATTGCTTTTAATCAACTTTTCAAATGAGGACGTATAACAGACTGGTTTATAAAATAAAACTAATATTAGAAAACACATTTGTTTCAGCATTTTAACATAATCACCAAATACAAGAAAAATAAAAATAAATAAACAAAGAAAAAGTTAGATAGCATTTGGTTTACTTTTTAAAACTCAATTTTATTTTTAATCATAATTTGGATGAAACATGTTAACTGAATATATTTTTAAAATATAACTCAAAATTACTTTCAAAACTCTTCTCTTTTATCTTTTTTTTATATTTATTATTATTCAATCAATCAATCATTTTTCTCCCCCATCTTTCCTCTCTCTTCTCACCTTTTATATATCAATCAATCAAAAAAAAATTAAAAATCATCTCAAGACTATTTTCAAAACTTAGAACCAAACAAATTTTCTTTTTTCAAATCATAATTCAAAAATTTTAAATCAAAATATAACTCTACATTTAAATTATAATTTAAAAACAAAACCAAACAGACCCTAACATAACTCATTCATTTATAAGTGAAATAACCATTTTGAGTCAATAAAATAAATGAGAAATGAGATGCAACCAATAAGACATATATAAAAATTGCAAGGCCTAAAGAATGTGTTAACGCGGCAAAAGAACATGGAATGAAGGCGACTATCTCCGCTGCCACGACAATTAAAATGAGTAATAAGACCTCGTTTGAAAAATTTGTTATTTTTTCTTTCTGTTATATCTAAAAAAAGAAAAACTTGTTATTTAATTAAATTATTTTTGTTTGACTATTTTAGTAGGTTAAATTTTTTGTATGTGGCAAGAGGATTAAATTTTTTTTATAGTTAAATGTGATGTTTATAGAAAAAAATAAAATGATTATAAATTTGATGTGACATTTTATCTTATTAATTATTTTAATCTATTTTATTTTTTTGAGGTGAATTTTAATCTAAAAAAACAAAAACTCACTTGACAAAGAGGGCTAGCCACGTCATCTTTATATAGATAGGTTGGGTTTGGTTTTTTTTTTTTTTTTTCATCATAACCTATAAAAAAAAATCTAATCTTTTTCATAAATACAACTATTTTAATCTATTAAAATAGCCTATTACAATAGTCAACTACATGCCATAATAAAGTGAGGCAATAACGTATAGAAAGGCAGAGGAAGTGGAGCATATCACGGCTATAGTATTTTGTTATGTTTGTTTGGCAGATTAGGTTGAATAAAATTATTAGTAAAGGGATGGTTAGTAAAGAGATTATTAATGTGAAGATTATTAGTGAGAGAATAAAATAAAAATATGTTTATTTTAATAATAGTATAAAAGACGATTAGTGAAAAAATAAAATAAGAAATTTACAAACACACTGTAAAAAAAAAAAAAAAAAAAAACCTTGAATACTATATCGTGCGATTGATTTTTTAATCCCACCTATATTGAAGGCATCCCAATCCCACCACTATGCAGGACTAACTATCTCTTTGGAGTGGCAATCCGATAACCCATAGGCCGTTTGTTTAGAAAGTTAGAGGGGGGATTGAGATTGGGATTAGAATTGGTAGTGAGGTGGGACTCACTAATATTGTGTTTGTTTTGAGATATGGAGAGGGGATTGATAGTGAGCTCTAGATTAGGATGGACCTCCCTAAGGGGATTCAGATGGGCCTTCAGGACTTGGTATTAGAAAAATAGTCCGGCGGACTAGAAATTTTTTATTTTTATTTATTTTTTATTTTATTTTTTACATGTCGGGCATTTTTTTTAAAAAACATTAATGTTTAATTTTTTATATTTTTTGTTAAGTAAAAATCATTATTTTATTTGTTTTAGAAATTTTTTATTTTATTTTTATTTTTTAAATTTTTTTTACATGTTGGGTATTTTTATTAAAACATTAATGTTTAATTTTTTTTGTATTTTTTAATTATTTTATATAAAAATAATTTGACAATCCATACACTAACAACTATCATCAAAACAAACACAATTTTACTTAATCCCCTTACTATTAGTCCCCTCACTATCAATCCCCTCCATTCTATCTCTGAAAACAAACTGGGCCATAGACCAAACCAATAAGGTGTATATGAGTCGACTTCAATCCTAAGCCAATTCCACCCATGAATCAGCATAACAACAGTGATGTTAGAGACTTCTAGACCTCTAAATTAGAGGCTTTAAACACATCTCTAATGAGGTAAAAAAAAAAAAAACAAACCGCAGCGGTGGTAGTGAGTAGGATTCACTGTCACATCACTAGTGACACCTCTAATTAGAGGTCCAAGCATTTTTCAGCATAACAAATATGACCTATGGGTCTATATCTATATGCATGCAATATATATGGGGTATGGATAGGGAGTGAACAGTAATTTCGGCCTTTGATGAACAGTTTTTCTACCATGGTTAAAAAGTCTATTTTGCACTCTTTAATACTTTGTGTTGTAGGGCTTTGTCCATAAGTATACTGATCGTAAGGAATAGACATCCGGTCATGGCGGTCCCGAAGTTTTTTCCTAACGCGTTCGGCAAAAAGGGTAGGAAGGCCATCAACAAATTTGGCTTTCCAATGTTCACTGTTAGCATCAGGGCGTTGCATGACCTTGATGAGGAAAACATCCTTATACCATCGGAAATGGGTAAGGGATGGACATCGTAAATTCTGGAGAAGTTCTCGACTTCGATCTTGGGAATTAGTACTGGTACCAATAAAATGAAGGATAATAGTTTGGATAAGGGTATAAACAGCATCTTGCTGTTGAACCGGTTGACGGGTAGTAGGATCCATTTCAATTTTAACGGATGTTAAAATTTCATTTTATTGAGCGAGGGAAATAACATTATCCCACCAGCCTTTGAGTTGTCCAGTAAAGCCATTGATAATAAATTTAGCAATAGCATGATCCTGATTACTGTATTGTCTACACACAGTAGCAAACATTAACATCTGATGCATTTTCTTGAGAATAGCATATTCAGAGTCGCCATCTATATTCCATTCGTAGATGGTTTTTCCATGATAACTTTCCTGATTAGGAATGTATGTTTCTTCATATAACAGGTCGGGAGGAGTAGGCCTAGCATAATAATTTCTGGTGTAAGGAAGGAAGTGTGGTCTACTAGATGTATATGAATGTAACTTATTAAGATGAGACGGTTCTTGAAAATTGAGTTGAATTTCATTAATCTGTTCCGGTGATAGTTCTTCACTATTAGAAGGTTCGGATCTCAACATATTAATAGCTCCACTTGTAGATTCTTGTGGAGGTTCTGGAGGGCGAACATTTAAATGTTGCATTTTCTGTAGAAGAGTATCCATAAATTCTGTATCAGGAGCTTTAAGCTTAAAGTTACTGATGTCTAATGGTGGTTTAATGGATACAGGATGCATAACAGAACTTCCTGCTACGGGTGGAGCTAAGCTTCTATCTTTAAAGGTAGAAACTAAATCTTCAATTCTGGTTAACTGTTTGGTCATAGTTTGGCAAATCAGATTAGTGTAATTATGTTGGCGGATTGTTATGCTAAAATCTTTAAGCTGAGCAAATTCATTTTTCACAAATCTGCCAGATTGTGCATCCACATATGCTGTGGCTACTAGAGGCTGCCTAGTGGTTTCCCCATTAGGAACTAACTCTAAAGCTTGAGGAGGTGGATGGATAGAGTTAATCACTTGACCATCTGCAGTGGTCCATGTTTTATACTGGTCTTCTATAGCTGTTATTTTTGGTTGAGTTTCAGATTGAAACCATTCTTTAAAAAATATTATTTGCTGATGTAGCTCAAGATGTTTGTAGTATTGACTTTTATACTGGTTTAATTGTTCTGGTGTATGAGTGGTAAAATACCATTCTCTAAACTCTTTATTGTCATCCTGATAAAACTCCTGGTTTATTAATTTTCTATTTTCACTGTTTGGTGTAAAATCCATCAAATTTCAAAGTTCATATCACTGGCCGTTGGGCTATCGGGTATTTGAATTGGTGTTGTGTAAACACCATGAGGTATTCTGTTTTTAGATAAACGAATACCCTGTATTTCTGATGTCATAGGGTCTAGTTGATCTTCTTGGGGATCACTAGAAGGTCTACTCGGTGGCCTATCTGGTATCTGTAGAGAGTCTACAAATTGTCGACTAGATTCTGGTAAATCAACCCTATATGACGGAATTGACCGAAAACTATTATTGGAAAAGCTTCGGTTAGCCGTTCTGAAGCTAGTACTGGATAAACTCTGAGGAGCAGTTCTAAAACTAGCATTCGAAGAGGTGCTCCTAGTTAGCTGAGGTCTCTGGAATTGGAGATAAACATTACCTCCTTGTGTCTGTATGACATCATCAATATTATGCTGAATTATCGGTTGTGGAGGAACAGCATTGGGAATATGCCATCGTTCTGGAAAGGTTATCTGAGACCATGGAATTTGTCTTGGTACAGCAACCTGACTATTATACAGATTAGTTTCAATTAATATTGTTTTACCATTTTCAGTTTTCTTTCTAACATAAGGATTCAACGTTGTTAAGGCCTTTATGTAGATTCTGGAATGGACCGAAAATGGTGGGGATCCTGGTTTATACTCATACCCATGAGTAAGAACTCTAAGTTCAAGTACATCTGATATATTAGCATCTGTCATGGAGATGCTTAAGTTTGGATAAACATCAAAATATACTGGTCCATGAGACAAACTGGTTTCTATGGCTCCCATGAGGGATGCTCTCCAATTGAGACATCTTCCATCTCGAAGAGTACATTGAATACTGGTATTTTGTCCTAAAAGCGTCAATGGTTTAAAAGCTATTTGTACTAATCCAATATGGATGTACTTATAGTCTTTTACAAACGGAATAAAATCATTGATATTTATTAATCGGATTATTTCATCATTATTTTGAATACAAGATGCATGTTCAAAAGTTTTAATGATGGTTTTACTGAAAAATTGGAATCTACCTCTTTTGTAGATTGTCTTCGGATCTACTAACGAAATAGTCCACTTATCTAAAGCGTCCTTTACATCCTGGTAAGCTACCATCTCAGCGGCTTCTGCTAGAGAGGATACTGTATTTCCTACAGAGGTTACCGATTCATTTTCTGGTATAGCTACTGTACTCTCATGTACTTCAGTCATGGTGTATAGTGGTCATATATGTATAATTTATTTAATTTATACTCATATTATGTTAATACTTAAACTTGGCTCTGATACCAATAAAGGTGCTCACTAAGGTTTTGGCTTGACATGGTTAGCACGTCTGTCAACGATTTACAGGCATCAACGGTCCTCACGCACTCTGCACTTGACCTAACCTAACGCGACTTGGGTGACGTCCCACTAACCTCAAACTTCAACAATTAATTAACCTTACATTAGCACAAATCCAGGAATAAATATTCACATAATACAGGTAGAAAGAAAATAAATTACAGCATATATGACCTCATATACCTTACTGTTGAGGAGGCGGTGGAGGCCTCCTGGCCGCCCAGGCCACTACCTGCTCCTGGATCAACGCTTGGATTTCGGTTATTCGCTGATCACACTCGGCAATACGAGCAGTAATATACGGTTGGGTATAGTAATCTACAGGTGTATTAAGATAATGGTTTTTCTGGTTTTGCCAAAATTCTAAAAGCCACAGATATTGTTCAAGGGCATCGACAGAGGGCATACATAAGAAAACTAAATATTATTGAGGAAGTAGGAATATTTTACAAGAGAGAGAGGGGGAGGAAAGCATTACAAAGGAAAGAAAATATAAAAACTGACTCTGACTCTTCTGCCTCAACAAGGGTGAGAGCATGCCCTTTTATAATACAAATGCTGATAAAGGAGGGGACAGGTGTTACATTTTTATTCGACCGACGATATTACACCTTATCCTATCTGCTGCTGTCATGCATGACGTTTACTGATATTATGATGCATCGGATAATGGGAATCTTCTTTTTGCAAAGTCCTTTGTCCTGGTCTGCCGACACTCAATCATGTCGTTTTCCCTTTCGGTTGCTTTTGGCGAGCTTCTCAGTAAGGACATCTGTCATTGCATCCCAAAAATCACCAAAGTGGGTGTCATTATCTTCATCATCGGGTAGTTGGCTTTCTCCAGCTAACACGTGTTCGGCTGGATCAACATCTGGTTCGGATGGAGGCTGACTGGTTCCTGACCTCATGGAAACATCATCCTCCTGAGGCACAGTTTGGAGGAACTGTTCTTTGAGATAATTCATACTTTTGATAATAATCTCATGTTCAGATAAATCAGGATACTGGTTTTTTAATTCTTTTTGAATTTGGAGGATCGGATTTTGTGATAATGCTGATGGAGCAACAATAGATGGCTGTTTAACTGTTTCTCTACAGGCCTGAGCATGCTCCTGGATTTTAGTAACTGTTTCACTGATAATTGGATTCATCCTTTATCCCACCATTTTACAAAGAAAATGCGTTTAAGGCGAAGTACCTTATTCTGATAATCGCAGGCAAAATCCCACTTCCATATCCATGGGATACTGAATCGGATTGAAAAATGAACCAATGATTTGCTGATGGATAAGTCCCTGTTTTTATTTAGATAAGCATAAGCCCTGGAATAGGCATAATGCCAATCATTATATGCATGTCGGATTTCTTCTGGTAAGATGTCAATAGATAACCCAAATTTATCCCACCACACGAGGAACCAATTTGGGACATCGTGTTTAAGGACATCAGGGCAAATCCGGATAAACCAAGAATGAGAATGGATAGGATTCTGATAGTAAAACACCTGGGTAAAAGCATCAATATAATCCCAGTATGTATATTTGGTTTGTTTGTTACGGAGATCAAGATCCCGTAAAGTATGCGGATGAATATCCCAATTAACAAAAGGCATAACATTGCGGATGGTAATTTTGCTGAAAGAGATGGGACTGGTAGATTTATTCGGATCATGAAGATGATGCTTGAATTCACAAGCTCCTGTTTCGGTTATAATTTGTTCATAAATATAACGATACTGGTCAAAATGTGGAGGTGACTGTTGAGTAGTGAGATAACGCTTTTTAAGCTCCCATGGATCTTGCATCCATTGTTCATCGGCTGAATCAATCCAGAGAACTGTTTCCTCTGTAATACTGTTCGGTGTATACGGATCTTCTGTTTTTAGAAGTATATCCTTAGCGGATTCAGTACTGGTTTGCCCTCGAGAGAGAGCTGGATATTCTGTTTCATAACGGGGAGTGTGACCACCACGACCACGTCCCCGGTCTCGATGGCCCCTACTGGTCATGCTCCTTTTCAGGAGCAGATTGCTGTAGATATTCCCTGGTCAAAAAGTCAGGCAAAGAATTATTTTCACCTTTGATATGCTCAATATCAAAATCAAAATTAGATAAATAACTTTGCCATGTAAGAAATATCTGTTTAGATGTTAAATTTTTTACATCTTTTTTAAAAATCTGTTTTGCAGCAGAGCAATCAACTCTGATTAAAAAATGCTGGTTTAAAAGATCATCCTGAAATTTTAAAACACATTTAACAATGGCTAAGCATTCCTGTTTAATTGTAGGATAATTTAAAGCAGCTTTATTCCAATGACCAGAATGGAATCTTAACAGTTCTTCCTTCTGGGTTTTAGGATTAAGCTGTTTTAAAATCCCACCAAATCCTTCATTGGAAGCATCAGTTTCAACAATCTTCTTCCACATGGGATTAGGTAACTGTAAACATGGTAACTGTTTAACTTTAGCTTTAATTTTTTGCACTGCAGTCGTATGCTCGGGACCCCAAGGAGGCGGATTTTTTCTGAGTCTGGTGAATAAAATACTGCAATCAGCTGCCACATTAGGATAATAATCACGGATATAATTAAGACTTCCTAGGAATCGTTGTAATTGAGTCTTATCCTTAATTTCATCAGGAAATTTAGAAGCAAACTCAATACTTCGGTTGATTGGAATAATACTTCCATTTGAAATATTATGTCCAAGATATCTGATAGTTGTCTGAAACAGTTGCATCTTTGGTGCGGAAAGCACTAAACCATTTCTGTGAATAACATGCTTAAAAATATTAAGATGTTTAATATGCTGTTCAATTGATGAGGAATAAATTAATACATCATCAATATATGATAAAGTAAATTCAGAAAATGGATTAAAAATGTCATTCATAATATGTTGAAATTCGGATGGAGCATTTTTAAGTCCAAAGGGCATTACATTCCATTCGTAATGTCCAAAGGGTACTGTGAATGCAGTTTTATAACGATCCTGTTCAGCAATTTCAATTTGCCAGTAGCCAGATTTTAAATCAAATTTGGAAAATACGATGGCATCCTGTAAACGATCTAATAAATCTTTTTTATTAGGAAGAGGATATCGGATCCATTTTAATTTATCATTTAACGGTTTATAATTGATAACAAGGCGAGGAACACCTCGTTCAATTTCAGCATTTTTATTGACATAAAAAGCAGTACAACTCCAAGGAGATTGACTAGATCGGATTAACTTTTTATCCAAAAGATTTTGAATTTCTGTTTTACATAATTCCATATATTCCTTTTTCATTTGACTAGGGCGAGCTCTAGTTGGAATATATTTTTCATCAAAATCGGGTTCATATGGTAAAGTAACTGTATATTTTTTTCTATTCCAGAAAGCATTAGGAATAGTACCACAAACTTCTGTTTGAAATTCTTTTTCAATAATTTTAATTTTCTGTTGCAAAGAAGGTTGTTGTATCCTTTGTTCTGTTGTCAAGAAGGAAACTTCTTTGGTTAAAAAATTAATTTGATTTTGTTTAAAAGTAACTAGATCTCTAATCTGATCTAATTCTTTAGTGTACGGTTGTGTAATAAATTCAAAAATAACGGATCTTCCTTGCAATTGAGAATAAATTCCTATTGAGTCAATTTTTTCAATAGGCATTAAAAGACATAAAAATGGTGTGCCTAAAATAATGTTTGTAGCAAGATTTCTGACTAAGACAAATGATGTTGGCAGACAGAGATCATTGTTACAAATATAAGCTTCTGGTATTTTATACCTGATCTGCATAGAATTACCACTTGCACTGGTTAAACTCTAAGTAGTTTTTTCAAAATATCTGGTTGGAACTATACCTTCTTGGATACAGTTCATATCTGCTCCACTATCAACTAAAGCAATAGCGTCTTTAATAATAAAATCTGGTTTAATCATAAAAGAGATTTTGATATACCATTTCTGAAAGGTTACCTGATTTACAAGTAACAAATACTGATTAGATTCTTCCTTTATTTCAAGTTTTTGTTCAGTTTCAGTTTCTTGAATTACTTCTTTCTGTTTTTGTGGTAATTGAGTATGAAGATATTTAATATCTTTTATAGCAGCTGCACTAGTGGTTTGCAAGTGTTTAACTTCTGTTTTTAATATATTGATTTCCATTTTCAAATCTTGGATAGTGGTTGGCTGGCTACTAACTGATTTTATAGTTTGAATTCTATCAACCACATGTTTTAGGTTGTAAGAATAATTGGGTATGTTTGGTGTTTCTGGTGCTGCTTGTTGGTGTTCATAACACATTTTTAAATATTTTAATTTGATTTCTGGATCTTGAATCTGGTCTGCTACAGCAAGCATATCTCGCTGATTGTCGGTTAAAACATTAATACTACTGGGTTCTCCTAAGTGTAGGCCATTCATTTCGACTATAGATTTCCAGTAATTAATTTCTGATATTTGTTCCTGGTTGGTATTACAAGGACAAGCTTCTGTTGGTTCTTCATCACTAGTAGAAGATGTAGAATAAAGCTGATTAATTTCATCTTCGGATGAAGATTCATTGCTGGATGAATTTTCTTCTTCTTCTAAGGCATTAATTATCTGTTCTTTAAGATTTTCATCTAAAATTAATTCATTAATTTTAGATTTTGCTTTTGATTTACATCGGTTAGCATAATGTCCTGTTTGTCCACATTTGTAACATTTGACTTCAGATTTATTTTTTCTTTTTCCTGTGGATCTACTGGTAGAAGATTTCTTGGGATAAAACTTCTTACTGGTTTTAGGATGGCTAGTCCTATGTGATTTGCGATAGGGTTTTGAAGATTTTTTATGAGATATTCGTCTGGTTTTTTGTGGATATTGAACCACAGGTTCATAAGCAAATTGATCACAGAATTCTCCTAATTCTTTTCTGCCGGTTAAATTCTGTTGTTTCATTTGGTAATGAAGCTTTAGATCATTACATAGAGAAAGTCCCTCATCAGTTATAATGGAACAGAGTTGTCCATAAGTATACTGATCGTAAGGAATAGACATCCGGTCATTACATGTTGGGTATTTTTATTAAAACATTAATGTTTAATTTTTTTTGTATTTTTTAATTATTTTATATAAAAATAATTTGACAATCCCTACACTAACAACTATCATCAAAACAAACACAATTTTACTTAATCCCCTTACTATTAGTCCCCTCACTATCAATCCCCTCCATTCTATCTCTGAAAACAAACTGGGCCATAGACCAAACCAATAAGGTGTATATGAGTCCACTTCAATCCTAAGCCAATTCCACCCATGAATCAGCATAACAACAGTGATGTTAGAGACTTCTAGACCTCTAAATTAGAGGCTTTAAACACATCTCTAATGAGGTAAAAAAAAAAAAAAACAAACACAGCACTGACAGTGGTAGTGAGTAGGATTCACTGTCACATCACTAGTGACACCTCTAATTAGAGGTCCAAGCATTTTTCAGCATAACAAATATGACCTATGGGTCTATATCTATATGCATGCAATATATATGGGGTATGGATAGGGAGTGAACAGTAATTTCGGCCTTTGATGAACAGTTTTTCTACCATGGTTAAAAAGTCTATTTTGCACTCTTTAATACTTTGTGTTGTAGGGCTTTGGTGTTAATAATGAAAGATCATGAAAAGAGTATTCCTTCTCCTTTAAAATGTTAGTCCGTTATTTTATTTTTTATTATCACAAAATATTAATTTATTTTTAAAATTTAAAAAATAAAATAATATCAATTTACTATTTTACTATTTTTTAAATTTTATTAATAATACAAAAAATATAATTATAATAATTAATATTTTTAAAAACATTATTATCAAAAATAATTTTAAAAAATTAATAATTTTAAAATATAATAATTATACTATTAAAAAAATTAAATCCCCTCAAAGAGATTAGTATTTTGAACCGGAAGCGTATATGGTTGTCAATGCTTTCAGTGCGTTTGTTTTAAGTTTTTTAGATTAAATTTTTTACAAATTGAATTTTTTAATTTTTGTTTTTTTTTTGTTTTTAGTAAATTTTTTTAAAATTTTAAACTTTTTTTTTTTACTTTTTTAGATGTACCTTACTTAGATGTATCTAAAAAATAAAAAATTTATAAAAAAATATTTTAAAAATTAATAAATATATAAAAATATAAAAACTGTAGTGAATTCTAGTATTTTTTTTTAATATTTTTGATATTTAGTGAATTTTAAAAAAAAATTTATAAATTTTTTACTTTTTAAATATATTTATGTTAAATATATCTAAAAATTAAAAAATTATTTAAAATATTAAAAAAATTTAATAAAAATAAAAAAATACGAAAATAAAATTTTCTAAAAAATATTTTAAAAAAATTCTAACCAAGCACGTGAATCTCTCTCATTTTTTTTTTTTGTTTTGTTCCTTTCTCTCTGTGCTTATCCCTTCCTTATCCCTATCATTTTCTGATCTCACTCGCACGTTCTCTCTCTCCCTCTCCCTCTCATTATCAATTGGAATGGCTATGAGTTTGAACTCAGATAATTTTTTCGACTGATGAAGATGAGATTGGGCCGATTTTGGGAAGAATAATCAGGTATAGAGCTTTCAATTTTTGCAATTCTTCTTTGCTCATCTTCTTCTTTTTTTCGTCGTTTTTTATTATAATGGAATTTAAAACTTTTATCTCTAAAATTGAAGCAAATGAGTTGATCTTGTATGGAGGATCTTTCAGAGTTTGCTTGGAGCTTCACATTGGAAATCAATTCCATATAATTGATCATGAATCCCAACAAAATTGGGGTTTCTATTTTCTTCTGTTCCTTTTCAGGTATTGTCACTATTTTTTTTTTTTTCTACATAAAAAAGGAGTTTTGAATTTTGTTTCCCTTAATTTTTTAAAAAATCCTTTCTTTGTGAGCAAATTTTTTTTTGATTTTTCTATGTTACTTGCTTTGTGTGGTAGTTGTGCTTTTGTCTTCGTCTTTCTTCTACAGAGGTATTGTGGGAGTTTGCCTAACAAAGGTAGGGTTTCTTCTTTGTTTCCATGTACTATTATGAATTTATTTATTTATTTATTTATTTTGCATAAAATGGGGGTTTTGATTTTAGAAAAATTTACCTGTGAATCCCATTTTGAGGAATGATGATCCATTTAGTCTCAAAGATTTTCTTATAGATCAATTAGTCCCATTGATTTTGAAAAACTAGGCTTAATATATTATTTAGAAATTAGATTTATGTTATACCCTTATTTCTATTATATTTTCTTCTTTTTTTTCTTTTGTGTTAGAAAGATAATGTCCTCAATTTATGAGAATCAAATTTGGGATGGATTTTTATATGAGAATCATTTTTATTTGGAAAACATTTCAAAAGGAGTATAAAAATGACTTGAAATATGAGATCTTTCAAACATTTGAAAAAGGATGTGAGATTCTTTAAATATTTCAAAAAGAATACAAAAATCCTTCAGAAAATTTTGGGTAAATATATAATTTCAAAATGTAACACTCCAATATAACACTCAAACGTAACACTCCAATGTACTAATTAAAAAAAAAATTCTTATTGTACTTTTTCCTTCAATATAACACTCCAAAAATATTTGTTACTGTAATATTCCAATGTAAAACACAAAAAAAAAATTTGATGTACTTTTCCCAAACGTAACAATTCGATGTGACACTCCAAAAAAAGATATGGGGTTATTCAAATCATTTCAAAAGGAGTATAAAAATTTCTTATTCAGGTTTGAGCAAATGTATAATTTCAAATTGTGAGTATCACGTTAGAAAATTACATTAAGGAATATTTGTAGTATTTTTGTGTGTTACATTAGAGTGTTACGTTTGAGATTACATTGATTGGAGTGTTACGTTTGGAAAAAATTCATTGAGGAGTTTTTTTTTGTGTTACATTGGAGCGTTACGTTTGGAAAAAGTACACTAATGATTTTTTTTTTTTTTTTGGGGAGTGTTACGTTGTTACATTTGAAAGTGCACCAAGGAGTTTTTTTAGTGTTTTACATTGGATGTTACGTTAGTGTTACATTAAAGTGTGACGTTATTGGAGTATTACTTTTTTTTTTTTTTCGTAATGTGGGATTTTTTCTAGGGGGAAAAAACCAAAATTTGTATAATGCGAATTGTCCAAATGTGTAATTTACATTTAGAGAAATCTGCTTTTATCCTTAAAAAATTAAACTCAAACATGTAAGTGACTATTTTTTTGTGTAATTTTTACTTTGGTGGGAGCTTTGGGTTTATAAGAAAAAAGTGGAGGACTAAACAGTTCATAAGATCACATTTTAGGATTTATTGGTGCTTCACCCTTGATTTTATTTATTTATTTATTTATTTATTTATTTATTTTTGTTTACTTGCTTTAGGATTGTAGGGTTGTGCTTTGTCTTCGTCTTCCTCCTTTGATCATGGAGCTACTTCTCCTCCTAAGCTTCAATACTCTAATGCCATGAATGCAAGCATATCAGTTACGGAGTAAAACCCAATGTCCCAATGATCATTAGTCCAAAAAGCTACCCTTGCCATGATTGAATCAATGGATTACATAGCTAAAATCTTCAATAGATGAAGGCAAAACCCAAAACACTTTCGATTTTGAATGACCAACCAACTAATAAAGACTTTAATACATAGGGATTTAATAGAAACTACCAATTACCAATTAAGGTTTTTGCCTTCTTTAAGCTATCGTACATTATTTTAATGTTTTTTTTTTTTTTTTGTTTAAAAAGAGTGTTCGATTTTTTATTTTTATTTTTATTTTTCTTTGTTAACAATATTTTGTTTACTTGCTTCTTTTTTTGTTTTTATTTTGAAGGGTTGTATCGTAGTTGTGCTTTGTCTTCATCTGACTTCTTTGATCATAAATGGAAATTCTATGAGAGGTCCACCAACAATGTTAGGGTCTTTGCCTTTCTTCTAGGTCCTCTATATTTTTGTTTTTGGTTGCTGCGTAGAAAGGAGGTTTTGATTATTTTTTTCCTCCTATTTTTATTTTTATTTTTTTGCTTTTCACTATATATATGTATTTTGAGTTTGCTTCTTTTTCTGTTTCTATTTTGAAGGGTTGTGGGTTATGTTCATCAGGTAAAGAATTGTGTTATTATATTTCTTTACATGAATTGTCATTTTTCTTTCTTTTTTGTTGTTTAAAATTAAAATTTTTACCTGACAATGATTTCTTCTTTTTTTCCTTCCAAATTTCTGTTATGTGCTCTTTTAGTCAAAGTCTTCAATTTTGTACTTATGCAAAAAAAAAAATTAAGAATTTATTATGTAGAGTACTAATTACAAATTTTCTTAATTTTATTTGCACAATTTTGTTATTGCACCATGTTGATTTAGTTAATTTGCTTATGATTTGTATATCTCTATCTCAATAAAATTTCAGTAGTATCTTATAATAATGAAAAACTGGAAGGATTACAATGGCTACCAAATTTTAACTGTCTTGTTAATATTTTTATTTTTTATTTTTGTTTATACTAGCATTGCATATTCAATATTATTGTCACCTTATTGTTGTCAAATCATTGATATATATACACACAAGCGGTTGGCATGTGCGATGCTTGTGCAATTAAAACAAGTAAAAATAAAACAAAACTTTTACTAGATATGTTATGCCATGCAAATGGTAAGAGTCTTGTTTAGTAAACTTATATACAAACGTTGGTACACGCGATGCGTGTGCAATTAAAATAAGTAAAAATAAAACAAAATTCTTACTATATATCGTATGCCATACAAGTGGTAAGAGTCTTGTTTAGTAAACTTTAAGGTTCAAGGTTCAAGGTTCAAGTCCTACTCTCAACTATCTAATTTTTTTTATTATTTTCTAATAGGAAAATGGGGACACGTGGCGTAAGGAAAAACAACCAAGGCTTGGATTATATATAGTATACATATATATTTTAGATTGGTGGTTTTAATGAACTCTAATATATCTCTTTTAGGTTTTGTTTAGAATGTTTGGGGTTATCCTTTTGCTTTCCCTAATTTTTTATCTATGCATTTCTTATTCTTTTGCTTCAATTTTTACTTTAATTGTTTTTTGTGAAGTATTTGTGGAGCCTATTTCATAAGTTTTAAGGGGAAATGAGAGGAAGAGGATAATGTATTTGCATTATATTGTCAATGATTGAAGATTGTTTATGTAAATCCTTGAGTTTCTTGACTTTTTCATGACAACAGTTATGGATATAATTTCATTGCTGTGGATTTTTAATGGCCCAAAATATTATGAAATGTTGATTTGATTGGGCTTCAGTGAAATCCCTAACGTGTTGAAATAATATGTAGTAGATAAACTTTTTTTTATTTGAACCAGGATGTTTTATGATACCTATGAAATTATACATATTTGATTGTGCTTTGGTGGAATTCGTAAACCTATGTTGGCATTTGTTTTGGGCGACAAAATTTGACTTTTATTGTTATTCTATCAAGCATTCTCCTTTCTTGGGTGTTTTTTTTTTTTTTTTTGACTCTTAGGTTGAATGATGTTGAGTTGTGGGTATGGAAAAACTGTGTACCTTGTAGATTTGGCCAATGGTTTTCTTTGCCTAATTAGTTGTCTTTTGTGAGATGGGTTTGCAAAAAGTTGTCATACTTTCTTTCAAAAATTTTTATTGCTGATTTATATTCCTTTGATTGAATTGAAAAATATATCAGTGGTGTGAAAAGTTCAATAAACCTCAGCAATTTCTTTAGATAACTTTCAATGCCCATTTGAACTATTAAAGGTCCAATATTTTCTTTTCAATTTTTTCATTTTTTGGTTTTGGTTTTGGAAATGACTTGTTTAGAGTTTCAATTATAAGAGAGAATTATACTACATTAGTATGAATCATGTTTTAATTTGATTGGGGGGCAATGCCTTGGGCCACTATGGAGGGTTAAATAAAAATGTGAGGAAAACTACACATAGCCATTGGAGCTTGGCGGCCAATGGTTTGCTTCATATTTAGTGTTTTCATATTTCTTTGTGATGTGAGTTTGTAATGAGTTCTATAATTTCTTTGTTGCCGTCATTCTTTTGATTGAATTGAAGCATATATCTATGGTATTGATTAATTCTTATATCATAATATTTCTATATTTTCATTGATTTTATGGTGCATGTAAGGTATCTAGAGCACATGGTGCTATTTTGATAAAAAAAATTGACATAGAGGAATTCTTCAAGTTAGGTTGCCACTTTTCACAGATTTTTTAGCTTTCATTTGGTTTCATTTGCCCAAGAACAAAAAAAAAAAAAAAAAAAAAATTAAGTTGAGACTTTTTACAGATTTTTTAGCTAGCATTTGGTTGTCATGACATTCAAAATCAATTAAGAACCCTTCTCTCTTAGGTTGCCATGTGAGAAATTTCTATTAAGTTGGATAACCCTCATGTTATTCTTTTTGTTGGTGTGTTGTTTTGTTTTGTCCTATGCCTAGGTGTAATTACTAAACATTGCATCTGAAATCCCTATTTGAAGATCTCTCTCTCTCTCTCTCTCTTGAATTTGACAATTCTTGACTTGGTTTGGTAAAGGAAAAAAAAACTTAATTAATGATCCAACTAATAGAAAGCGTAATTTGGAGATAAAATAAATGCATTTCTATGCTTCAAATGAGAAGAGATATGTTAAAGCCTACTATATTTTTCTACCTTCTTCCTATATCTAATCATTTTTCTTTCCATTCATAATTAAGGGCTGCCTATCCAAAAAATTTTTTTGTTGTTATTATTATTATTATTATTATTTTTTTCTTCATACAATATATATAAAGCATCAATCCAGAGTGAACAGTGTTTTCGGACACTGGATGAACAGTGTTTTTCAACCTGTGCAAAAGTCAATTTTGACCCTGTTGTGCTTCTAAAATTAAGGGTAAAAATGGAAGATAGTGCAAAAGGTAGTAAAGGATAATAGCTGTATCCCTTCTTTCTCCCTATCATTATCTTATCTGATCTGATCTGATCTGATCTCTCTCTCTCTCTCTCTCTCTCACATTATCAATTCGAATGGCTATGAGTTTGAACTCTAAGGGCATCTCCAACGGTGTATCAAATATTTCACCAAATCTAAGTAAAAATTTGAATAATTCCTCTATCTAGTATCGAGCTCTCCAACGGTGTATTTTTGGCTATCAGCAAAATGCTGGTCAACCGGGGGGACGACCAGGTGGTCATCGGGTTGGTCGATCGGCAAGTGTAATCCAAAAATTCATATAAGTTCGTTTTTGCCTTCCAACTCAATACCAATCATCTCGGCTCAGACGTCATAATTCCTCTATCTGATATCGAGTTCTCTAATGGTGAATTTTTGCTTGTCAGCAAAACACTGGTCGACCGGCAAGTGTAATCTGAAAATTCATATAAGTTTGTTTTGCCTTCCAATTCAATACCAGTCATCTCGGCTCAGACGTCACAGGTGTTCGATGGAGAAAGAAGCACCCTTCCTTGGATTGCTTCAGGGACTCCACCTGTTCATTCTCGGCCATCTCTCGGGGACATCCAAATGCAACAGGTATAAGAACTGGCCTATAGGATGTTGTATAATGCATAGATAAACATATTTTATCCTTTTTGAGAAGCATAATGGTTACAGTACAAGCATCTTTTAGAACAAAATTAAAGCTACGGTCTATTTAAAAGAGAATGGGACGCCACCTTTTGTCGCCAGGGAAGGTAAAAAAGGAGAAAAACAAAATTTGAATAAGGGCTACCTTTGAAAGATGAGAGTGTCCTAGGTAGTTTGCTTGGGGCTATAATGGAAGGCAACAACCATTGCTCCAATACTAAATACATTTGCAACATCACTATTATGTGTCTATTGATTTTATCTTCAATCCATTACTCTACTCTTGTTCATTATGTGCTTTACAAGATGGGTTTAACCTGTTTTTGCAAATTATGCTGTTGTCCAGGAATTTTAGAAACATCTTCCATTTATTAGAAATTTTCAATCAAGATGTTCGTTTTTTGGTCTCCTGAAATTACCATATCAAACTTATGCTTTATGTCTGATAATAAAGGTTTTGTTTACTACTGAAATTGCAGTGTTCTGCGATCAGCTTAAATCAATTTCGTGGATTTATTTTTTGTCATGGTCATGGTCATGGCCAATACAAAACAGCTTCGATTCTTTGTTATCACAGAGTCCTTTTAAACTTAAATGGAATCAATTTCAATATATATGTGAAGATGAAGGAGAAATAAGTACCAAACCAGCGGCGATCGGGTTGGATACGAGTGGAGGGCAAATCCCACTCTCAACAATAAATTTTTTTTTTTTTTTTGGATCTTCTCTTTTCATCAGGCATGGTAATGGTTTTTCTGTTATACTTGTTCGTAAGGAACAAGCTACATTCTCATTCCGTTGCGTTTCATCTTTCTTTGTGGTCTTATCTTTTATCAACTCTACATTGGTAGGAGTTTCATGGTTTTGTTCCTTGGGCAAGGCAGAGGATGGTTCCTGAACTTGCTTATTTCTCTGAGTTGGGAGAGTTTGATTAATGGTGATATCTCTATCAATGACTATTTCGACACATTCAAATTTGTGCATCTCCAACTGTAATGACTCAGAAATTCTTTCCTCCGCTCGAGCGGAGGAGTGGCCGCTCGAGCGGACTTTTGGGGTTTCCAGCAATTTTTCAGACGGCCTGAGATTCTGGGAGTTGTGATTCTCCGCCGGCGGGGAGTTTACGCTCGAGCGGATGACTTTGTTGGTCTCAAGGCCGAGAAGGTTCGGCGCCGAGCCGGGTTAGGTTTGATTCTGAAGCATGTGGACTCATTTTTTATGTTCTTTTTAGTGTATTTGAAATGTTCTTACCTTATTTTGGGAGATTGATTGAGATGATAAGATGATGGTAAATTAAGATTGGATTAAAAACCTTAATTGGAATAATTCGTTTATGACCAACCGTCACTCAATTGTCCTTTTCTTTTTCCACACTTTGAATTTGGATGTGAGGTTAGAACCATTGGAAAGCTTATTTCCGGGGCTTCAATTTGAGCACAAGAACGACCTAAAACGGAGTCCGGATGGGAGAGTTACATCTATTTGAAGTTTTGGAAATCAGGTTGAGGCAGGTCCGCTCGGCGGGAATCAGTCCGCCGGCGGAATTTCGGGACAGCAGCTTTAAGAACGGGATTTTTGGATCATTTCATAGATTTTCTTCAACCCTCTTCTTTCCTCTTTGCCTTAGTCCGAAACCCTAACTCTCAAACCTTTGATTTCACCCATTTTTATCAACAATCCACCATGGTTTTGGCATGTAGGATGGAGAACTAAGGAGGATCAATGTTTTTACCCGATTAAAATTTGGATTGGTGAAAGTTTCTTCTCAAGCTTACCCCTTTGCTTGATTGTTGAGGTAAGGGTTGAAGACTCTTTAATATTTACATCCATAGATAGGTTGGAGGTGTCTTCATTGTATAATGGTGCAAGTTTTCATTTATGTTATGTATATGGAAGAAATTATGAGATTTTGGGAATTTTGGGGTTTGAACATTGGGGGTTTTATGGTTTGAAGATATTGGGAGTTAATTGATGGGTTCAAATAATGGTTTATGAGTCCTAGATGTGTAATTGATGGAAAAATAGTGTTGGGTTAATAAGTTTGATTATTTCTTGAAATCTCAATATTTTCTTGGAACCCTAGGTTGATTAAGGATGATAACCAAAGAGTTGGCCCAAATTGAAAGTAGAATAGTGAAATTGGGGTATTGAATTAGGTATATACAAGTTTAATTGGAATTTAGTGATACTTGGATATTATGTTTAAATTTTACGAATGAACTTTGTTTGAGTATTGTGAATTATGTCTTAATGAAAAAGGAAATTGGGAAGAAAGGTTTGTTGATAATGTGGATGAGGTAAACTTGGCTTGGAATGTTGAATTGAGCCTTAGCAATTTAAATAGAATTATGTGGAATTATATTTGGTGGTATTGAGTTAAATAACGTTAAATAGTGTGGATTATATTAATTGGTGATGATTATGTGAGGTTATGTTGATTATGTTAGGTTGTATTAAAGGTTGTTGAATTGACTTGTGTAGGGTTAACTACAGGGGCAGACCTAGCATCTAATCACTGTGAGTAATAGTACGAGAATGTATATTTTATTTATCATTGATAATTATTATCACTAACACTTTATTTCTGGTAAGTGTTACACGAACATGTTACACGAACATTTATGATGATTGAAAGTCAATGTGAACATTGGAAGATTGGCCTACATCGGTATGACGTTACAATGACTCTGTCCTGTTAATAACGAATAATAATTCTCTATTATCTATAAGTAAATTACGTGGTTTTAGTGCATAAACGGAATCATGTTATGGAATCATGTTCATCTTTAAGCCAAGTATATGTCTCGTCAAGAACCTATGACATGCATGTAAATGTTTATCAGTATTATGTGATCCTCATAAGGATGTGAAGTATTCTATCTTTGACAAGTATGTTCTATATCAAGTATGGTGCTAAGTATATATGAGTTCATGGTTATTACAAGTTCAAGCATGTAACAAGCTTAAGTAAGGTACAAGTTTACATATGCTATGTAAATGTTATGCAATCATATTAATGTCTCAAGCATGTAATGTACTTATGTTAAAGTTAAAGAATGTAAAGTGAGCCATTTGCAAGGGCCTCGTGCCATTTCAAGGGCTTTTATGCCAACCTTTTCAAGGGCTTTTATGCCAACCTTTTCAAGGGCCTCGTGCCACAAGTTTCAAGGGCCTCGTGCCATATGTTTCAAGGGCCTCGTGCCATAAGTTTCAAGGGCCTCGTGCCATATGTTTCAAGGGCTTTTATGCCACTGTGTTTCAAGAGTTTTATGCCAACACGGTTGAAAGTTGAATGCTATAATATTCAACGGCTTAAAGCCATTATGCTTTAAGATGTTATGTTTCAAGTTATTATGCATATTTCAAGTTATTACGTTTCAAGACTGGGCCTAAGGCCGTTATGACAATAGTACAGAAGCAGACTAATTATGTTGACTTTGCAATTTCACACGTAGTGATATATTATGTTTCAATGAAGTATTGTTTTGTTTAGGTACTATTATTCACTGAGCCTGGCTTACTTGGTGTTATGTCTGTTCTGTAGGTGACCACCTTGGAGGTCAGTCTTAACCCTGTTGCTCGTCTTTCATTGTCAACCTCAGTGTGTCCAGGCACCCAGACCAAGCCCATGCATTTCTGTGAAGTTTTATTAAATCTTGTGGTTAATTGTCTATTTAAGTGAAATTGTATGTATATGATGTTTAATTATATGCTCAGAAGGGGTCAGGTAATGCGTGTATGTGATCCTGGCATATTAGTATTAGCTCAATGGATATTATTCTATGTATTTTATCTTATTGAATGCTTCCGTTCAGGCCCCGTCTGATATATATATAACAGGTTTAGTGTCCATTTTCGAATAGGTCATGCCCAAACTTTTAGAGGCGGGTTTGGGGCGTGACACCAACGGTGTATAATTGAATTTCCATTAGAACACTTCGGAGTTTCTTGACAAAACCAGAGACGAATTCAATTTGAATTCGTTTAACTACCGTGTTGTCGAAGCCTCTTTTGGAGTCAATTTTGCATTCACTCAGAAAATGGTTTGAACAACCAAATATACAAAGTGAATCACCACTTGGCAAAGAATGTGTTTCCACTCGGACACACCTCAATCGGTGTCCGGAGCCCATCTCAATTTAGGCTCAAAGTGAGCCAATAGTCATGGTTGCACAAACCATTTTTTCGATACTCTGTGTTACCTATTTTTGTGGGAATTGTTCAAGGAAGAGGATGATGGAGGGGACATCCGGTGGGTCCCATCCTCAACGGTCATATACAATAAAATGGTGAAAGGTGGCTTAGATCCTTAGTTTAGTGAAATATTTGTTATATTCTCAATTTGATACAAGTTTGATGAAACCATTGGAGCACAAAAAAAAGAACTTTTTCACCAAATTTAAATTTGGTGATGGATTTGGTGTAGTGTTGGAGATGGCCTAAGATGAGATTGGACTGATTTTGGGAAGAATAATCAGGTATAGAACTTTCAATTTTTGCAACTCTTCTTTGCTCATCTTCTTTTTTTTTCCCCCCAGTTTTTTACTAATGGAATTTAATACTTTTATCTCTAAAATTAAAGCAAATGAGTTGATCTTGTATGGAGGATCTTTCAGAGTTTGCTTGGAGCTTCACATTGGAAATCAATTCCACATAATTGATCATGAATCCTAACAAAATTAGGGTTTCTGTTTTCTTTTGTTTTCTTTTTAGGTATCGTCACTATTTATTTATTTTTGCTACATAAAAAAGGAGTTTTGATTTTTGTTTCCCTTAATTTTTTTAAAAATCTTTTCTTTGTGAGCAATTTTTGGTTGTTTTTTTAAGTTACTTGCTTTGTGTGGTAGTTGTGCTTTTGTCTTCGTCTTTCTTCTTTGATCATGAACAGAGGTATTGTGGGAGTTTGCGTAACAAAGTTAAGGTTTCTTCTTTGTTTCCATGTACTAAGGCCCCGTTTGGTATAACTGTTAAAACAGCTTATAGATTATAGCTTAACAGATTATAGATTATGACTTTAATCAGAAGTTGTTAATCTGTTTGGTGTAGCTGTTGGATTATAGATTTAAGTTGCTGAGTAGTGTTTGTTAAATAAGCTGTGAAATAGCTTTTTCAATTAATTTTTATTTTTTGTTTGTCTACATTTCTCATAAAAAATAATAATAATAATCTATAGTCCTTTTGAGTCTTTTTCTATTTTTAAAAAAATAAAAAAATAAAAAAATTTAAGAGTATAATCATAAATTAACATGTCCACAGCAGAAGCTGATAATCAGAAGCAAGGGGTGAGCAGCTTCTCAGAATCAGCTTTTTTGAGTTAAAATAAGCTGTTAGAATCAGAAGCTGTTTGAAATAAGTTTAATCAAACAGTCCAAAATAACTTTTTCAAAGCTAAAAGCCATAAGTTGGCTCTGAAAAGCTGAAACAAACACCCCCTAAACATTATGATTTTTTTATTTTTGCGTAAAATGGAGATTTTTATTTTATTTATTTGTTTATTTATGTTTTATTTATTTATTTATTACTTGCTTTAGGGTTGTGCTTTGTCTTCGTCTTCCTCCTTTGATCATGGAGCTACTTCTTCTTCTTAGCTTCAATACTCTAATGCCATGAATGCAAGCATATCAGTTACAGAGTAAAACCCAATGTCCCAATGATCATTAGTCTAGAAAGCTACCCTTACCATGATTGAATCAATGGATTATATAGCTAAAATCTTCAATAGATGATGGGAATACTCAAAACAGTTTCGATTTTGAATGACCAACCAACTATTAAAGACTTTAATACATAAGGATTTAATAGAAATTACCAATTACCAATTAAGGTTTTGCCTTCTTTCAACTATTGTACATTATTATTATTATTATTATTATTATTATTATTATTTTGCTTTAAAAGGGTGTTTGATTTTTGATTTGGAGTTTTCTTAAGTGTGCAAGTGCACACCATGTGCCACTTACACAAAAGGTGTAAGTGTAAGGTGTAAGTATAAATATAAGGTGTAAGTGTAAGGTGTAAGTGTAAGGTGTAAGGTGTAAGTGGGTTGCATATGGTGTGCAACCTCAAAAAAGGTGTAAGTTTAAGGTTTAATTTTTCACAAAAAGTGTAAGTGTAAGGTGTAAGTGTAAGGTATAAGGTGTAAGGTGTAAGTTGCACACCATAACCAAACCCTTTTGATTTTTATTTTTCTTTGTTAACAATATTTTTGTTTACTTCTTTTCTGTTTTTATTTTGAAGGGTTGGGTCGTAGTTGTGCTTTGTTTTCATTTTACTTCTTTGATCATAAATGGAAATTCTATGAGAGGTTCCCTAACAAAGTAAGGGTTTTTGCCTTTTTTCCAGGTCCTATATATATATTTTCCTTTTTGGTTGCTGCATCACAATGCTACGTAGTTCAAATTTTGTGGCTCAAAAGTGGCTCAAATGGCCAAAACGACGTTGTTTTGAGTACAGAACAAAATAAAAATGGCCAAAACGACGTCGTTTTGGCCATTTGAGCCACTTTTGAGCCACAAAATTTGAACTACGAGACATTTTCCTTTTTGGTTGTTGCATAAAAAGGAGGTTTTGATTTTTTTTTGTCTATTTTTTTTTTTTTTTTTTTTTTTTCACGATATTTTTTTTGAGTTTGCTTCTTTTTATGTTTCTATTTTGAAGGGTTGTGGCTCATCAGATAAAGAATTGTGTTATTATATTTCTTTACATGTTCCATTGTCATTTTACTTTTTTGTTTAAAATTAAAATTTTTACCTGACAATGATTTCTTCTTCTTCTTCTTCTTCTTCTTCTTCTTCTTCTTCTTTTTTTCTTCCAAATTTTTGTTATGTTCTCTTTTGTAGTCGAAGTCTTCAATTTTGTAATTATGCCCAAAAAAAAAAAAAAAAAAAAGAATCTATTATGTAGAATACTAATTACAATTTTTCTTATTTTTATTTGCACAATTTTGTTACTGCACCATGTTGATTTAGTTCATTTGCTTATGATTTGTATACCTCTATCTCAATAAAATTTCAGTAGGGCATTGCTATACTAGTCCAAAAATTGGATCCAATTTTTAAACCGAATGATGTGGCAATCAATTAAGATATCTAAGGTAACATTCTCTCTCATATTTTATCAATCATCAACCAATCATATCGCTTACACATCATTGGGTCTACAAAATGGGCTTGCATATCATTTTCCAATTTTAGTAATATCTTATAATAACGAAAAACTAGAAGGATTACGATGCCTACCAAATTGTAACTATCTTGTTAATATTTTTATTTTTTATATACTAGCATTGCATATTCAATATTATTGTCACCTTATTGTTGTCGAATTATTGATATATATATATATATAGAAGCAGTTGGCACACGCGATGCGTGTGCAATTAGAACAAGTAAAAGTAAAACAAAACTTTTACTAAATATGGTATGCCATGTAAGTGGTAAGAGTCTTGTTTAGTAAACCCATATATAGGCGTTGGTACATGCGATAAATAAATATAAATAAAACAAAATTTTTACTATATATCATATGCCATGCAAGTGGTAAGAGTCTTGTTTAGTAAACTTCAAGGTTCAAGGTTCAAGTCCTACTCTCAACCATCTAATTTTTTTTATTATTTTCAAATAGGAAAATGGGGACGCGTGGCGTAAGGAAAAACAACCAAGGCTTGGACACCAAGTAAGTTGTTCACTTTATATATAGTATACATATATATTTTAGATTGGTGGTTTTAATGAACTCTAATATATCTCTTTTAGGTTTTGTTTAGAATGTTTTGGGTTATCCTTTTGCTTTCCCTAATTTTTGTATCTATGCATTTCTTATTCTTTTGCTTCAATTTTTACTTTAATTTGTTTTTTGTGAAGTATTTGTAGAGCTTATTTCATAAGTTTTAAGGGGAAATGAGAGGAAGAGGATAATGTATTTGCATTACATTGTCAATGATTGAAGATTGTTTATGTAAATCCTTGAGTTTCTTGACTTTTTCATGACAATATTTATGGATATAATTTCATTGCCGTGGATTTTTAAAGGCCCAAAATATTATGAAATGAGATGAAATGGTAGATAAAACAAAGAAAACTAGACAATCACACCTAGGTTCAAGGGCAATCACACCCAAGAAGAGAACACACCAAGCGAGATAATAAAGATATCTTATTTCTTCAAGTTGTATTCAATAGATTGTGAGCTTACATATTTATAGGCATCTCAATACAATAGAAGACAAATAGCTTGGAATACAAAATTTAAAGTAAAAGATACACCATAAGGACATTTTCAAAGTAAAGATAGTCCTTGGACTATCTTGGTGGCTGGTGGCTAAACTTTCAACGTTATCATGCTGAATATTAGACTTTATTGGTGGCTGGTGCTGCAAATTGGCTAAATGTAGTAGACATCATTATTAGGCTAACGAAATAATAATGTTAGCTTTTGAATTTGGTTTCCCTCTTCTTTTGTAATATTTTTCAAAAGGAGTTGCCATATCATTTGCATCAATATATCTATATTTTCATTGATTTTATGGTGCTGGTAAGGTATCTAGAACACATGGTGCTATTTTGATCAAAAAATTGACATAGAGGAATTCTTCAAGTTATTTTAAGTTGCCACTTTTCACAGATTTTTTAGTTGTCATTTGGTTTAATTTGCCAAAAAAAAAAAAAAAAAAATTTAAGTTGAGACTTTTTACAGATTTTTTAGCCATCATCTGGTTATGTCATGACATTCAAAATCAATTAAGAACCCTTTTCTCTTTGGTTGCCATGTGAGTAAAATTTCTATTCAATTGTATAACCCTTATGTTATTCCTTTTGTTGGTGTGTTGTTTTGTTTTGTCCTATGCTTAGGAGTAATTACTAAACATTTTTTTTGGAATCTCTATTTGAAAATAGCTCTCTCTCTCTCTCTCTCAAATTTGACAATTCTTGACTTGGTTTGGCAAAGGAAAAAAGAACATAACGATCCAACTAATAGAAAGCGTAATTGGGAAATAAAATAAATGCATTTATATGCTTCAAATGAGAAGAGACCTGTTAAAGCCTACTATATTTTTCTGCCTTTTTCCTAGATCTAATCATTTGTCTTTCCATTCATAATTGAGGGCTGCCTCTCCAAAATTTTATTATTATTATTATTATTCATGGTTGGATACATAGTTATTGCCATTTGCGGCAACTACTATTCATCATCAATTGAAGGAAGATTGTAAATTTTATGCAAAAATGCCAAAATTTGATCCATTCATGTACTTCAAAAAAAAAAATTTATCACACAAACTTATAGTGATTTTGGCTTGCATGGCATTTGACCTAGGTGTTACTTCATAATCATATCCTATTTGGTTGTCCAAAAAACTTTTGACTGACTAGCAAGAATTCAAGAATTAGGTGTTCCTTCATGATCATATACTATTTGGTTGCCCAGAAAACTTAGACAATCATAAACAGATTGGAAATTATAACATCTTGATTTCTATCTATTTATTTGTTGAAAATTTTCCTTGTATTGTTATTTTCTCAATTTTTTTCCCTCATGGAGGGGATATGCTAAATAGTGTTTTTTATTTTTTTTTATTTTTAAACTAGAAAATTGGATTTTGTTATCTAAAAACCATGACATTGGTAACTTAGGCTTTCAAAATTTACCAGTCTTTTGTGCTCCGCAGTTATAGTAGGCTAATGTTTTCCCTAAGGAAAGAGGTTGGGCCACGCCGAAGACTCTTGTTTCTTGGTGGCCGGTCGTTTGAGTTTGAGGAGTCAAATACAGTGGCTGGAAAGTGCGGGTTGTCGATTGTTGAGAGGGGGGAGGGGTTACGACGGGCGGTGGTGTTGAATGGTTCTGAAATACGGTGGTTGGTGGCCCGGATGAGATTAGCATCTAAGGAATCAGACAGTCTAAAATTTTGGGGCCGTCTCAGTGGGGGAAATCGGTCTACTGCAGTATGGGTCCGAGGTGAGGCAGGTGGGGGGACTTCTTTTCAAATTGTGGTTACCACAGGTCAGAGACGCGAACAAGTTTACATACCTGTGTCTGCGTTCGGTGATGGCTGGGAAGGGGTGGCGCTGGTTGTTGATGGCTTTGGTTTGTGTGTTGTAAATGCTTTCCGACCCATTGGTTCGGGGAAGGTTGCTTCCAGTTCTGCTGCCGCTTGCGAGCCTGCTCGGATTGCCCATTCTGAGGGATGCGGCGGAATCACTGTTGCGACGGCGATGGACGGTGGACGGCTGTGATTTACTTCTCCAGTGGTGGTCACCATTAGCTCTCTGCACTCCGGAATAGTCTTCGCGGCCTGAGAAGAGTGTGTGGATCCGGTTGCTGGGCTTGCCTATTCATCTCAGAGGGGAGGTGGTGTATCGATTTCTCGGTGATCGTTGTGGTGGTTTCATCGAGGCAGATGAGTCATCGGTGGATCTAGGCTGTATTCGGCTTCGTGTGCGAAGCTCCGAGGCTACGCCGTCACGAGTGTCCTTTCGTTGGGGGATGTGGCAATTTTCCTTGCCAGTTTTGGTCGAAGCTGAACCGGTGGTGGAACGGTGGACGGCGGTGACCGTGATTGACGGGGATTTCGCAGCGAATACGGAGGGATTGGATTCGGGGCAGTTGGGTGAGATTTATCAGCCGAAAATGGGGGTGATAGAATATTTGAATCGCTTTCGCCAAGGAAGACGATCCATGGGTGATCCGGAAATATTCACTCAGCGTACAGGGCTGGAGTTGGGTCATCAACGGGGGCCTACGAACAGGAATTTGGGCTGGAGACGGGCCCAGGATTTTCATTATGGAGAGGTGGCCCAACGTCGCTGGGCTGTGGTTAATCATAAAGAGTCTCATTTGGGGGCCCAGATGGTCAATCATTCCAGCCCACAAGAGGGTGGACCCTTAAGCACTAACGGGGACAGTCATGTGTGGCCTAGTTTACTTAATTCGGATGCGGGTCAGACTGAGGGAGGGTTGGGCTGTAGGGTTTCATGTGATCCAGATCGACGCGAGTCGGGTCGGATGGAATCGTCCGGCTTCAAGTTGGTGGTCCATCGAGCCCCATCTGCTGCGGGTTTTCGATCGCGACTGGAAGAGGCGTCGGCGAGTGGCACATCGCAGATGGTGGATTCGCAGTTGGCTGTGCGTCAGTCACAGGTGGACTTGGTGCGGCCTCGCAACGCGTCATCTGCGGAGGATTCAGACTTGCGACTGGAAGAGGCGTCGGAAATAGCTCCACTGGTGGAATCGACTTCGGTTGACAGACAGTCTCAGTTGGAGATTGAGATACCTTGCGGTACGCTATCGGTGGGAGATCCATTGTTGGAGATGTCTCGCGATGTATCAGGGGCTGCCTCAGGACACCAGGGGCACGATTGTGTGGTTCAGTCGCCAATTTTGGAGTTACAGCCTTTAGCTGTGCAAGTTAGTGAATTTGCCACTGGTTTCAAACCAAAACAGTGCTTTGAGGATATTGGGGGTTTCTCGGGGGAGGCAGTTCCTTCGGCAGAGGCTGTATCCCAGTGGGTGTTGGACCGTATTAGTGAAGTTAGTCGTTGTTTGGGCTTGTCTTTTGAAGGTCATGAAGCTGAGGCAATGAGTCTTTTCGCGGCAGTGGAGGCTTCATGGACGCAAGGGATTCCCAATCCCAGTGTGTCTCGTTCTTTGGTGACCCCTTCTAAAGGTTATCGGGAGCTCAAAAATTTGGAATGCTCTGTGAATTATGATCGTGGTGCGACGGATGTAGGACGGGGTGAAAGGCGAGATCGGAGGGGCCCATTGTTGTTGAAATGAAGTTAAAAATTGTATCGTGGAACGTGCGAGGGTTGAATGATAGGGATAAACGGGTGGGGGTGAAGGCGGTTTTGCGAGGTGCCAATCCGGACATTGTCTGTTTACAAGAGACGAAGATGGAAGAGGTGGGGGTTGAGCTGATTCGCGAGGTGTGGGGGGGGCGGTTTGTGGAGTGGACCTTTTTGCCTTCTTCAGGTACGGCAGGTGGGGTTCTTCTTTGTTGGGATAAGAGAGTAGTGGTGAAAGAGGAGGAGGAGATAGGGGGTTTCTCTGTTTCTTGTTTGTTCCGTTGTGTGGATGATAATTTTCGATGGGGTTTTACTGGGGTCTATGGGCCTGTGCAGGATTCCGAGCGACATTTGTTTTTGGAGGAGTTGGAGCATGTAGCCTTTCGCTGGGATGTCCCCTGGTGTGTAGGGGGTGATTTCAATGTTGTCCGTTGGCCTTCGGAGAAGGCGGGGAATGCCAGGAATTCGGGGGCAATGCGGGCTTTTTGTTCCTTCATTGATGATTTACAATTGGTTGATTTACCTCTCCAGGGAGGCAGCTTCACCTGGTCAAATGGAAGGAGTTTGTCTCGAATAGATCGTTTCTTGGTTACTATGGGCTGGGAGGAGCACTTCTCTGAGGTGGTTCAGCTTCGTTTACCAAGACCTGTGTCTGATCATTGGCCAATTTTGTTGGACAGTGGGGGAATCCGCCGTGGGCCTACGCCATTTCGGTTTGAGAATATGTGGTTGCAACATGTGGGTTTTCTTGATCTGGTTCGTGGCTGGTGGAATAGCTACGAGGTTCGTGGTTCTCCTAGTTGTGTTTTGGCTCAAAAATTGAAGTTGTTGAAAGCGACTTTAAAAAATTGGAATAAAGAGGTGTTTGGTCGCCTACAAGATCAAAAAGCTGCAGTGGTGTCTTTACTTCATTCCTTGGATGAGTTGGAAGTACAAGATGAGTTGTTTCCTGAGGCCGGTATTCGTAAGGACGCGGCTCGACAGGATTTTGTTCGTATATCTCGCATGGAGGAGATTTGTTTTCGTCAGAAGTCTAGATGTTTGTGGTTAAAGGATGGGGATCGGAATACGAAATTCTTTCACCGTATGGCGAATGGCCACCGCCGGGTTAATCAGATTAGTAGGTTATGGGTGGATGGTCGGGAGTTGCATATCGATAGCGAGATTAAGGATGGGGTGGTGGGTTACTATCAGCATTTATTCCGGCCTCAAGAGGGGGTTTGGCGGCCCGGTTTAGAAGGTGTTCAGTTTGCTACGATTCTGGCAGAGGACCGGGAGAGTTTGGAGCGACCTTTTACAGAGGAGGAGGTATTGGGAGCGTTGCAGGCTATGAGTGGGGATAAAGCCCCCGGTCCGGATGGTTTCACTATGGCTTTCTTTCAGCATTGTTGGAGTGTGGTAAAGGGTGATATCATGGCCACTATGAAGGATTTCCTGGAGTCTAGGCATTTTGAGAAAAGTTTCAATGCCACCTTCTTGGCTTTGATTCCGAAGAAAGGAGGGGCCGATGATATTCGGGATTTTAGGCCTATAAGTTTGTTGGGGAGTGTGTATAAGTTAGTTGCTAAAGTGTTGGCAAATCGTTTACGAGGAGTTTTACCGGCTGTGGTGTCTGAATCTCAGAATGCGTTCGTGGGGGGGCGGCAGATTTTAGATGCAGTCCTGGTTGCCAATGAGTGTGTGGATTCTCGGATTCAGCAGGGGCGCCCCGGTTTGATTTGTAAATTGGATATTGAGAAGGCATACGATAATGTTAATTGGGAGTTCCTCTTGTATGTATTGGATCGTATGGGCTTTGGGGCGACTTGGTGTCAGTGGATCAAGTTTTGCATCTCGACTGTGCGGATGTCAGTGTTGATTAATGGGACTCCGGCGGGTTTCTTTCAGACATATCGCGGGCTTCGGCAGGGGGATCCTTTGTCCCCCTTGTTATTTATTTTGGTGATGGAGGCGTTGAGTAGATTGTTGGATAATGCTGTGCGCGAAAGGTTCTTGGAAGGTTTTGTGGTGGGGGATTTGACGGGAGTTCCTTTGGGGGTTTCGCATTTGTTATATGCAGATGACGCTTTGATCTTCTGTGGCGCGGAAGCTACGCAGGTTGCCTATTTGCGCTGTGTTCTGCTTTGTTTTGAAGCGGTTTCGGGCCTTCGTGTTAACTTGCGGAAGTCGGAGCTGATTCCAGTAGGGGCGGTTGCTAGGTTACCTGTTTTGGCTGCCGTGTTGGGGTGTAAGGTCTCGGTTTTGCCAGTGTCCTATTTGGGTTTGCCTTTAGGGGCTTCTTTTAAGGCAACTCGGGTTTGGGATGGAGTTGTGGAACGGGTGCAACGCCGTTTGGCTGGTTGGAAGTGCCAATATCTTTCGAAAGGTGGTCGCTTGACTTTGATTAAGAGAGTGCTGAGTAGTATCCCCACTTATTTTATGTTGGTCCATGTTATTCCAGTGTCCGTGGTTCATCGGTTAGAAAAACTTCAGCGGAATTTTTTATGGGGGAGTGGTGGTGATGGTTTTAAGTATCATTTGGTTGATTGGGGTCAGGTTTGTCAACCCAAGCGGTTTGGCGGGCTGGGGATACGACGGTTGGTGCCTTTTAATAGAGCTTTGTTAGGGAAGTGGCTTTGGCGCTTTGCTTTGGAGCCCCACAGATTGTGGCGGCAGGTGGTGGCATCTAAATATGGGCTGGGCAGAGGGGGTTGGGTTTCTGGGTCTGTGACCTGTACTTATGGGTGTGGGTTATGGAAAGGGATTTTGTTGGGAAGGGTGGAGTTCTGGAAGTGGATCCGGTTTCAGGTAGGGGAGGGGAGTAGGGTGCGGTTTTGGAAAGACTTGTGGTGTGGGGAATTGGTGTTGGAGACCCGTTTCCCTTTGATTTTTAATATTGCTTTAGATCAAGATGCATTGGTAGCTTCTTATTTGGATGGTGGGGGTGTGGTAGTTTGGGATGTTAAGTTACGGCGACAGATTCATGATTGGGAAGTTGATCAGTTGGTGGAGTTCTGGAGTTTTTTATATAGTCTAGGTCTGGCTGGGATGGGCCCCGATGTTTTGGTATGGAATCGGTTGGGGACAAAGGGGCGATTCACAGTAGCCTCCTTTTATCAGGTTTTGTTGGGTGATGCTGGTTGGGTCTTCCCTTGGAAAAGTGTTTGGGTTCCGGGGGTTCCGACTAAGGTTGTTTTTTTTATGTGGACGACAGCTTTAGGTCGGAATCTTACTTTGGATAATTTGATGTGCCGGGGACACTTCATTGTGAATCGGTGTTGTATGTGCTGTGCAGCTGCGGAGTCAGTGAATCATTTGTTTCTTCATTGCACTGTGGCTTCGCGTCTGTGGGGCTTTGTTTGTTCCCTCTTTGGTCTTGCTTGGGTTCAGCCACAAGGGGTGTTTGAGTTTCTTAGGGCTTGGCGGGGTGTTCGTATTGGTCGGCGGCGGCAGCGAGTTTGGTTACTGGTTCCGTTCTGCTTGATGTGGTTGCTTTGGTTGGAAAGGAATCGGCGTACTTTCTTAGACGTTTCTCATAGTGTTTCTTGGTTACAAAATCGTCTTTTATTAGTTTTACATAGTTGGCTGGATGGGAGGGTTGATCCGGATTTATTTGTGTTTTTAGATTTTCTAGATGACATGCTTGGTTAGATATTGTTTTTCTTGTCTCCCTCATGGGTGGTATTCTTGTATTCGTTGCATCGTCTTGATGCGTTTCTAATAAAACTTGCTTATTTATCAAAAAAAAATTTACCAGTCTTTTCTTTCTTTATTTCCATTATATATATATATATAGATATATATTTTGAAATTAGAAATAGAAAAATAGTTGGAGCTTGATTTGTACCATAGTCTATTTGACAACCCTTTTTTTCATTTTATTTATTTTTTTATGGCTCCTTGATGGGTATAAATTTGAAAGCTTAGAAATGAGTGATTTTTTAATGGTGCTCATCCTATTCCTGCCGATCTATGTGATTTAATTAAAGTAATGGTTGCCTTGTGGATGAACAATTAGTCAATTGGGAATTCGTATTCGGTGAATGATTTTGTTTCAAATATCCATCAGATTAGAAGATGTCTTGGGTCTAAATTGTGATTTGTCTGATCAAGTTTGAAGGGACATGATTTTGCTTTGTTTCAATGCTGGGAGGGTCATCTTATGCTGGTGCAGCCGATGACTGATTTTGCTTTGAAGGTGGCCTGTGTTTGGGTGCAGCCTTTCACTGCTGCTATGAGCAATTGCAGCACTTTGGATTGATGAATGCTGGGGAAATGCAGGGAATGCTTCTGATTGGAGCAGCTTCTTGAGGGTTGGCTTTTGTTGGTGATAGAAGTCTCAAGCAAAAGGCTGCTTTATCATTCAAAAAAAAAAAAAAGAAAGCAAAAGGCTGCTTTACTTGGCTATTATATGTTTATTGGGTGATTTGCTGATGCAAACAATGGCTGCTCTACTTGAATTAAATCAAATCTGGAACTAACTCATTAAGTGGCTGCTCAGGTGATTCTGGTGTGGCTCAAAGGGTGGGGGCTGTTGTTGTTACAAGTCGTATTTTGGTTTGTTGTTTATTGTTGTTTGTTTGGTTTATGTTGAAATCTCATATTAGAATTAAGTCTGCTTTGCTACAATTCAACATTTTCCTCTATATGCATTAATATTTTTTCACCTTGTTAGGAATTCAACTAAGAAATTAGTAATAATAACAATTATGAAAAAATAATTTTAATAGAGTTGTGTTATTTATTTCTTTAATTATAATTTTTTGTTCTATATTAATAATGGGCACCAATAATGGACATGAGATGGCAGGCCTTGCGCAGCCATCTCACTAGTAATAACAAATACTTTAAAAGTTGCTTTTCTTATTAGAAGTAGCATTCCTTGATTTGAACTTTCATTGCTATTATGACCTGCAGGACTATCTGTGTTCTATTTTTATATATATTCAGTTTTAACTGCTCTCCAAAAATTTAAAAAAAAAAAAAAAAAATCAATCATTTAAAGCATAAACAAAGTTACTTTGGATTATAATTAAAATAATAATCATAATAGATAATAACTTAGTCATAAACAATACGACAGCGTGTCGTATACAAATCATAATTAACACTATCACTTATAAGAGATTAAATTTTTGTTGTTGAAAGTGAAAATTTTGTTACAAAAAATAATAATTTAGGAATCAATTCTAATCATCTTATTGAAAGATTGTCTCAAAAAGTTAAAAGGTTGACAAAAAATTTGATCTCAAAACTTGTCTAAATTTTGTTGTTAAAAATATAATAATGATACTTTTGGTAACAAAATATTTGATCTCTAAAATGTAATTTTATTCTTAATTTTTTATCTCTAAAATTTTAATTTTTTGCAGCCAAAAATCACAAATGTAGTAACTGGAGAATATAATATACCCCATTTTTTTTTGTGTATGTGTATTATAGAATTTACTTACAATAAAAATGCCCCAAATAATTTACTATTATAAAGTAACTACTAAGGCTATTTTTGCTATAGAAATATATTAAATATGTCTAAAGTTTAATGAGAATAATTCTGCTGTTTAAAATTATTTGTCAAAGACAATTAGATATTATCTATGAATTAGTTGTCAAAAATATTCCAACATATGGTGAAGGTGCTAATCTTATGATATTATCGATAAATTCAACCAAAAAAGGGGCAGGTGTAGTTGAGAGGAAAAAAAATGATATAAAAATCTATTTTTTAGACCCATTTCTTGGATTTAGTGGTGTGTAAGAATAAAACTATACGTATGAATTGGTATACTAATTACTGTATTAACAGATGATTGTGTTGGTACACTAATTAGTATAATAATTGGTGTGTGTAACACCATTGCATGTGCAAAAGAAATAGAATAATACTATATGCATTGATTAGTATACTAACTAGTATACTAACAGATGATGTGGTATAATTTGAAAAGTTTTGGATATTTGTAATTTGTATAATAAGTGGGGTCAATAATAATAATATAACACTAGTTGATACACTAGTTAGTACACTAATTGATGCATGTAACACCACCGAAAGAAATAATTAGCTGATAATTAAAGAAAACATGAGGGAGAAAGAGAGTTGTTTTAAATATTCTAACAGGTGGTCATGAAAATAATTTAGGGATCATAAAAAAAATATCATGAAATAATTCATGAAGATTTTTCATCATATCAAAGGATAGAGAATCATCATGAAACTTTTTATGATGATTCTTTCCTGATGCGTAATATTACTCTTTAAACATAAATGATTCCTCTAAAAATATATATATACATAATTATTTTCCTTTCCCCTGTTCCCCTTTTTTGGTGGACAAACAAAATTTTTTTTTTCTCCAATTTGTCTTTCATTTTTTCCCCCTCATTTTTCTATTTAATCTTTCCCATTTTTACACCATCTTACTACTATAAAAGTTACAATTTTTGTGGTGTTAGTAACAAACCATTATAATTATGTTATGAAAGGATACACCATAAAAAAAACTTTATTGTGGTCATGTCATTGAACATTAAAACGATTTACAAATTATTGTGGTGTAATTACAAAAGAGCATACATATTTTAAGAGTGTATACTGTAATTTTTTCCTTCACTTAATTATTTTCCTCTCACATTTGTTAATGTAAGACAACTTCAAAAATTTGTACATCAGTACCATTCATATGCTAAATTAATTATGTAATACTACTTTTAATTTGTAACTTTTTAGCAATGAGTCATTGACGTTCAAGTTATTGAAACAAGTTTAGAAAGTTCTCATTATTTATTAATTTATTTTAAATAATAATTTATTGATTTTAATAATTATTTAAACTGTAATTTGGGGAGTGGCTAAATTAGCCAATTAGTCAAAAAGTTACCTTTTTAGCCAAAAAGCCAACAACCCATACCAAAAAGTCAAAGATTCCCTTTTCTCTCTACTTTTTGCACATCTTTTCGTAATTAGCCAAAAAGTTATCCCAAACATATAAGTTTTTTTTACCAACTTTTTTAGCCAATTAGCCAAAAAATTACTAAATTAACCTGTTCCCAAACGAGGCCTTAATCTATCCTAGTTCAATTGGTTGAACTTTACCTAATACCTTACTTTCAGCCCCCCAATCATCAAATCCTGGCTTCACCCTGACGATGGTTGACTAATGAGGATAAAATTAACATATTAAACAGACTGGTTTATAAAATAAAACTAATATTAGGAAATACATTTCTTTCAGCATTTTGGCATACAAATCACCAAATACTGGAAAAATAAAAATAAAAAAATAAAGAAAAAGTTAACGCATTTATTTATAAAAATAAAAAAATGTGATGAAAAAACTTTTTGAGTTCAATAAAATAAATGAGAAATGAGATGGATCAAACAATCAGAGAGATGAATTTAGGAGCTGCAAATATACTGCCATTTCATTTCAACGATTGCTGAACATGTTACAGAGATCATGTATGGGTTCGGATATTCCTTTATATATGGGTTTCAATATTCTTTCGAATATTCCTTCAAATATGGGTTTGAATATTCCTTCATATATGAATTCGAATATTACCTCAAAAAATTTTAATTTTATGAGCTCCATAAAATAAATGACAAATGAGATGCAACTAATAAGACATACAGAAATTGCGAGGCCTAAAGAATGTGCTAACACGGCAAAAGAACCTGTAATGAAGGCGACTATCATCGCTGCCACGGCAATTAAAATGAGTAAGAATGCCATAAAATAGAGTTTCCCAGGCTTATGCTCTTCATCTTCATTTTCATCTTCATGTGCAGCAACCACATAATAAACTGGGGCAATGACGTGTAGAAAGACAGAGGAAGTGGAGCATGTCACGGCTATAGTATTTGCAATAACAAATACTTTAAAAGTTGCTTCTCTTAGTAGAAGTGGCATTCCTCGATTTGAACCTTTATTGCTATTATAACCACCAGGCATCGTGAAACCGGCCGTAAAGGTGATGGTTGCTATCAGTGTTGCCACTAGTATATGGGTGTTAGCCATTTTCTTCAATTCTTCATTTATTGCTTTGAATGCTTCATTTTTTCTTGCTCTCCATTCTTCTTCAGCTGCTTTCCTTTTTTCTTGATCTCGTGCTTCCGTCATCTTACTTTCTTCTTTCCTTATATTTCTCCTGCCACCAATTGAGGGGTATTCCTGTTTGTTTTTTTTGTTATGATCAGTTTGAAAAGTCAAACCTAATAATATTCTGATGAATCTGAAAAAGTAGTATGTTAATATCACAAAAACGTTGGACATCAAAACGTATCATAACTAAACAATATTTGGTACAATCAAATAATTAAAAATCTCTTTGATTATAATTAAAAAAAATCAAAATTAAGTTATAACTAATATTACAATAAGTTATGACTAACACCATAGTAGATCATAACTAAACAACCATTTAAGGCATAATCAAAGCCATTTTGGATAATAACTAAAATAACAATCACAAAAGATAATAACTAAGTCATAAATAATACGACAATGTGTCATACACAATTATAACTAACACTAAAACATATAAGAGATTTAAAAACTAATTTTTTACCCCTGAAAGTGAAAATTTTGTTTCAAAAAAAATATATTTATAGCTGCTAAGAGATAGTCCCAAAAAGGTAACAAACAAAGCTTTGATGCTAATAAATATAGAGAAAATAATTGGGTCCCCAAAAGTTCATTTTTAGACAAAAAATTTTGTCCTAAAACATGTCTAAATTTTGTTGTTAAAAATATAATAATGATACTTTTGACAACTAAATATTTGGTCTCTAAAATGTAATTTCATTCCTTCTTCTTCTTCTTCCTTTTTTTTTTTTTTTTTTTTTTTTTTTTTTGTAACAAAAGATGACAAATGTAGTAAGTAGAGAATAAAGTATACCCTTTTTTGTGTGTATTATAGAATTTCCTTAAAATAAAAAATAAAAAATGCCCCAAATAATTTACTTATAAAGTAATTATTAAGGCTATTTTTGCTATAGAAATATATTAAATATGTCTAAATTTTAATGAGAATAATTCTATTATTTAAAATTATTTGTTAAAGACGATTAGATATTATCTATGAATTATTTGTCAAAAATATTCTGACATAAGGTGAAGAAGAAGTTATTGGTTAGTCTTAGGATATCGCCATGTGATACCTCAACATAAGGCGAAGGAGAAGTTATTTAAAATTTTTAGATTTGAACTCACATGTTCAAAAACTTATACCTCTCTTGTCGTAACTCTGTTTCGCCTAATTTTGCGTCGTCCGATTCACCTCATGACCTAATTTTTATTTCATCGCTCATTTGCTTTGTTTCATCTCTTTTTGCATGCTGTTAGAGTTCTGAAACTTGGCCAAACATAAGATTTTTCTTCCTTTGGGCAAAAATTTCAGATTCAAACCCACATATTCAAACATTTGTATCTCCTTTGTTATAACTCTGTTTTGTCTTATTTTTATGTTGTTAGATTCATCTCATGGCCTAGTTTTCATTCCATTTCTCATATAGCTTGTTCTACCTCTTTTTGTGTGCCATCAAAACTCCGAAATTTGGCCAAAAATAAGATTTTTTTTCTCTCTATTTTTTTTTGTTTGTTTTCTCTCTCTATCTTCTATCTACATGTTTCTTCCTTTCTCCTTCCCTGCCACAATTATTCTCTCTTTTCCTCTTCTTTCATGGCCCTTCTCCTACCCTTACGTTTCTTTTCCTTCTTGTAAGTCATATACCTCTATACTCGACGGCACCACCACCGTCGGAGGTTCAATGGCCACCACGAGCTCGATGAAAGGGCCATGAAAGAAGAGGAAAGGAAAGAATAATTATGAAAAGGAAGGAGAAATGAAGAAGCATCGAGATAGAAGATAGAGAAAGAAATAAAAAAATTAAAAAAAAGGAAGAGAGAAAACTCTTATTTTTAGCCAACTTTTGAAACTCTGATGGCATGCAAAAAGAAGTGAAAACAAGGCGTATGAGAAGTAGAATGAAAACTAGGCTATGAGGTGAATCCAACGACGTGAAAATGAGACAAAACAGAGTTACAATGAGAGAGATACAAAATTTTGAACATGTGAGTTTGAATCTGAAAATTTTGCCCAAAGAGAGACAATTCTTATTTTTAGCCAACATTTGGAGCTACGAAGGCACTGAAAAAGAGGTGGAATAAGGCGTATGAGGGTTGGAATGAAAACTAGGCCGTGAGGCGTATCCAACGACGCAAAAATGAGGCGAAACGGAGTTACGACGAGAGAGATACAAGTGCTTGAACATATGGGTTTGAATTTGAAATTCTGCCTAAATTTCTGTTAGTTTAATATGACAGAGATGGACGGAGGGGCCAAATTGAAATACGGGTGGAAAGACGGGGTTTAATTTGTTGAAATTGAAAATTTCGGGTTTAAAGTGAAAAATACGTGAAACCTTGGAATTTTTTTTTTTTTTTTTTTTTGTGTGTAATTAATCCAAATTTTACTATTAAGGACCTTAAACTAAAAATCCTTTTTCAAAATGTATGAATTGTGTCTAAAATACGATTAATTATATCAGTTATAGTTGTTTATGAGGAAAGAAAAGGGGGAAAAAATAGTCACAAGAAAGATTAAATAAATTAATATTTTTATGAATTAATAATGATTTTGTCGATAAGTTGGATTATTCAATTTCAAATAGCCATTTTGCAACTAAATATACAAGAATGGTAATGTTTAATTAATATCTTGTTATAATTTGTTCATTTTTTATTTGGTGTTTGAACATGGATTATTTTGGTTTTTCTTATTATAAACTTTGTTATATATTTAAATAAATTTTGATAGTTATATATCTAGGTAATGTTTTGGTAAGCACTGTCAAATAAAAAAACAAATAATCTTTTGGTCACATTTTTATTTTTTAATTTATGAAAGGTTGTATATTAAAATTTCACTTTAAGTTCTGAAAATTTCAAAGTGGGCCTGAATCTTATAAATATTATGCTATAAGGTTAGAATAAGCTAAAGTCTTTTGCAATATTAAAATTGCTATAATTAAACTATAGCATAACTGCCTCACTTGACAAAAATACTTGGAACATAAGGTGCTAATGTTATAATATTATCTATAAATTCAACCAAATAAGGGTAGGCGTAGTTGAGAGAAAGCAAATGATATACTTAGATTTGTTTTTATATTTAATAATGTACAAAAAAGATGATTAATGATTAAAGAAAACATGAGAGAGATAGAGATGTTTTAAATATTGTAATAGACTACCACATTATTAATTTTGAAAAGCGAATCTAATTTTTTAGTTCAAGTACCACTATTCTTGAAAGAACAAGAAAACTAAGCTAAATATTATGAGTCAGTTAATTTCGAACAAATGAATTTTTATTGCACTACACACTCTTTTATTTAAAAAAGAAAACTTGTTTAAACTTTTTTATTACTTGAACCTCTTGATACTACTAATCCCATCATCACTAGTTATTTTTTGCAAAATTTGTAATACATTATGGTGTGTGATGTGCGCAAAGGAAGACGTAAAGGTTTGGTTCTCAACATTATCGTATGTACGATGCATGCCATGAGAAAACATATGCGGTCAAAGTTAGCATTCTTACCTCTGCAATGTCTATTGGGGTCACGTTGTTATTGTTTGTAGCATGCTGATCGCTGTACAACATGGGATTCATTTTGGAGGCTGCCATAAGATAGTAATAGGAATGTTATGATCTATTCGGCTCATGCCTTTTACAACATATATTAATATTTCAAAACTTATTTCTATAAACATTAAAATATTAGGACAATTAAAATTTCTACTATGTTTTTTTGTATCAATAGTTAAGGTCAATATAAAATGTTTAAATTACCAAACTTCTGCTCCTAACAAATCTTCTATTTGAAATGAATTTTTTTAAAAAAAAAAGCTACATGAGAATTTGAACTTAAAGGATTTGCTTTATTAAAATTAAATTTGCAGAGCAGTTCAAAGTTGTATGTGAATATGATAAATATAAAAATATATAACAAGGCACACAAAAAGAAGAATTTGCTTTGTTAAAATTAACAATAAGTCTAGAGAGCCTTCCTAATTTACTCAAAAATTTACCAACTGTGTGAGTGAATTTCCGATCACACTGCCCTCCTTAGTGATTCAGCGGAAGAACACAGGCAGAATAGACGGCTCCCTGTAACCTGCACAGAAAGAAAAGACTCCGGCGGTGGTTCTTCCACCCGGGGGCACTCCGACGATCAAGTCAGTATATCTCTCAAAGATAATCAAGTGCTAAACTCACAAGCTTGAGTCCCAAAAAACATACCTTAGACCCATGGGGGTGCCTCTCCTTTATAGCCAATACAATCCTAATCCCAATAAAAGCCTGGCCCTATTGGACTTAGGATTACTGCTAAGCTAGGACTCTCAGTGGAATTAGGACAAAACTCCCTAAGAGTTTATCTTTACCCAAACTGAAGTTTTCTCCCAATCTAGGACTCTTATCCCATATCCAAGTTGAGTTCCCTCTTCATTCTAGGACTCTTGTCCCATATCCACTTATCTCGGATTCCGATATCTTCGGAGATAACCTCGGCCTATCCGTGATTACCTCGGCATAACAATCAGGACACGAGGCACCTAAGCTGACGCATCGGCGTCACCTCGACCACGTGCTGGTGCTCAGAAAATATATCCCCACAACTGCCCCCTAGGTTCTATTACCTCGGCATTCTGAGGTAATGGAACCTATCTCCGAACTTTTTCTCGTACATCGGCCTAAGAACTTACTAGCCGAGATCATTCATTCCAGGATGGCATGTCCTCTTCAGATTCAAATCAATTCCCTTACTGTGTGTATGAGCTGTCATGCACCATTTTTCAACCGTTTTACCGACGCGTTTTTCCCTTATTGGTCCGTGCTGGTGACGCGCCAGCAAGGCGTCTTTCCTCCGCTTGCGCCGTCTGACGCGTGCGTTACCCTAGGCACAATTATTGCTTTGTTTTGCCGCCGCTTCACTTCTGACAAAAACGTTTGTCTCTCTCTCCTTCGCTTCACTTCTGCATTTCGAAATTCTTGTTCTCTCTCTCTCTGAAGCTCTTTCTCTTTCGAATCCTCCATTGTCCCAAGCTCGAAGCTCTGCATCAGTTCTGCCTTTGCCATTTCTGTGAAGCTCAAGCTGCTGTTGCCTACGTCACCTGACCTCGGCAGAACTCATCTCGGCTTCATCCTTTCTGGTAAGCCCCTGTTCCCTTCTTTTCCAGTTCTTTGATCGTTACTGGTTTTTCTCGCCTCTACTGTTCTGTTTGTCATGTAATTTTTGAATCATTTCTTGATTTTGCATCTGAACACTTGCACCATCTCACTTCTGTTTTTGGCCTTCCACTTTCTTGTGTTCTTGAATCTGAAACTTCTTTTTGCTTTCCTGTTTTCAGTTTTACGCCTTCCATTCTCATTTATTCGTAGATTTAGGTTTGGGATTTGTTGTAGAACCATCAATCTCTAGGAAAAACTGGAAACAATCAGTACCTAGGTTTTAGCCGAGGTCTTTAAAACCTTTTAGGAATCCTCAGTTTCTGTAACCAAACGCTTATTTTTATCAGGACCATGGGTGTGTGGAGAGACAGAGTGAACACCCCAACCAAGCTTCAAAACTTTAGGCAAGAATTTTCTATCCCAGACGACGTTCACCTCAGGCTAGCTGGGGAGAATGACTCCATTATGCCCGACGAGGATAAAATGCCTTTCCCCATAGTAGCCTTCGTCCAGTGTGGACTTAGGTTCCCCCTTGATCCCCTATTCCGCGAGGTCCTTCACTACTACACTCTGAACCCCATGCAACTTTCTATTAACGCCTTTAGGACACTCATCGGGATAATAGCTTTAGCTCGGCAGGAGGGTGTTAGAATCACTCTTGCCGATATCCAATATTGTTACACCATGTGCCCCCTAAACCTTAAGGAGAGAGGTTATGTCTATTACCTCAAGCCGAGGTCCACAGCCTACAAACTAATAGCCGACCTTCCGGACTCCAACAAAGGGGCTGGGGACGATTATCTGATCGCTTCTGGAAACTGGGAATTCGGTCCAGATGAAGAAGTTCATCTCTTTCCCCTTCCACGCACGGTCAGAGAGGGCAAGGGTAAGAGCCCAACGTCAACTGCTTAGCTATTGCTTTCTTTAAAAATTTTGCATGTCTTTCAAAATTTTATCTGTTTCTCATGTTTTGTTACATTTTGCAGCGTTACTTGACCTCATAAGGACTTCCCCCAGTCCTACCATCCTGGAAAAGACCTGAAGAAGCTGTTGGACCTTCCTGTTGACAAGCGCAAAGCTCCACTCCTGCTAAATTTCATCCCTACTTACACATCAAAGTTGCCTGACGTTCCAAAGAAAAAGAAGAAGAGAACCTCCTCATCAACTGCCTCCACAGAACAAGTTGCTTCCACGTCTGAACCAGCCGACCAGCCATCAACTTCGGCACCAAATTTGGTTCGATCCAAGAAAAGAAGCGCCGACAGACTTCGTCAAAAACAATTAAATGGAACGTCCAAAAAGGTGCTAGACCTTCCGGCGATCTTCCCGATGATATGGATGATGTACCACCAAATCGGCCCCAAAACCGAAGAGAACCAAGAAGGCCCAACCAAAGGCGAATGAAGCCGATCCGAGGTCAAGATGCCCCGCCAATCTCGACTAGCGGAGAGGGAAGACCACTGCCTCTGTGAAGAGGTCGGCCGAGACGCACCCTCTGGATCCGCTTCCATCGAAGAAGCAAAACCTTCAACCTCGGATCCGTGGTTTCCAAAGTTCTCGGGAGCCCAAAATTACACTTGAGGACGGCCGCTTATGCCAATGAAAGCGCCTCGACGTTAACGTCGGCGTGGCACTCAAGATGGTCGTTTCATCGAAGGTGATCTTGAAAAAACTCCAAGATCGGTGAATACGAGAACTATGCCCTCATGTTGCAACGTTACGTCCAAGTAAGCCTTCGTAACTTTGATAATCTTGCCTTATCTTCATACTTGTAAAATGTCATTTTCACTCAGTAATAACCTTTGTCTTTATGAACCGGGCCATTCAACACGCCCACGCCTTCTCTGTGAAGGCATTTGAAACAAGGGAGGAGCTCTCTGAGTTAAAGAAGGAGTTTGCTGCCTTCAAAAGACCCAAAAAGAGATCAATTGAGGATGGAAAAACTGGAAGAGCAAGCCGAGGCGGCCACAAAGCCCCAATCAATTGCTCTCCAAAAGGCGGAGGCGGCTGAAAACGACAAGAAAGTACCCGAAGCCGAGAAAAAGGAAGCCGAGGCTAAGAAGGCTGAAGCCGAGAAAGAGCTTAGGGATGCTCTGGCCACGAAAAAGGTCAAATTGAAGCCGCCTACAACCAAGGCATGGCAGACGTGTTGAAGACTACAAGCTTGTGTCAAGCAAGCTTGCAACAAAGGATACGCCCTAGGTTGGAATGCTCGCCAAAAGCTTGATCTTCCAATGACTCGCCATGGCGCAAGATCGAGACCTCGTCTTCCTTGTTCTCTTCCTCCATCTCCAAGCCAAGATGAATCTGCCGACGCTGAAGATGAAGATGAAGCTTTGGTAAGGAAGACCAAATCTCCTACCCAGATCGACCTGACTGGAGATGAAGAGGTTGAAGCTGCTCCCAAAAAGGCAGACTTCGGCACTTTATCTTCTGACCTTCTTTTAGTGGGGAGAAGTATTGGTGAAACTTTGGCCGAGATCGACGCTGAAGTTGCAGCAGACAAAGTCGCCGAGGTCGCGGGGAATAAAGAAGCTGAAGTTGTGGTGGAAGGGCGGACTGAGGTTGTGGCAGAAGAAAATGTTGAAGTTGTTCCTCAAGGGGCCCCCGAGGTCTCAGCCCAACCAACTCCTGAAGCTGAAACAACTTGAATGTCTTTTGTTTTTCTTTTGTACTTTGTTTCTTTTCTTTGTAAGCTGTTCTTTTTGTGGCCGATGTGCCTCTCTGCTGCTTGTAAACAACTTATTTATGCAACTGTTTGTTCTTGAATGCTTCAGACTTTTAATTCTTCTTACTGCTTCTGAATGATTCTATACTTAGAATATTTTGCATGATTTCCAGATTCTTCCTTCTTTGCACGATCTCCTCGGGTAACATACCTCGGGCATTAAACCTGCAAATTTCACTTCGGCAAGAGACTGTCCTGCATTCTTTCATAAATTTCAACAAGTATAAACAAATACTATTCAATGTTCAAGTTCCAAAGACCATTCAAATAACAATTTCAGTTTGCCTTTCTTGTAAATTGATACAAATTTCAAAAAGTGAAGACAACGATCATATTAGCTTAACTTTAACTTGTAAATTGCTACAAATTTCACCAAGTAAAGATAAGGAATTTATCTCGGCTTAACTTTGACTTGTAAATTGCTACAAATTTCAACAAGTAAAGATAAGGAATTTATCTCGGCTTAACTTTGACTTGTAAATTGTTACAAATTTCAACAAGTAAAGATAAGGAATTTATCTCGGCTTAACTTTGACTTGTAAATTGCTACAAATTTCAACAAGTAAAGATAAAGAATTAATCTCGGCTTAACTTTGACTTGTAAATTGCTACAAATTTCAACAAGTAAAGATAAGGAATTAATCTCAGCTTAACTTTGACTTGTAAATTGCTACAAATTTCAACAAGTAAAGATAAGGAATTTATCTCGGCTTAACTTTGACTTAGCATTACTAATGTCTTCTCTCTGCCCCCACTGTGAACCTAAGTTCCTCTTGGGTTCTCATTATTCAAACAACATTGTGCAAAGTTATATAAGTTCAGAGAAATTCTGCTAAGGTTTTATTGATCATACCGGCGAGAAAAATCAAAGAGTATCTAATGATAGAAAAACTTTAAATTACAAGTGTTCCATGGTCTAGGCAATGCTTTGCCCTCATTATCTTCGAGCCGATATGCCCCATTCCCTAACACCGAGGTGATTCTGTAGGGGCCTTCCCAGTTTGGGCCAAGCTTGCCTTCTCTGGGATCCTTCTTATTGCCGACGACTTTTCTCAAGACTAGGTCGTTGACTTGGAAATCCCTTGGATTGACCTTCTTGTTGTAAGCTTTGGCAAGCTGTTGCTGGTATGCTGCAAGCTGGATTGCAGCTTTCTCTCTTCTTTCTTCTAGTAAGTCCAGATCTCGGGCTAAGAACACATCATTAGACCCGTTCTCAACTCCCTGCGTTCTGATCCCTGGGATGCCGATCTCTAAGGGAATGACTGCTTCTGTGCCATAAGCCATGGCAAAAGGGGATTCCCCTGTTGATCTTCTCAGCGTAGTGCGATATGCCCAGAGTACGTTGGGTAATTCGTCTACCCATTTTCCTTTTGCTGCCTGCAGCCTCTTCTTTATTCCATCTAGAATGACTTTGTTTGATGCTTCGGCTTGCCCATTACTTTGGGGAAAACTTGGTGTTGAAAAATAATTCTTTATCTTGAACTTGGCGCAAAAATTCTTGATGAGGTTCTTTGTCAAAGCGTGTTCCGTTGTCGGCAATGATTGCTCTTGGAATCCCAACTGATGATGCTTTTCCAGATGAAGTTCTTCACGTCCACATCTCGGATTTTGGCAAGCGGCTCTGCTTCGATCCATTTTGTGAAGTAGTCTGTAGCTACCAGTAGGTACTTCCGTTGCCCAGTTGCTTGGGGCAATTTTCCAACGAGATCCATGCCCCATTGGGCAAATGGCCAAGGGCTGGAAACGGGGTTCAGGTCAGCAGCTGGCTGATGTATCAGTGGTGCAAACTTCTGGCATTGTTCACACTTCTTCACATAGGTTTCTGCATCTTTTTGCATATAGGGCCACCAATACCCCTGGGTAATGGCCCTGTGAGCTAACGATCTGCCCCCTGCGTGGCTTCCACAAACTCCTTCATGAATTTCATACAAAAAGTCTTCGACCTGGAGAGGGTGTACACACCTTAAAAGGGGTCCAGTGAAGGATCTTCTGTACAGATGTCCTTCTGCTGTCAGACTGAATCTTGCCGACTTCAGTCTGACCTTGTGTGCTTCCTTTCGATCTTCTGGCAGTTTTCCCTCTTTCAGGAATGCAACAATTGCATCCATCCAGCTTGGTCCCAAGTCCACACATAATGCTTCTTGCATTGTGTGTGGTGACTCTATGCTCGGGCTTGATAGGTAATCCACCATGATTGTCCTCGTCTTTCCGGTTTGCATTGAGCTTGCTAAATTGGCCAACGCGTCGGCGTGGTTGTTATCATCTCGGCTAACTTGAAGAAGTCGGCAGTTTTGGAACATGTCTGCCAGCCTGATGACTTCCTTTGCATATGCCGACATCCTTTCATCTCGGGCAACAAACTCTCCTGTAGTTTGATTCACTATGAGTTGTGAGTCACAAAAAACTATTACCTCATCGCCTCATTGCATCGCTTCACCCAAAGAAATTAATGCTTCAGACTGCCTCATTGTTCGAGGCTTTGAACCCTAGTCGAATAGATCGTTTCCAAAGATCTCCCCATCGGGGGAAATTAACACTACTCCTGCTCCTGCACCCTCCCGGTTTGAGCTCCCATCAACAAAAAGTTGAAAGGAGTCGCCGATGTAGATGCTGCAGGGTCTGAGTTTTTCCTTCCTCGGTTCCTTACCCTTTGGCTGGGCTTCTCCTTCCTTGTTTGGACATCGTTCAGCTCGGCTCAACGGAGCCCGATGTTCGATGTATTCTGGCGAGAACTCAGCCACGAAGTCGGCCAAGACTTGGCCTTTAATTGCCGTTCTTGGCCTGAACTCCAGGTCATACTGGCCCAAAATAAGGGTCTCAGTCTTGCAATTCTTCCGGTCAAGTCTCCTTGTTGTAACAAGGATTTTAATGGGTGTTCTGTCAGAACCACTATCTTCTGAGCCTGAAAATAATGGTTTAGCTTTTTTGAGGCCATTACCAAGGCCAGCGTTAATTTTTCCAGTGGTAAATACCTTGTTTCTGCATTGGCCAAGGTTTTACTTACATAGTAGACGCATACGCTTCTCCTTTCTCTTCTCGGACGATCACAGCACTTACTGCGTGCTCTGAAACTGCTAGGTATAAGAACAGTTCCTCCCCAGGTTGAGGTGTTGAGAGGACTGGGCCGAGGTAAGGTATTTCTTCAGGTCGGCCAAAGCGGCCTCACATTCCTCTGTCCATAAAAAATCTGCGGCCTTTTTCACCAGGTTGAAAAAGGTTTACACTTGTCGAACTTCGCTTATGAACTGTTTAGGGTCATGCCCTTCCAAGAAGCATCTGAACTGTTTAGCCGATGTCGGACTCAGAATTCCAGAATGGCCTTGATCCGATCTGGTGGCTTCAATGCCCCTTCTTGTCACCAGTATCCCAAGAATTTACGGATCCGACTCCAAACGCAGATTTCGGCGTTTAGTGAGCCGATATGTTTTGAGTATGTCAAAGACCTCCTCTAAGTCGGTGAGATGATCCTTTGGTTCCTTGGTCTTTACGACCATATCATCGATGTAGACTTCCACGATTCGCCAATCAAGTGTCTCGAACATCTTGGTCACCAGCCTTTGGTAAGTTGCTCTGCGTTCTTCAACCCAAAAGGCATGACTCAGAATAATACAGCCTTTTGAGTGATAAATCTTGTCTTCTCCTCATCCGGGGTACATAGCTATCTGGTGATACCCCTATATCGCCCAAGAAGCTCATCCTTCCATGTCCAGATGTGGCGTCCACCAACCGGGTCGATCTTTGGCAGAGGGAAGTCGCCTTGGGACGAGCTTTGTTCAAATTTGTGAAGTCTACGCAGACCCTCCACTTGCCATTCTTCTTCTTTACTACCACGGTATTTGATAACCACGCCGATAATTGGCTTCTCGGATGGCCCGGCCTCTAGGAGTCTGGCTACTTCCTTTCATCGCTTCGACGTGCATCAACGTCGGTCTTCGCTTCGTTGTATTACGGGTTTGGCCGACTTCAACATTGAGTCTGTGGCATGTGACCTCGGGGTCAATGCGGCATTTCATAAGGTGTCCAGCGAACACCTCTATATTTTTTCTCGAAGGCTTCCAACTCTTTCTTCTTCTTCGGCTAATCCTGCCGAGAAGAAAGAAGCGTTCGCATCGCCTCTTGTAAAGATTTTCTTTAATGCTTCTTCACTCTTCTCGGCTCCTTGCCGACATCATCTAGGACTTTCATGTCCTCTTCTTCAACCTCTGCTTCCTCTGGTTCTCGAATGCTGCAGGTTAACTTCATTGCTGCCATGGAGCAATTTTTCGCCTGCAACTGATCTCCTCTGATTTCCTCAATCCCATGTTCTGTTGGGAATCGTAGCAGTTGATGCAAGGTTGAGGGGACTGCCCCCATTGCATGCAACCACGGCCTCCCCAGGATGATGTTGTAAGGCGAAGGCGTATCAATCACAATAAATTCTGTCCTCATCTTCTTCGTGCCAGCTTGTACCTCCAAGCTTGTTGCGCCTAAAGGCCATGTCGGCGTTCCATTGAAGCCGACCATCGGGCCGTTTGAGTGCTCCATGTCATCAGGGTGAAGGCCTAGCTCCTTGTAGCATCTGACATACATGATGTCGCAGGAGCTGCCTTGATCAATCAAGATGCGTTTCACCTGGCACTCCCCAACCTGGAGGGATACTACCAGGGCATCATTGTGCGGATGCTGAACCATGTCAAGGTCGGCCTCTGTGAAAGTTATCATTGGTCCTTGGCAATCTTCGGGCCGAGGTCTTTTCAGTCCGACCTGGTTGACATGCTGCAGATGTTTCACCCTCTGCGTCTCCCCCCGTATGTCGTTTTCATTCACCTTTGAGTGGATCACGTTAACCACCCGAGGTCCTGGTGCTCACTTGGGGGGCGGGCTGGCAGTGCTTGAGGCAATCGTGCCTGCTCTTCCCTGGTTCTGGCCTCATCCACAAGGTCTCGTAAATGGCCTTGCCTCACCAGATCTTCTAGGTGTGCTTTAAGGGCTCTGCAACCCTGAGTTGGGTGACCCTGCTCATTGTGGTAGGCACAACGCCTACCAAGGTTTCTCCCCATAAATTCTCCTTGTGCTCTTGCCGGCGCCCTGAAGTAGGGCTGGTTTCGAATTTGGTCAAGGACTTTTTGAACCGAATTGAACACCGTGCCACGCTTGTTTAGCCCTCAACTCGCTCTCTGTTTGTTTTGTCCATTGTTACCTCGGCCTCGCTGCCTTTTGCCTTCTATCTTCGTCTCCTTGTTCCCGAGGTGTCTTCCTCGGCTCGTATGCATTTCTCAATTCTTGCCATGAGTTCTTCCATGCTCTTTGGCGGTTTTCGCCAAAGACTTCCGCAATGGACAGGTCATCCTTGAGCCGTTCTTGAAAGATACGACCGCCACCTCTGGTTGCATTCAGTATTCGGTTGAACACCTCATAGTACCTCTTTGCATAAGCCCTAAGGCTTTCGTCTTTGCTAATTTTAGGGCCATCAACGCATCCACCTCGGTCGCAGCTTTGTTTGTTATGAACCGACAACAAACATCTCGGCCAGCCTTCCAGCTCTTCACGCCCCTTTGGCGGTTAGGAACCACCGATGCAATCTCCCGAAGGATGAAGGAACACTTTGCAGAGCAACGGCTCGTTCCACTGCATACAATGCCATTGAATTCAAAAATAATCCAACATGGAAGTTAGGGTCCGACTTACCATCATATATCCGAGCCTCGGATATCGAATCTTTTGGCGCGACGAATCTGTCCATCTGCCGAGAATGGAGTCCTCGGCTTGTCCGGGAAGTGACTTCGACTCAAGATTCTCCTGTTTCCTCTTGAGGTAATCTCTTAAGTCCTCTTTACTTCTTCCTGCAGCCCGGCTGTCATTGGGCTTCAGCCTTTTCGGCGCACTACTCTCGGCCTCATGGTGGCCCCTTTTTGATCCTTCTCCGCAGGATGCATCGAAACACAATACCCGCCCTGGAACATGCCGATGTTCTTTGGGGTCTGCTTCCTTCTCGCGATATGTCCTACGGGACTCTTCTCTCCTCGGCCGATTTCCCTGGAGGGTCGGTGAGAGTACCTTCCGCTCTTCGTGTGTTGTGGGGCTTCGGGGATTTCTTTCCGTCCCTTCTTCTGGGCGTTTGCTGCTGGCATTGGTGTGTCCTGCAGCGGGTATGGCGGCTGCATGACATTATTCTCAGATCATGATGTTGACCGATTGAAGGTCTGCCAACTTATTTGCCATCTCCTTTACTTCTTCATCCCTTCTCAGGCATCTGTCTTTCCACGTCTGGAGGTTGTCCTCGTTATAGTATTTGCCCCTGTCTGCTTTCTTTGATGTACCACCATCTTGGCCGACGGTGTTCTCTGCGTGATTCTGATCACGGGCCTCCTCGTTAATCCGCTTCATGCGTTAAGGTCGACGGTCTTCCACTCCCAACCGGAGTGCCGCCCCAACCTCGATCCTTCTGTTATCGCCATCTACTCTTCTTTCCCACAGAGCGCCAAATTGTGTGAGTGAATTTCCGATCACACCGCCTCCTTAGTGATTATTGAGAAGAACACAGCAGAGTAGACGGCTCCTCAGAATCCGCAGAAAAGAAAAGACTCGTGGTGGTTCTTCCACCCGGGGGCACTCCGACGATCAAGTCAGTATATCTCTCAAAGATAATCAAGTGCTAAACTCACAAGCTTGAGTCCCAAAAAACATACCTTAGACCCATGGGGGTGCCTCTCCTTTATAGCCAATACAATCCTAATCCCAATAAGAGCCTGGCCCTATTGGACTTAGGATTACTGCTAAGCTAGGACTCTCAGTGGAATTAGGACAAAACTCCCTAAGAGTTTATCTTTACCCAAACTGAAGTCTTCTCCCAATCTAGGACTCTTATCCCATATCCAAGTTGAGTTCCCTCTTCATTCTAGGACTCTTGTCCCATATCCACTTATCTCGGATTCCGATATCTTCGGAGATAACCTCGGCCTATCCGTGATTACCTTGGCATAACAATCAGGACACGAGGCACCTAAGCTGACGCATCGGCGTCACCTCGGCCACGTGCTGGTGCTCAGAAAATATATCCCCACACCAACTGCTCACATGGCAGTTCATGTCAATGTGGAGGTTGTTTTTATTTTAAAGGAAAAAATATATATACACACTAACCTAACTTTAACATAATTCAATTAATTAAGTTATCAATCTATATTATTGATATCTATAGAGAGAGAGAGAACAAATTCATATATATATATAAGTGATTATTTATAAAACTCACGTACATGGCAAAAAAATAAATAAAAATAAGTCTCACATAAATAAGTTATTACCTATTAATTAAGTAATCAAAATTAGGTTATCAATATGTATTATTGATATTCAAAAGCCTCACGTAAATAAGTAATTATTAAGAAACTATCGAAGAACAAATTTGTATGGATCTACCAAAACTTAGAAATAGTTATTTTTCTTAAACAAGAATTAATTATAGAACTGGGATACAATCTTTTCACATGAATTGAGATTCACAAAAACATGGAACCAAACTCTACAACCATAAGTTCCAAAGTTGTGTAAAAAAATAATAATTTACAAAAAGAATAAATTCATCTTTAAATTTTAATTAAAAAATCAATGAACCCGCAACAAGATATCTGATTTAATTTGCTTGTTTGGGTTTTCAAAAAACAAAAATCTAAGAAAATTCAGAAATTAATTTGGTAAAGAAATAAAAAAAAATCATTATTTTTATATATTTTCCCTTTTTTAGAAAAAAAAATAATTTTAAAAGTTTTAAAATTGTGGTTTTTAGTATTTATTTTTTTCAAACTAATTTCTATTTTTTTTTTGGGGGGGGGGGGGGAGAAATTTAAAACACAAATTCTAAAAACTCAACCAAACAGAATTATATATATATATATATATTTGGAGCACGTATTTACTTTATTTTATTTTTTTAATTCCGTGCATCTTGGTGCTACAATATTATTAAGACATTCTGAGAAGAAAAGAAGAAGAAGAAATACATACATATTTTCTCTACTTCTCTCTCTCTCTCGCTCTCTCTCTCTATAATAATAATAATAATAATAATAATAATAATAAAATACATAACCTAATTAATTTGAATGCTATTTTTTTTTCTTCTTAAAAGCCTTAACTTTGAGGTGGGCTGCTGTGTGTGCAATTGGTAAATTTTCGAATAAACTGGGAAGACTCCCAAACTTATTGTAAAACAATACAACTAAACAAGCACTCTACTACTGTGGATGGAGTATTTTTATGACTAATTTACCAAGAACCCATGCAGTTGTTTTGTTTTTGGATTGTCCGGATTTACTTGCGTACATCTCGACTAATGATTAGATGACTTATATGGTTAGGGAGAAAGCTCAATCGAATGGACAACCTTAGCCCCAGCGCGAAAGACAGGATTCTAAGCAGTTCAACGTTTGGTTCCTCGGGACAGATAACAAAACTTTCTGAGATAATCGGTGTAGAACCAGTTAACAGCAAACCATTGACCAATGCAACCACCAGGAAACCTAGCTTGCTTCCCGGGCTGGGATATCCTTATTCTATGTATTATGTATGATGATGGTTGGAACCTCGCTTGTTCCAATCCTAGTAAAGAGAGTAAGCAAGCTAGCTCATACCTCAATGGGACTTGTAGCTATCTAAGGCAGGCAGCTTGTCTTTCCCTGGTTATTGGTCCCAAGGCATCGCTCTTAGTAGGAGGACATGGACATCTTATTCAAGAACCGATTCTATTCAAAAAGAAGTTTGTTACCTTCTACTACCGATCTTCTCCTGCTGCTCGCTTCGCTTGTTTCGTTGAGCTCGCTTTCTTTAAAGAAATTGAAAAAAAGAGAATATGATCAGCAGTAAAAAACTTTTAAATGAGAGTAATCCAGACATAAAATTTAGCAGAGAAAATTTGTACATTGTGGGATTTTTGTTTCATTTAATCTCCTACAAGAAGAATTAATTAATCTGCTCGGTTTAGAGTTTTAAAAAATAATTTTTTAAGTTTTTAATTTGTATTTTTGTTGTTAGTAAAATTTTTTAACATTTTAAATTTTTTATTTTTTAAATCCACTTAATCTAAATACACTCAAAAAGTATTAAATTTGTTAGAATATAATATGTAAAGTGCTACTTTAATAATTAGGTTAGTATAAATAATTAGTATGCTTTAATAATTATGTTTTCTCTTTTGCTTTAGCCTTTCGGTGGCCACTTACAGGCTACTTGATGTAGCTACTCTCTTCTATAAAGGAGAATCCTTTGAACCCTGTAAATATAACATTCAATACAAGATACATGATTTTTTGTATTTCTCTTTTTATACATTGATTTTAACATGATATCAGAGCTATAGGTTAAGCTCTTGGTGTTCTTCGCCTTACCGGCGGACGGCAACCTTGCCTTGGCCGTCCGTCGGACCTCAACCTATTCCTCTGTAATAATCTCTATCAATACATATATAGCTTCGAGATAATATGTCATCGTCAAGATTTCTCATCTCTCTCCTCTCTGCTTATCACCACCACCTTCTCTCTCCTTTTGATTCTCTCCCTTCCAAGAACCTTCTCTCTCTCTCTCTCTCTCTCTCTCTCTCTCCATAGAGAAGACTTGGTTCCACAGATTTGGATTGGTTAGAAGAAATCAATCAATCACCAAATCAAAAACTTGTTTAAAGCTCTCAAATGAAGAGTTTTTGTTGTTGCTAAAACAAACACAAAAAAAAAAAACAAACAAACAAACAAAATTTCATTCAATCAATTTGTTAATCATTGTTGTTGTTAATTAAGAGGAGAGAAAGAAGATATGAGGGGGAATCAACCACCACCACCACAACCCTCCGCTGCCGCCAATCGCAACCGCAATCGAAGGCGCCCAGACCTAACCCTACCTCTCCCTCAACGAGACATGTCTCTAGCGGTTCCTTTCCCTCTTCCTCCGAGCTCAGCTTCCTCGTCTTCCAACTCCACTCAACTCGGCGGTGGTGGTGCTCCGCCGCCGTTGAATTTCTCGGAACTGGAGCGAATCAACCGAATCGGAAGCGGAAGGAGCGATCTACAAAGTCCTCCATCGGCCGAGTCGGAGGCTTTTCGCCTTGAAGGTGATCCATGGGACCTACGGAGACGAAGACACCATTCGTCGCCAGATCTGTCGTGAAATCGAGATCCTTCGCGACGTAGATAACCCTAGCGTCGTCAAGTGTCACGACATGTTCGATCACGCCGGTGAGATTCAACTTCTTCTGGAATACATGGACTGTGGATCTCTCGAAGGAAAGCTTATACACAACGAATCCCGCCTCGCTGATCTATCTCGCCAGATCCTCTCCAGGCTGTACTATCTCCACAAGCGTAAGATCGTTCATAGTGACATTAAGCCTTCGAATCTGTTGATGAATTCTCGAAATCAGGTCACTTTCCTTTTGCAGCTGGGAGTGGAGATTGGGCGAGTCTCATGTGTGCAATCTGTATGTCTCAGCCGCCTTAAGCACCGCCTACGGCGTCGAGAGAATTTCGTGATTTCATCAATTGTTGTTTGCAGAGAGATCCATCCAAGAGATGGCCTGCCGGAAAATTGTTGAACCACCCTTCCATTACACACACAATCTCTCTCTCTCATTTTTCAAACCCATTTTACTTTTCTACTTTTATTTCTTTATTTCTTCTTTTCATCCTTTTACACTACAAAAACCCCACTCACATCTGATTATTTTAAAACAGCCACTTGTGTTAACTTTTTTTTTTTTTCTCATATAATACTCATACACACCTCTCAATTCATTACTTTTCTCTTTCCACTCACATCTGATTATTTTACAACACCCACACCTCTCATGTTTTCCACTACCCACTTTTCTTTTATTTTATACTCTACATACCCACTCTTCTTTCCACCACACATATTTTTTATTTCCAGCTGGTTATTACCTACAAACATAGGTATGTGTGTCTCTAGTCCCACGTGGGATGGTGTTGTCATGGACTTTTCCATTAAAAAAAAAAAAAAAAAAAATTCAAAACAAACACACACAAAAACAAAGGGCCTTTATTCATTTCGGACTCCACACCAACAACCAACAACACCACACTCATTTTATTTATACCAGGGCTCAACCCTGATGTTATACAAAAAAAAAAATCCATCCTCCACACAGGCCTTATTTTTTCGCCTCTTCAGCTGTTCTCTTCTTCTTGCCTCGGTCTTGGGCGTCCCTTGACGGCACTGCCTCCGTGTTTTCCACGCCACCGAGCACGTTCACTTCTCGTTGCTCCTCAAATGCCACATATGGCGGACCTCCGAATCTGAGCATCACGGTGGCATTCCACTTCAGCTCCTTGTTTTCCGCCTTGAGCATACATATCTCTGCTCACGCATCTTTATACATGCCCTGGAGCAGCGCCAGTTGGGCGTTTAACTACTGCACCTCATTTGTCCTATTCTGAAGTCGGTGCGACAAGTTTGTGACCGCAGTCATGGTCTCAACACATGACTTCAATGTGTAATAATTCGCCTCAATATCCGATTGTGCAGCCATTCTTTGCTCCACAGACAGCATCGGAAAGTTCAACGGAGCAAAACTAGGGGCACTTGGTTGAGGTTCAGAGGCAACCGCACCGGTTATCTCTCTTGTGGACTCGTTGAGGTCGGGAAAGAGAGTGAGCAGACCACGGGACGAAGAGGCTATGTTCTGGGTAGCTGAACGGGAAGACGAGGCCATATTCTGGGTTGCAGAATGTTTCAGAGAATCAGAGCTTTCAGACTGGTAATGTCAGAAAGGGTCGGCTGCAGAAGCAGGGTTGGTTGTAGAGTGTCAGAGAACGAAGAGGTTTCAGCTGGTTTGTTATGCCTCAGCCTCAGCCTCCGTCTTGGTTTAAATAGCCAAAGCAGACACGCGCATCGCGCGCCTCTCGACGCCAGACGACAAACTGGGCGCACAAGTCAATGCGAACGCGTATCGCCGCGTGTCGGGCACGCCTTTTGATGGCACGTCTTTTGATAGATTGGGAACGCCTTTTGAGGGTGCGACTTTTAAGGGTCCGACAAGACTCTCAGAACGTCCCCGACATTGATTCGGTTAGCTTCTACATAGGTCCGATAAGACTCAGAATCGTCCCCGACATTGATTCCGGTTAGCTTCTACATGGGTCCGACAAGACTCGGTAAACTGTCCCGACATTGATTCCGGTTAGCTTCTACATGGGTCCGGCAAGACTCCGTAAACTGTCTCGACATTGATTCCGGTTAGCTTCTACAAGGGTCCGGCAAGACTCCGTAAACTGTCCCCACATTGATTTCGGTTAGCTGCTACAACGGTTCGACACAACCATATAGTGTCTTCACCAACGGTCTGACACGACCATACAGTGTCTCCTATCCTATTTTATTTTATTTTATTTTCCTGTTTTGTTACTCTCTCCAAACTCAAGTTGGTTGGTTCCTATCCCCCTTGAGTTTGAGGGGGACTGTTAGAATATAATATGTAAAGTGCTACTTTAATAATTAGGTTAGTATAAATGATTAGTATGCTTTAATAATTATGTTTTCTCTTTTGCTTTAGCCTTTCGGTGGCCACTTACAGGCTACTTGATGTAGCTACTCTCTTCTATAAAGGAGAGTCCTTTGAACCCTGTAAATATAACATTCAATACAAGATACATGATTTTCTGTATTTCTCTTTTTATACATTGATTTTAACAAAATTTATCAAAAAAACACTCTTTAAAAAAATCATTGAATAATGCAAAATACAAAAATATATTAAATTTTTTTTTTTTTGGTATTCAATAAATTTTTGGAAAATTTTTGCACAAATTTCGTATTTTTTAAGTGCATCTAGATTAGTTAAAAAAGACAAAAAGTGCACTTATTTAGTCTTCCCAAACAAGGCCTAAGTGAATTTAAAAACTTAAAAAATTTTTGATTAAAATATTAGAAAATTTACTGAAAAAAAAAAAAGAATTGAAAACTTAAAAAACTGTTTTTAAAATCCAAGTTGAAATGGTTCCAGCCCTTATGCCATCTAAATTGATTAAAAAGAGACTATGTTTTTGAAATTTCACTAAAAAATACAACAAATTCAATAAATTTGGGGACGAAAATGCAACAGACAATTTTGAAATCGAATTATTTGCTTTAAGAACTATGTGTGTATTTGGTCTATTTTATTTTTAAACCTTTACGTAAAATTTAAAAAAAATCCCAATTTCGATTGATTGATTGGTTTGGTGATCCAGGCACTCATGTTTCCTTTCTTAGGCTTCAGGTTTGGATTCAAGTCTCATAAGGTGCATTGCAACATTTCTTTTCCCCTTAGCTATAAACATATAATTATATTTTTCTACAATTTGACAGAACTTGAATAAGCTTACCCTTGTGAATGCTATCATTTCTTGAAGATTTGTTGGTTTTTTTGCTTGAAGTGAGACCATGTGGTGGTTGTTGAAAAGGATCTGATGTAGCAGAATTAGCTGTTCTTTTTTCCATGAAACGGGCGATGTGGCCTCTCTTCATACCAAACTGAGAAGAAATTTCATCGGTGCTTAACCCAAGAAGCTCAGAAAGACATTTTCCAGAAGACTCAAGCTTATCTCCATATTGAATTAGAGCACAATCATGGAGGTATGACCTCATTTCCAGTGCATCCTATAGACTCAGTTAATCAACCACGAAATACCTTTAATTAGAGGAATAAGAAAAAGAGTCGGTTTAATGAATTTATGAACTATTAGAATTTTAAAGAACAGGGGATTTGGATAGCAGTAGTAAAAGAACCTTTTGTTGTTGAGTCATGCTAAATGCATCCATATCCTCTGGTTTCATAAGCTTCAAGGTGGGTACATCATCCCAACCTTCTTCTGTCAGCTTTGGAAGCACCCTCTTCAGAGCTCCATTCCCCACAAAACCCTCCATTGACAAACAAGCCATCCTCTATATATTTTGAGAGGGGTTTACGTGAGTTAAACCTTTTGTCCAAAAGAGTTCTGGATATACAAGCAAGTTGATTGAGAATAAGCCCATAAAATCCTTATATATGCAAGAGGGAAAATTCCATGCTCCATACCTTTTCAAAAAGTGTGTATTATAGGTTATAGTTATGAACATTTGTAATTTAAGTTAGGAAAAATTACACTTAGTCCTTGTAATTTATTATACATCAATTTAATTATTGTAATTATAATTGTATCAAAAGGAATTAATCTTCTCTTAGTGATTGAGGGCTCGATATCTAGTTTAAAATGGTCATTTTCTATTGAATAGGTCATTTTATTCTTGATTTATGTCTAGTTTTTAATGGATGTAATTAATTTAATTTAATTGACACAAAGCGAAAAATTTAAAAGAATAATTGATACAATTAAAATTATAAAAACCAGATTGACATAAATCAAATGATTCCACTAAATTAAGTTAGTCAAAAAAGTTATTAAAAAAATTATATACACTAGTTATTCATGTCTTTTAATATAATTAAAAAAATATTTTCAAATGTATTTTTTTTTTTTACCGTATAAAAAAGTTAATAAATCACTAAGAAGTCAAATTCTAGAGGAAACCTAAATTGGAAAAAATAAAATATCATGTGTTCTCATTCAAATTCGCATATTTATGATAGTCATTTCAATACAGTGTAAATGTTCTTATCACAACTAAATATAAATTTGTTGTTGATATTTGAAATTTGAAATATTCACACCTTTGTAATTATGCATAATTTTTTAAATGTATCAGAGAGGAGATGTTAGATATTGATCTCGTTTGAAAATAAATTATTTTATTTGATTTTTTAATTATTTTAATTTAATTAAAAAAAGTTGTATCTGTAATAATAATTGACTTTTTTTATTTATTTTAGTTGATTTAATAATTATAAAAAAATAAAGTAATTAAAAATTAAATATAATATTTTATCTTGTTAATTATTTTAACACATTTTAACCAAAGAATAATGCTTGGGACCCCCTTTTGGGGGTCACCCCCTCACCCCCTTTGTCACGTGGCGGGTGGTGATTGGAGGAGCAGGAAAAAAAAGAAAAAGAAAAAGAAAAGGTAACTAATGAGAGAAAGAGGGAGTCAAAGGGGGTGGGGGAAAAAGGGGAGATGAATCATTGTTGTTTAACCAAATAGGCTCTAGCAAAACAAGCCATCATATGGTGTGACAGTGAGAGGAGACGATGGCACTGAGGAGTTATTGTGTGTTTCTCACTCCAATAATATATGCCTCATCTTTTCCCTACACAACGCATTTCACTTTGAGCTAAAATTCACAAAATGACAAAATAGGCTAAAATAGTTAATAAGACAAAATGTTATATCAAACCTATAATTATTTTACTTTTTCTCTCACAAACATCACATCCAATTACAAAAAAATTTAACTATCTTCTTAAATATAAAAATTTTAACTTACTAAAATAATCAAAAATTAAAATAATATATTAAAATAACAACTTCCAAGCACTCATATAGTATAATAAGATTTTGATGTGACAGTAAGGAGACGATGGCACTGGAGAGTTATTGTGTGTTTCTCACTCCAATTATATATGCCTCATCTTTTCCCCATGCAAGGCATTTCACTTTGCTTTGCGCATGGGGATTTCACTGTGCTTTACGTATCTCCCCTTGCAGGGCAATTCTTATTCGCTTTGTAATCAATTACTTCAACAACTTGCAAGTTCATTAATTCCTTACTTCAACTTGCCGAGTTCTTAGTTTCACTTATTGCCTACATATATTTGTTTTTTAAAAATACATTATTTATTTTTTAGAAATATAGGCAATAAAACAAAAAATTATAATTATTGAATTAATTTAACTTTTTTTATAAATAATATTCATAAAAGACTTTACAAAATAAATAATTTAAATCATCAAAATGAGATTCTAGTAAACTCCATAATTCTAGACATAAAAAATAAAAAAACATCCATGTTTTAAAGGCATGTAAAAATAAAGGGTCCGGACGGGCTCCAATCCAGATTTGGGACAGTCCAATTTAGTTCGGCTCATTGGTCCACTTTTGAGCCCCTTTTCGATTATCAGACTGTTCACATTTTAAGGTTTGTTGAGTACATTATTCTTATAAAAAATCACATCAATCGAATAACAGATACTATGTATTGGGATCACTCTTGTCTAAAAAAATGGATGGTCATAAAATTAACGGTTCATAAAAAAATGATCCAAATATATAGTATCCGTTATCCAATTGGTATGATTTTTTACAGGAATAATATACTCAACAAACTCTAAAATATTAACAGTTCAAATTATCGAAAAGAGATTTAATTGGCCGGACTAGACCCTCCAATCCAGATAGTGGACTAGAGGCAAGCCCCAGCCAAAAATAAAATCTATCAATTTTAGGGTGTCAATCAAACTGAAGTCCAAAGCAAAATTATGCACACAAGATAAAACACTATTATAAATAGGGCTATTCAAATTTAATGGATATGCGAATAAGTTCCAGCAAAAATGTGGAAATTTTGTCTAATAATGTTAGAGACCTATATTTGAGATCTATAAATATATCTATAATGACTTAACAAGGAAGTAGAATCTTACATAATTAAGTATGTGATAATTAAAAATAGACACCTGCCATTATATATCATTATGGGTGAAATTATAAACTTTTATTAGGATCTCAAATATTTTATTTTCTTAAATTAAAATTAATTCAATATTGCAAATGATGAAAAATGATGGATTTATAGCTACCAAAATGTTGCTGCGAGGTGAATGAAAAGCAATGGTAGAATTGCAGACAAGAACAGGAAAAAGCGTTGATGAAAATAACTAGCCGCTGATGTGGTGTTTTGATCTCTCGCTTTGTTTGGGTTTTGTTTGTTTAGTTGTGTGGGCTGGCTATTGCTGTGTTTACTGGATGGACTGTTTAGTCCAGGGTCTGACTCCACTTTGATGATGTGATGCATTTATATTTTAGGCTTTTTATTTATAAATATAATAATAATAATAATTTAAATTGATCTAAGAATTATAATTCCTTAATTTTTTTTAATTTAAAAAAAATAAACAATAAATGTGATTTTAAAAAGTAGTCTCTTTTATCAAATTCGTACATATAATTATCAAATCAATGATTTTATTTTGTTTAAAAGTAATAGTAATAAAATTTTGAAATTAAAATTATCTGATGAATTTGACCTTTTTTTCTTTTATTAGATTTTTTTTTTTTTTTTCAGCAAAGAAAAATTTCATTTAACAGCATGAAATTTAAGGTACAGGAAGATGACATGCATCAAGAGAGATTCGAAAATATAAAAATACCCCTACTACTGCTACTCGCAACCATACAACCAACCCCTAAGCCTCTCTATTTTTTTAAACAAAAGCTAAGAAAAACTAAACTGAATAATTAAAATACAAGAGTCCACACATAATCACCCCACCAAAACACCTAAAACAAACTAAAAGAACAAAACCTTACACCCAAAATAAACTAAACTAACTAAACCATCACCGGGACCAACACCACTGCCAGATCCACTCCTCTGCAGCTCCAACTCCCAACACACCAGCTACAACTCCTTTGCAGCTACACCTCTGCGACATGAGCAAAACACGCCACCTCCTAGCTGCTGTGCAGACCACCTCTGAGCTGTCCACCCAAACCACCAAACACCAGCTACTCCGCCGAGAATACTCCATAGCCACCACCGGGGACATCACCCACTTCCGAAGACACCCTCTGCCGACAGTTACAACACCCCTGTCCAGACCACCTCTGAGCTGACCACCCAAGCCACCAACCACCAGCTACAACGCCCAAACCGCCCACTCCTAGCTGCTGTCCATGCCACCAACAGGACAAGCCTCCGCCGAGAGTACTCCATAGCCACCACCGGGGACATCACCCACTACCGCAGCCACCCACAGACAATCACCCACCCAGACTACTTCTAGCTCACTCCCAAAACCCACACTTATGATAAGCTGCTGCCAACACCTAAGCTGCTGCCAACCACCACAGAACACCACCCACTGCCGAAGAAGATCACCCCTCAAAACTCTCAAACGAAGAGGAGCGCTCGAGTGACAACCGGACAGAACTGGAACACCAACGACACCCAAATCTCCACCAATCTGAACCAGAGTACACCCCTCAAACTCCTATTCGCAAAAAGCGCTCGAATGAAATTCCTGGACAACCGCAAACTCATCACAAAAAACTCCCTCACAGCAACAAAGAACACACCTAGATGGAGAAAAAGGGGACTCAAGTTTATTGAAAGAAAAGATTAACAGGCACAACGCCGAAAGAAGCAAATCCAGCTGACCGCCATTGCCAAAGGCGGCCGGCCAGCCCAAAGAGAGGCCGGGGAAGGAGGTTTTGAGAGAGAGAAAGAGAGAGGTTTTTGAAATTTATTAGATGAGTTTGGGCATTTTCAATGGTTTATCAAAAATTTTATCAAATCTGAGTAAAAATATGATCAATTCCTTTATCTGATATCAGCCACTCCAATGATAAATGACTATAGCTTTCATCAAAATATAGGATATTAGAGAAGACGACCGGTTGGTCGACCAGCAAGAGTGACAAACTATGGATTTAATTCTACATTGGTTTAACCTTTTGTAAGACCATGAATACATAAGTTTCGCTTGGGAAGTTAACTATTTTAAAAGAATATTTTAGTTTTTGATTATTTTAATAAGTTAAAATTTTTGTATTTAGAAAGATGGTTTGTAATGACCCAAATTTTTTTTTAAAATAGCCAGCGCATAATTTAATTGAGCAAATTTTTAAATTTGATTGTCGTGTAAATTCTGTGCGAAAACAGTTCGGTTTTGTATTTTTTAAAAATAGTTCCTGATCTCAAAAAATTATGAAATTTTTATATGTTGTTCCCATATGAGTCTAGCATGTTAAATAAAAATTTCAGAATTTAATGATGAGTATTTATTTTATAAAAATTTACGGACTGATTGGTTTTCAGTTTAATTTATAACAGAATATAAAATTGAGTTTTGGGTGTTCGGATCATGATTTGAGATAAATCAGTTGGGCATTTATTTTAAATTATTAAACTCCCTTCATTTTGGATCCAATTGATTGAATTATGACCCGTTAGTAACCATGTAATAGTGTTGTGGTTTTATTATTATTATTTGACTACCATAAAAGAGTTAAGAATATTTATGGTGTGTACCATTAAACGAAATATATTTTGTGGTGAGAAAATATTATATTTACTTTTGTCATTAAAGATGTTAAAATGTATTTTTAATTGATATATATATATATATATATAGGTGTATATATATATGGTTAGATATTTGTTTAGTTAAAAAAAAAATATATCTATAAATAGTAACCAAATAGATATTTTGTTCAACTTTTGAGAATTTTTGGAGTTCTTGCCTTGAGGAAACAAGAAACAAGAGGTTTAAAATTGGTTTTTCTTGGATTTGATCTACTGTAAGTCCTTTTTGACCTCTAGTGCTTTGGATCAAAACGTAGAGGGAGGAAAAAGCGTCGTTTGGCTCCAAAAAAATTTAATTTCTGTTGCCGAAAAATTTGAAAGCTTCTTGGCTCGGGTAGGGATTTTTGCTACACTTCTTTATATACTTTTATTTGATTATATGAAACTTAGAGTTGTATATAATTTAATTAAATTTTTTTAAAAATTTGTAATTTATTTGCTTAAAAGGGAAATTTTGAGAAAAATAAAGAGTTGATACCCAAATTGCGAAAATGTAAACTTGAAATATATTTGTAAAGTTATGAAAGAGCTATATTTTAAATTTTAACAAAAACGGACTTTGATTCGATCGATTTTGAAATTTTTACCGGTTTGCGACCAAAAGAACATTTTTAAAGAAAATAAAGGAATTATGTTTAACTTTTGGGGCTTTTGATCAAAATAGGATGTCATAGTTGAATAATGCTTGAAAAATGAGTTTGGGAAGCAAATGATATTTTCTTGGGCATTGACCACATTTCCTTTTCCCGGGTGGTAAAGATCTCAAAATCATAACTGCTGATGAATTCAACCCACATCTGTTGTCTCATGTTCAACTCTTTTTGAGAAAAAAAAGATATTTAAGACTTTTGTAATCTGTGTATAACTCAAAATGCTCCCTAAATAAGTAGTGTCGCCACACTTTCAACCAAAAACAACTGCTGCCAGCTCTAAGTCATGAGTAATGTATCGTCTCTCATGAGGTTTTAACTGTTGAGAAGCATAAGATATAACCTTCTGATGCTGCATCAACACACATTCCAATCCAGTTCCACTCGCATTAGTAAACACAACTAACTTTTCCCCTTATACTGGTATAGTTAACACCAGAGCTGTAGTCAACCCCTGTTTTAACTCCTGGAAAGCTTTCTCATAATCATCTGTCCATAAGAACTTCACATTCTTGCGAGTTAACTTGGTCATGGGTGCTGCAATAGTAGAAAATTTCTCTATAAATCTCTTGTAATAACCGGTAGTCCTAAAAAACTCCTCACTTCTTAAGGGTTTGTGGGCTGCTTCCATTCTTTGACCGCAACAACTTTCTCAAGATCTACCGTTATCTCCTGATTGGACACAACATGCCCAAAAAATTGAATTTCTTTCTCCCAAAAGTGACACTTATTGAATTTGGTTATGTTCTGTGATTTTTTTTTTATTCTGACCCAAAGTCATTTTGAAATGATCTGAATAGGTCTTCCTTACGAAACTTTTATATTGTTTTTGTTCTGAGCTAAGTTGGTTTTGCTATGATCCAAACTGTTAAAATGAACTAGCAGTTGAATTTTTAAATGCAGTTGAATTTTTAAATGCAGTGAACTTCCTAAATTAGGCATGTTTAGTAATGTTTTTGTTTTATGTTTTTATTTTCATAAACTTTAAAAACTGAAAATAAAAACAGTTTTGGTAAACTGTTTCCATTTCCAAAACATGATAACAATTTTCCAAATTTCTAAAAGTTCAGAAAGAAAGAAAAAAAGAAAAAAGAAAAAAAAATCACTCAATTCATTTTTTTTTTCCCATTATTTTTCCACCCTTTTGGCAACTCGTTTTTGTTTTGTCTTAATTTTTTATGGGATATTTATTCATAAATTCTTCTTCACCTATTTATGTTCCATTTAATTCAAATTATTTTCTTACATTCCAATAAATCATATGAATAATAGTGTTACATAGTTACCAAAATACCTAATAATAATATTTACATTGACAATGTGAATGTTTATACTATAAATGTGAGCATTCAAACTATAAAATATAAATGTTTATGTACAGGAAAGAAATAAACCTTCTCTTATAATCCTGTTGATCAAGTCTGCACTCCTCTGTACGACCTCGCTTTACTACCTGAAAATACAAACGTGAGCTAGCCGGCGGGTGTGTGCCGGAAACCTCTCCGATGCCTAGGTCAGCAAACTAGACAAATAGGCAAAAACTCTGTATATTCGGGAATCAAAGTTGCGTTACCTCTCCATAGGTGATGTTTGTGAGCTTTTATAGGTTCCGTGTGGCACAATCTAAGTAGGACTCTTACTCCTCCATGTACAGTCCTCCTACGATTCATACTCCTGAAAGATAATGCTTATCCTTCAACACCCCCCTCACTGCTTAAACCAAGTGAGATGGTTTTACCACGATAGGATTCTAATAGGACCGAGGTAATCGTGACTATGTCGAGCCGCCGAGTAAGCCGAACTATCATTAGTTCGGTTATTCCTTTCACTATTCCTTATCTCGGTTTCTTATGTGCAAACCATGGTGTGATTAAACCGAACTACCGAATGGTAAAGTTCTGACCGGTCTAACCGTAATGCGTCATGACCGGACTAATTACAAGACTGAACTAACTTCAAGGCGTCTTCAGACCGAGCTAACCTCAAGTCTCTTCCGGACCAGACTAACTTCGAAGCCTTTTTTACTCAGTCCTTTGTTCTGCGGCCCATAACGGCCCATTACGCAGCTCGGCCAAAATTCCATATAAATTACCCTCTCAATTGCTCCTTAATTCCATCTACGTAGCATGATAGGTATTACCCGTTTTACCAGCCGAGCTAAAAAAAACCTTTTAGCTTTTCTAGCCGAGCTAAAAACCCTTTAGCTTTTCCAGCCAAGCTAAAAACACTTTAGCTTTTCCAACCGAGTTACACCTTTAGCCTATCCAGCCGAGCTAACTCCACACCGGGCTCCGCTTGTCCGGTCAACACGTCTCTTCAATCACAGCAGTTGAATCGCTTCTTATTCCAATGACACGTGGCAGACGCTGATTGTCCCAAGGCAGCTGTCACGCTGTCTTCGTATTCTGCGAGATTTGAACAGTCTCGCCCTTTTTGTCCTTTACACAAAACGTTCTCATTTTTCAATCTACCACTACATTTTTTCATTTCCTCTACTCTCTTCGTTTCTGTGTTTCTTGTGTTCTTCAATCTTACAACTGTGAAGCTCTTGCCTCCTAGTGCTGTTTCCATCTTTTCGTGCTTCTTGACCTGGTAAGCTACGCTGATTTCTTTTGTTTTCCTTGTTATCGCATTTTGTTTAAACCATAGCATATTGTTCATGTGTTTTTATAAAACACAGTTTTCGCTTTTTCTGCCTTGCGTTTTCTGGGAAAAACTTCATAAGAACCCCATGAACTTCATTGAAGCAGTCTGTAGGATACTGTGTTTGATCCAAAATTATGATATAACCGAACTAAAAAGTAGTTTGTAGTTGAATTAGCTAGACTACACAACCGAACTAACACTTCATGTCCACACCAGTAGTTTCAATAAGTCAAACCATTTCTTGATTTACCTTAGCCGAGGTAACCAACCGAACTAAGTCTGCACTTAGTATACTGGGAAACCTTAATTCTGACCGATCTAGGTCTTTCAGCTTTTTTAGTTTTGAGACCGAACTCAGAAAGCTACCCCTAGAAGCTCAACCGGTCTAACAGAACCTTCTCCTCAACCGAGATATCGAGTCGCTCGCCAAGACCGAGCTAAAAAAACCTGCTCAACCTGAGCTACCAAGCACCTTGTTGAAACCGAGATAGAACTTGTAACATCCTACATAGCCAAAGTAGGACTTCTATTTTCTTGCTTTTTATTTTATAGCACGGTTCAACGATCTGTGCTTAACACCTTTGTTTTCCACTTTGCAGACTTAGGTTGCCCAGGCACTCATCTGAGCGCTCAACCGAGCTACTAAGCACAAATTTCCACCGATCTAATTTATTCATGACTAATAAAATAAATGGGGAAGTATAGGTTTTTAGTAGACACACCTGGTGGTCTAGCCGAATTCCGAAAAGATTACAATATACCTGACGACGTCCATCTCACTTTAGCCGAACAAGATATCACACATTGGGAAAATGAAGGCTTTATACCTTTTACCCTCCTATCCATAGTAGAAACCGGTCTAAGATTCCCGGTTCAATCCTTGCTTTGCGAATTTCTTAGGCAAACTAGGATCTGCCCTACCCAACTTTCCACCAACTCATACCACATAATAAACGGTATAGTCGAACTAAACTGCCGAGCTGGCATTAACCTTGGTCTAGCCGAGATATTTCACCAGTACTCCATAGGCTCAAAAGATGATGGCTGGGTCTACTACCTAAGAATACGCCGTCGCCGAGAGAAAATAATAAAAGATACGCCGGATAAAGATTTAAATGATGACGCTTTTTTCTGGGTATCTGGGAATTTTAAAGACCACCAAGCCCAGATCCCAGGCCGAAGTATAAATTGGAAGAAAGGAATCCCCGGTATAATTACTTTGGTTTCTTTTCATGCTTCTCTATTATTTCGGTTACCTGCTCCTGAACCGAGCTAACAGTTGCTTTCATTATGCAGATTCAGCCCATCTTCAATCACTTTACAGCCACCCCAATCTAAACACTCTCTGCGCCGCACTACGGTATCCAGAACGGAGTTGGGCCAAGCTGCTAAATTTTGAACCGACATACAGAATCTGACGCGAAAAGCGAGTGACCGACTTTCTGCTAGAGGACGCCCCCAAACAGGACCCAACCTTGCCACAAATTAACCTAGTCCCACGACAAGCGAAAGCAGAAATGGAAAAAGAAAGCAGTAAGGGCCTGTGACCAAACAAACAGAGTCAAGTACCGCCACCAAACCAAACACAAGAAACCCTCTTCATCTCGCCCCAGCAAGCGTGCCCGGACTACACCAACCGAGCCACGCCTTGTTGACGAAGACGAAACTACACTTCCACCAAGCCACCCACCAAGTCCGCAACCGGAGCTTGCCGACCGAGCTAGTTCCTCAAAATGGAGTCCAAAAATGACCTTCAAAAACCGCGCTATCTGTGACACTAACTTAGTGGTGGCAGACAAAGACCACATGCTAGCCTTCAATTTGGCTAAGAGTGTGTGTTTGCCCCCTGACATGGAGCATCATAAGCACTTGACCGAGCTCAAGGCTATCTGGTTAGCGACGAAATCAATGATCCTGGTAAGTTTGCTCCTCTTGCCTCTCCAACTTTTTCCAACTTTCTGTTCGGTTTCGTTATTAATTTCTCTTACTTCTTTTTCAGGCCATGCAAAAGAGTCAAGTTGTACACAAGCGTGTGTTGGAGCTTCGAAAAACACTAAGGCAAGCCATGGCTGAAGTTGAAGAGAAAACAACCGAACTGAAAGACGCCCAACAAAAGAACGCCGAGCTAGAGGCCGAGGTAGCCCGTCTGACCGGACTAGTTACCTCGGCCAACGCTGACAAACAGAAGGCATTAACCGTGATGAAGGACAAGTACCTTCGTGAGCTAGTCAAGCTCGAAGGGAAAAAAGACGCAGAGATCGCTGAACTAAAGAAAAAGGCGGACGATGCGAACGCCGAAGGTTTTAAAGAGGGGGAGGCCCTCTATATTCCGCAATGTGAGGCCGCAAAAGATTTGTTCTTCAAGTGTGGTTGGCGGGCTGCGGTGGTGCAGCTCGGTTGTGAACCTGAGACCGAGGTATACAATCCTCCTCAGTACTTCATACCTAGTTCACTGGCGGAGTACGCTGCATCCGTTCAACAACAGTTTCTTTAAGGTTCAGATGATGAAGATGAAGATACCGAGCCCAATAATACCTCGGTCGTGAATGAACAAGCCAACGATCAATCAGTTTGGTTGGAGCCAACGGTTGAAGACCTTTCGACTGAAACCGTGCTTCCTATTGACACCGAGCTGCCTCGCGAGACCGCCCTACCGACTGACACCGAGCTTCGTGTTGACGTAGACGCCGATCTAGATGATTTTTTTAACTGATTTTGTAATTTTATTTTTTCTCTTTGCTTGTGTAACCGGGCTGTGGCCCCTCCTTTGTACTTGTTTTGAACTTGATCAATGAAAATCATCTTTTCTGCTCAACACTTATTTCGGTTTGATCTGTATGTTTGTACTTGTAATGATCTTTTTGCTCCAACTGTTATCCCGGTTTAAATTCCTATTTGAGCTTGCTTTTTAACTGCAGTTTTGGCCGAGATACTTTTATTCCGGTCCTAGCTGATCAATCTAAGTGAGCTTACTCGCCAACCATTCTTTAGCCGATATACTTACTCTGGCTGAAGAGTATCAAGAGTTGGTTTAATCCAGCCAACCATTCTTCAGCCTGTCTTTACTTCGGCTGAAGAGTTCAAAGAGTTGGTTTAATCCAGCCAACCACTCTTTAGCCTATGCCTTTACTTTGGCTGAAGAGTTCAAAGAGTTGGTTTAATCCAGCCAAACTTTAAGTTAGTTTTTCCAGCCAACTTAGAATAAAATGTTTGGTTATTTTGACCAAACGTTCTGCAGCCTGGATCCTTATCCCGAGCTTAGGAGGGGTGTTGGTTTAATCCAGCCAACCTCTAAGTTAGTTTTTCCAGCCAACTTAGAATAAAATGTTTGGTTATTCCGACCAAACGTCCTGCAGCCTGGATCCTTATCCTGGGCTTAGGAGGGGTGTTGGTTTAATCCGGCCAACCGTGTTTTTTATGCCCCTAGCTCACTAATTTACTAAAACAAACTTTTACAGAAGAAAACGTCTAACTGAAAAGAAAACTACTTGTTTTATTGAGAAATGGAGAAATTACACAAATTTTAATAAGAAAAAAGCTAAAAATAAAATAACTTGAGATTTGCAGTATTCTATGGCCTGGGAATTGCCTTGCCGTCCTCGTCTTCTAAGTGGTATGCCCCTTTGCCTGCTAATCCTACCACTTTATATGGACCTTCCCAATTGGGCCCTAGCTTGCCATCTCCTAGTACCAAGGTATTTCCCATCACTTTGCGCAGTACCCAATCTCCGACCTTGAATTGCCTTAGATGAACTGTCTTGTTGTATTTCCTAGATAACTCTTGTTGATATGAGGCAATGTGAACCAGTGCTCTTTCTCTTCTTTCTTCTGCAAGGTCGAGCTCTAATGCTATGGCTTCGACATTCAAGTCTGGATCAAAATTCTCGCTTCGAATTGTGGGGAGGCCAACTTCCAGTGGGATTACTGCCTCCATACCATAGGCTAAGGAGAATGGTGTTTCTCCTGTTGATCGCCGAGGTGTGGTGCGGTAAGCCCATAAAACATGAGGGAGCTCTTCTGCCCACTTGCCTTTTGCTTTCTCTAACCTTTTCTTTAATCCATCCAAGACTACTTTGTTTGATGCTTCTGCCTGTCCATTTGCTTGGGGATATGCCGGTGTAGAATTGTAGAACTCTATCTTGTACTCTTCACAAAAGCCTCTGAAGATTCTGCCGTCGAACTGAGTGCCGTTGTCTGATATTAGTGTCTTTGGTATGCCAAATCGAGTGATGATATTCTGCTAGACAAACTTTTTCACATCTTTTTCTTTGATTGATGCCAAGGCTTCTGCTTCCACCCACTTTGTGAAGTAGTCGGTTCTTTGAAGAAAGAACTTCTGCATTCGGTGTTGGAAGTGGTCCTATTATGTCCAATCCCCACATTGCGAAGGGCCATGGGCTAGTTAGAGGTAGAAGTTCTCTGGCAGGTTGGTGTATTTGGTGTGCGAACTTCTGACACTTCTCGCACTTTTTGACATACTTATCTGAATCTGCTTGCATATATGGCCATCAATATCCTTGCGAAATTGCTCTGTATGCTAGTGATCTTCCTCCTTGATGGCTTCCGCATACGCCTTCGTGTATCTCGAATAAGAATGCTTCCACTTTGCTGGGATGAACACACTTTAGGTAGGGTCTTGAGAACGACTTTTTGTACAATGCTAGGGATGGGGAGAGCCAAAATCACTGCGGCTTCGCTCTTATTCTGTTGGCCTCTTTCTTCTCTTCTGGTAAGATGCCATCTTTTAAGAACAGGATAATGGGATCCATCCAAGAGGGGCCTAGCTCTGCGCAACATACCTCTTCTGCTTCGGGGTCTTCAATGCTTGGTCTAGGTAGGTAGTTGATCAGTAATGGATGAGGGATGGAAGTATCTGCCATTGAGGCAAAGCCTGCTAGCTCGTCCGCTCTGCTGTTTTCCTCCCTACCGATTTGTTCTATCCTGACTATTTCAAATTTCTTGATCTCTCTTCTGACCAACTCTTGGTATTTGGCCATCCTGTCATCCTTTGCTTCGTAGTCGCCAGATATTTGGTTTGCCACTAGCTGTGAGTCGCTGTAAACCATTAGCTCGGTGGCCTTCATGTAGAATGCTGATTTGAGGCCTGCAAGAAGCGCTTCATACTCCGCTTCGTTGTTTGATGCTAGGAAGCCAAGGTTGATTGCCTACTCTAATACTAGGCCATCTGGAGAGATGAGGACTATGTCAAGCCCTGCTCCATGCCGGTTGGATGCTCCATCCACGAAGAGCTTCCACATCTCTCCAACGAATAACTTCCAGCAAGTGGAGGGATCAGATGATGCCTTGGGATCTTCTATGTTGCTGGTGTTTTCTTCAAGGTCCATGCTTGCTGTCTGCCCCTTGCTATCTGATTATACCAAGTTTTTATTTGTTGGTGAGTCTAGACTTGGTGTAGCATGGTTTGCTTCGTCCTTCCTTACTTTGCTTTGGTCTACCTTGGGGTCTGACTGAATATCCTGCACCAGGGGTTGTGCTATTCCGGTGTCAACTTCTATCTCTAGTTCGGTTGTTTCAGTCAGGTCGACTGGGCAGATATGATGACTTCCTAGTGTGAATTCTGCGACAAAATTTGCCAAAGCTTGAGCCTTTATCGCGGTCCTGGGTTGGAACTTGATGTCATATTGTCCCAACTCTACTGCCCACTTCAAGATTCGCCCAGAAAAGTTCGCTCTTTCAAACAAAGCTTTTAATGGGAAAGCTGTGAGGACGACTATGGTGTGGGCGTAAAAGTAGTGCGACAACTTCCTTGAGGCCATCATCAAGGCTAATGCCAGTTTTTCCAGTGGCAAGTACCTTGTTTGGCCTTGACAATGTTTCTTGACATAAAAGATGGGCAGATGTTGGATTCCTTCCGTACGGACCAATACTGCGCTAATTGCGTACTGTGAGACTGCCAGGTACAGGAAGAGTTCTTCTCCAGGTATTGGGGTTACCAGTAGTAGTGGAGAAGACATGTATTCTTTTAAGCTTTCCAGAGCGCGGTCGCATTCTTCGTCCCACTCAAATTTGGCCTTTAAAGCATGGAAGAATGGTTGTAGTCTGCCTGATGATCGGCTTATGAACCGATTGAGCGCAGCTGCCATACCGGTGAGATGTTGTACTTCTTTTACTAAGTTAGGCCTCTCCAGATCCTGAATTGCCTTGATCTGAGAGGGGTCTGCTTCTATACCCCGGTTGGTTACGAGGAAGCCTAGGAATTTGCCATATCTTACTCCGAACGCACATTTGGATGCATTGAGGCGCAACTTGTGTTTCTTCAGGATCTCAAACATCTCACCTAGGTCCTTGAGATGGTCGTTCTCATCCTTGCTTTTGACCACCATGTCTTCGATGTAAGCCTCCATTGTTCTGCCTAACAATGGTTCAAACATCTTGGTGACCATCCGTTGGAATGTCGCCCTAGCGTTCTTTAGGCCAAAGGGCATGACCTTGCAGCAATATAGTCCTCTCGGAGTTGTAAAGGATGTAACTTCCTGATCTGGTTCATGCATGGCGATTTGGTGGTAGCCTCTGTATGCATCCAGAAAGCTAAGTCGGTTGTGGCCCGCCGTTAGGTCTACTAGTTGATCTATCCGTGGTAGAGGAAAGTTGTCTTTTGGACATGCCTTGTTGACTGTTTTGTAGTCGACGCAGACACGCCACTTGCCGTTCTTTTTTGGCACTACGACTGTGTTGGAGATCCATCTTGGGTAGTGTACCTCTCTGATTGCTCCTGCCTCCAGCAAGTTTCCTACTTCTTCCGCCACTATCTCGGCATGGTGGAGTGCCGATCTACGTATGCGCTGAATGATTGGTCTGGCGGATCGGTGGACATTGAGTTAGTGACAGATGAAGTTGGGATCAATGCTTGGCATGTCGTATGGTGTCCTGGCGAACACTTCGATATTAGAGGTCAAAAATTCCAAGACCTCTAATCTCTCAGTGTTGGACAACGACGAACTGAACAAAAAGAACTTATCCGGGTTCTTTTCATCTATTCTTACCTCCACCAAGTCTTCCACCGCTTTCTGGTTAGCTGCTTTGCCAACATCTGCGAACAGTTTATTGCTCTCAGGTTCTTCCACCGAATGAACGTATCCTTTGGCAGCGCGGCTGCCATTCACCGTGACAAAGCATTTCTTGGATATAATCTGATCTCCATAGACCTCTTCAATCACACCGGTGTCATTGGGGAACCGCATTACTTAGTGGTAGGATGATGCCACCGATCGCATGGCATGCAGCCATGTTCTGCCCAATATGATGTTATAAGTGGAGGGGACTTTCAATACCCAGAACTCTACTTGTTTCGTCGCGCTTCTTGCTTTGACTGGGAGGATTATTTTACCGACGGGCCATTCTGGCATGGAGTTGAATCCAATCAGGGGAGATACGACAGGTGCCAAGTCTTTGTCTTGTAACTTCAACTGTTTAAATGTTTCTGTAACAACCCCCGTACCGTTTACCGATTAATGACTGATTGATTCTTGATTCATCGTTAGCGAGACCGATAATCGGGTGAATAAAATATTGAACCGTATTGAAATTGAACCTGAATTGATTGAGTATAATTATTGTATTGTATATTCTATCTGTTTGATTGATTATATATCTGTTCGTGTTTTATGTTTAAACTGCTGATTGAAGGCCTTATCGGCTGCCGAATTAGAAACCGTTTAGTGTTTCATGATTAATAGAATTTATCTGATTTTATGGTATAATTATCCAAAATGTGATTAGGTATGATTAAATTAGATTAAATGTTGGTATGTTGCAAAGTTGGCCTTATTTACCAAAAGGCCATGTAGTGGCCCACTACCTTGCACTTGTTGAGCCTTGCATACATTACACCAAAACATTTGCTAAGCTTCATTTCTTTGCTCCTACCGAATTTAGAGAGAGAGAAAGGGAGAGAGTGCATGCATCTTGTTGATTTGCTAAGAAGCTTGAAGATTGAAGTATAAATTACAAACTTGAGCTTGTATTCTCCTAATTGAAGACTTAGGTAAGAGAATTCATCCTCTTGTTGTTGTCATTAAGCTAGTTCTTACATGATTCATGCTTCATTGTAGAACTAAGACATGATTTGGTCCAAAAGTGTTGAATTGAAGCTTAATCTTTGCATGCATGTGTTCTTTGTTGAATTTAAAGTGGAATTCATAGCTAATTGTTGCATGCATGTACAAGTTCTAGTTAAGGTTCATGAAACCATCATGTTTTCAAAGTATTGAGCTCATTAGAGCATTACATTGGAGCTTTAAATTGGTTTGAATCCATGCATGTTGGCATTTCTCCATGTTCATGAAATGGGTTTGAAAATTGGTTTTAATTGACTCACCTTTGGGGCTTGAATTCATAAATTGAGCTTTGAAACTTATTATACATTGAATTTAGATGTGTTTTCCAGAATTTGGGCCCAAGAGGTCGAGTTTTGAGTGAAAGAATGCTTGGTTTGAGCTTAGGAGACAACTGAAATTCGATTTGGCTTCTTCGCCGAGCGACCAACCTTTGTTCGGTTACGCTCGGCGTAGGATTGGTGGCTCGGCGTAAAATTTCAGCATCCAAGATTTTTATGTTGACAGACGCCGGCGAAGGATTTCTCGCCGAGCCTTTTGATTTTGAAGCTCGCTCGAGCGAGGCTCCTATTTTCAGCAAACTTTGCAAAATGTTTTCTAAGTGTATTTTTGCATCCTCATCCCATTCTAGGCATTCTTAGGCCTAGTTTAAGACATCTTAATGAGGATATAGATGTAGAACACACCAAGGCAAATAAGGGATTAAGTTATGATATTTCCCAACTGTGTAGCTTAGTGTGTGTTCAACCTGTGAACAGTGTAGGATTGGCAACTGGGGAGACACGCTCTAGCATACTGTAGCCCAAACTTTGTGAGTAACAATTGTGTAAAGATATGTTCAACTGAGAATGTTTTACATTTGTTTTAACTGGGCTGTTTCAAATGATTATTGTTATTTGATTGAATGTATGTCCTATATTCTGAAATGTATTGTGGCATCCTTAGCAACCATCGTATCTTATCGCCATCATACAGAGATCTTTGTCGGTTCCCTCGTGGAACCATTATCACATCGATTGATGGCCATCATTCTTTGTTGGTCTTTAAGACCTCTTCATCTTGCTATGCTAATGGATGTACCACATATGACTGAATAACTGTTATGACTGAAAGACTGGAATACTGTTTAATGAACCGTTTTCATTACTGTAAAGACATTTCATTCTTAACCTCTTTACGCTTTATGTTATTCACTGGGTTTTAGCTCACTGTTTATATATATATATATGTAGTTGCTCAGCCATCAGACCGGAGCTAGGAGCGTGGGTTAGACTCCAGTTTTGTCAAGCTAGCCTATGTGCCTCACTGCGAGGTTCCGAGTTGCCATGTTATGGCTTTGGGGTGTTTTATTTTTCCCCCCGTCTGTCTCCGTACTGTTTGGATTACCGTATAGACTGTCAGCTACTAACCGTACTGTTATCAAGGGATTAGGTCCCCAGATCAGGATCAGAATTTTGTATAGATCAGATCTTGTTTGAATGTATGAATGCATGAAAATCTTTTTCTTGATACAGCATCTGTTGTCACAACTCAATGGACATTATTTATTTACTGTATTGGCTTCCGCCAGTTCACGAACTCGCTTTTATCGTTTCTCACATGCAGCCTTTGGTAATCTCGGATTGACATCGATTCTTTGCTAAACCCATAGGGCCGGGTTTGGGTCGTGACAGTTTCGTAGTACATTATTTCACATGAACTACCCTGGTCGATCAAAATTCGCTTGACGTCAAAATCCTTGACTCGAAGAGTGATGACCAGGGCATTATTGTGAGAGCAATATATCCTTGCCAAGTCTTTATCTGAAAAAGACATGACGTTCGCGGCCTCTGTCTTCCCCTTCTTGATGGTAGGTTGGGCACTTAGTATCTCTCTTAAATGCTCAGCCTTTTTGATTGATCCTCTGAGCTCGCATACACGCTCAGGTTCGAAAACTCCATGTATCACATTGATAATGCCTTGAGGTGGGGCGTCGATTGGCATTCCGTTGGGGTTATTATGGTTTTGGGGGCCTGGTTGCGCCCCTCCTTCAATGTGTTTATCCAGGTGACCTGCTGCCACCAACTCCTCCAAGTGCTGTCTCAATGGCATGCAATTTTCAGTGCGGTGCCCCTTTTCTTTGTGGAAGGTGCACCGTGATCTTTCGTCATAGTCCTTCTGAGCTTCCCCTAGCTTGGCTGGCCATCTGACGAAAGGCTCATCCCGTATTTCACTTAGAATTCGGTAGATCGGTTTCTTGAAGACCGTGGTTATGGCAGTGCGGACTCTCAACCATCTTTTATCCTGGTCTTCTCCGTTGTCTCGTCTGCCACGTCCGTTTCTGCTCGGACGATCTACCGTGTTGACCTTTGCTGAGGCCTTTTTCTCTGGTACTGCGGTCGTGCCAGATTTCGATTTGGCACGTGCGCCGTCCTCCTCCACCTTGATGTACTGATGTACTCTTTCCATCAAGGCTTCCATGGTGAGGAGTGGTGTCATGGTGATTGAGTCCCTTAGTCTGTTCCCGACTAGAAGGCCTCTTTTGTACTGTGCGATGGCGAGATTGATGGGGCAGTCCCCAATTTGGTTAAAGGTCTCCCAGTAGCGACTATTGTAGGATCTTAGGGTCTCTTTGTTGCCCATATCGATGGAGTGTAACTGGTTGATCTCCACCGGGGTGGTGTCATGGTGATTGAGTCCCTTAGTCTGTTCCCGACTGGAAGGCCTCTTTTGTACTGTGCAATGGTGAGATTGGTGGGGCAGTCCCCAATTTGGTTAAAGGTCTCCCAGTAGCGACTATTGTAGGATCTTAGGGTCTCTTTGTCGCCCATATCGATGGAGTGTAACTGGTCGATCTCCACTAGGGTTTTAGTGTTTGTTCTGAACCTTGTGATGAACGCTTCCGCCAATTGCGCCCAGGAGGCTATGCTGTCTTCTGGAAGTTTTTCGAACCAAGTCAAGCCTAGGTCGCCAAGGCTAGATGGGAAGATGATGCACATCAAAACCTCGTTCCGCCGGTATACAACCATGACCTGGTGAAAGTGGCTCAAGTGTGAGTAGGGGTCCGTCTTCCCCTCATATGTAGTGAATTTGGGCTGAAGGAAGCCTGATGGTAGGGGCGCGTTTTCAATCTCCGGAACGAACGGCGAGGTCTACAGCCTTGCTAATGCCTTGTCCGTCGATTCATAGGCAGGGCGCGGTATTGGCATTCCAACCTCGACGCTTCCATATGTCCGAGGAGCCAACCGCTGTAAGGCAGAAACTCTGTGTGGATTGCGTGCCCTGGCATCCTCCTTGCATCGTGCCTTTTCCTCGAGCACGGTTCGTAAGTCGGACGATCTGGGCAACTCCGTCTGTTTAGATCTTGTTTGGTGCGTATGTGAGGGCCAATAGGTGCTTCCTTCAGTGTACGACTTCTCAGATCTCGTCCTCTTAGACCTGGGGTGACGAGTTCTGGAGGATCTGGATTAAGTATCGCCTGTCCTGAGGCTTCTACTCTCTGCCTGAGAGGGTGTGGTATTCCTACCACGACTTTCCGAGTGCCGAGGGGGCGTCTTGCTTGTGTGCTCCCCTCCTGTCGCCACTCATTTTCCCTTCATCTGGCGCTTTAGAGATTCCATGTCTGCCGCCATCCGTCGTATCAATTCGTCCTGTTCCTTGACGCGATCCTCCAAAGCTTGAGGATCAATCCTCCGCCTTTGCCTTTCTGGACTCTGTGATCGAGAGTGATGGGGGCTGTTAGTCCTGTTGATCAAGTCTGCGCTCCTCCGTACGACGTCACTTTACTACCTGAAAATACAAACGTGAGCTAGCCGGCGGGTGTGTGCCGAAAATCTCTCCGATGCCTAGGTCAGCAAACTAGACAAATAGACAAAAGCTCTGTGTATTCGGGAATCAAAGTTGCGTTACCTCTCCATAGGTGATGTTTGTGAGCTTTTATAGGTTTCGTGTGGCACAATCTAAGTAGGACTCTTACTCCTCCATGTAGAGTCCTCCTACGATTCATACTCCTGAAAGATAATGCTTATCCTTCAACACCCCCCTCACTGCTTAAACCAAGTGAGATGGTTTTACCACGATAGGATTCTAATAGGACCGAGGTAATCGTGACTATGTCGAGCCGCCGAGTAAGCCGAACTATCATTAGTTCAGTTATTCCTTTCACTATTCCTTATCTCGGTTTCTTATGTGCAAACCATGGTGTGACTAAACCGAACTACCGAATGGTAAAGTTCTGACCGGTCTAACCGTAATGCGTCATGACCGGACTAATTACAAGACCGAACTAACTTCAAGGCGTCTTCAGACCGAGCTAACCTCAAGTCTCTTCCGGACCAGACTAACTTCGAAGTCTTTTTTACTCAGTCCTTTGTTCTACGGCCCATTATCCAGCTCGGCCCAAATTTCATATAAATTACCCTCTCAGTTTATATCATCAAAATTATTAAGAATTGAAATAAGATGCATCATTGCAGTATTTTATTTATTTATTATTATAATTATTTTATGAAATTTCATTTCCGCTGCTCTTGGGTGGGCAGTGATCACATCGGGCCTAAGTTAGAATAATAAAAAGGTCGAGTTATAATAATAAAAAGGGGAAGGTCAAGTTTGGCAAGTTGAAAAAAAATTAAAAAGTTAAAAAGTTATTCAAAATGTTAAAAAGTTATCACTATTCATCAAAAGTAAAAAATTATGGCTGCACAACTCTCAATTCTAATTTTTCCCTACACACTAATTTATACAATTTTTTAATATACATTTTTCTATAAAAAGTCAAAAAGTTAACTCAAACATCCATATTTTTTTTCTCAATTTTTTATTCTAAAAAGACAAAAAGTACACTTATTTAGGACACCCCAAACAATCCCATTAAAATCTTTCCATTAGACTCTTATTTGGTAAAAAAGACAGTTCAATTTATTTTACTTTATAAACTCCCAAGTAGAAAACACATAATTGAGTAAGGATAAAGTAAAATATCTTTTTTTTTTTTTTTTTTCTTGGACAATATTGCCAGAGTAACATATTACTATGAGACAGAGTAGCATGTTACTGTTACTGTTTACATCAATTTCGACGGTAATAATTTTTATTTTTTTTTAAGAATTTCATAGTCAATATGAATTTTATTTGATAGATCTTGATGAAAGAATTCTAAAAATACTAATTTTTTTTTAAAAACTGATATCTCACTACTAAAAACAGGGCCTTTTGAGTCGGCAGAGTGCCGTCGCAAATAGCACATTTGCCGACACAAAAATGTTTTTGCGACGGCGTTTTGACGGCAACTCAAGGGTCGAAATTGGTGGGGTCGCAAATGTTTTTGAGTCGGCAATCTGCCGACGCAAAAGGTTTTATTTTTTTGTGATGGCATCGTGCCGACTCAAAAAGTGGTTCAATATTTTAAGAAATTTAACCCATAATTTTCTTATAGGCGCCTCCCAAGTTTCGAACTTGCAACCATTTGGAAGCTTTGACCGGACCCAAACTCGTCACGCTAAATCCACTTCGCCACTCTACCTCTTTCAGTTATTAATTGAGATATTTATTATTTATAGTATATACACTCAATATTAATATAAAAGTATATCTATAAATATATATACATATAATTATAATTTCATTATTATGATATTCGAAAAAATTATCTTGATATACAAATAAATAAAGCAGAATGTGCTTAATTACATGTATCGCACAAATTAAATTTATTTTTTTTTATTTTTTTTTATCGATCTGATTGATGTCTTAATATTAATTTATATTTAATTTTTTATTTAACATTAAATTATTTATTATCAAAATATTCATATTTAATTTAAATTTTTTATGCCTATATACACTATTTTCTTCTTAATCCAATCACAACATATTTATATTTAATCTTTTAAATAAATTTTGTATAATTCTATTTCTACATATTTTTATTATCCAAATAAAAATAAAATAAAATAATTAGAATCACTTTTAGTTTTATATTACTAATTCTCTTTTAATTTAACTATTATTTTTAATATCGAAATGAGTATTAAATATAATATATTTACTAAATATAATCAAGTAAATATATATATATCTTGGTTATAAAATATATTTTTTGCTACAGCATCTGTTGCCGACACAAAAAGATGTAATTTTTTGCGTCGGCACAAATTTGCCGACTCAAAAGGTATATACCGACGCAAAAAATCTATCTTTTGAGTCGGTAAATACTACCCACTCAAATAATGCTATCAAATATTAGTTTTTTGTGTCGGCCAACGGTGCCGACTCAAAAGGTATGGTATTTGCGTCGGTAACTCTGTGCCGTCTCAAAAAAACTACCTTTTGCGACGGTAAAATTTGCCGACTCAAAAAAACCGACTCAAAAGGCCTTGTTTTTAGTAGTGTCTACATCAAAAGTTATATTATTTTAAAATTTAATATTTTGATAATAATAATATGAGTTGAATTTTTGAAGAATTTTTTTTTTTTTTTTTTTTTATACTTATCTTTAATTCATTAAAGTTTTATTATGAAAAGATTTTGACTAAATCCCCCAATAAAAAAGTGTATCGTGAAAAATTTTAAGCTTACCCAATAAACTTATATTGACGTCAGTTTGACATCAGGCTTAAAAATTTTATTTTACATATTGCTATTAAATTAGATTATAATTTTAAGCCTACCCAATAAACTTATGTAGACAACAAAACACCAAAATAAAATATTATGATTTTGTGTTAGGTGATTGAGGAACATGAAGAGACGTAATAAATGATAATTAATGAAAAAATATAAACACATGATACTCCGGACTACCTGGCCTTTTTTTTTTTTTTTGGGTCTCTCTCACACAAATAATATATGCCTCATCTTCATCTCTTTTTTCCATACTAACACATTTTACTTTTGCTTTGCAAAAAACAGTTCTTTTTCGCTTTTCGTAATTCCTTACTTCCAAAACCTGCAAAGTTTGTTGTTTTTATTTTTTATTGAAAAATGTTTGAGGGCCACAATTTTTGTGACTCAAATGGCTTAAAATTGTTAAAACGACGTCGTTTTGACAATTTTGATGTTATTTTGTACTCAAAACGACGTCATTTTGACAAATTCGAGCCACAAAAATTGTGTCCATCTACCATTACTGTTTTAATAATATACATAAAGAATTTTACAAAATAAATATTTTAAATGATCGAAATTGCACCTACAGTGGGCCTCATGAGTTTGGACATAACCGTCTAGTTCAGATTTGAACTTAAGATAAGTCCAATCATTTATGTAATAATAAAAGTTAAAAGATGTTAAAAAATTAGTAGTATTAAATATAGTGTTGGTCTCCAAAGCATACATTATTGGCCATTTTGGTTCAGGATATTTTAATTTTCTCAATTTAATGTTCAATTTATCTAATTTGCAATTAAATGGTCCCCAACACCATTTTTTTTTTCAAATTTTTATAATAGAAGCATTGCCATTTTTGTTTAAATTTGAACAAAATGTAGACATAAACGACACTAGGGACCATTTAATTACTTGGATAAGCTAGGAACAAAATTGATAGAATAAAAAATTTAGAAGACTAAAATGAAACACAATGCATGTTTTAAGGACCAATTATATATTTAAATTTAATGGTAGCACATGATATTGAATTTAAGTCTTATTGTTGAGAATGAAACTTTATTTCCTATTTCCCTTTGTCTTGGCAAAAAAACTTAACCAATTGGATGGTGTGAGGTGGCTCAAGCATATTTCAAGTAAAAAGTTAAAATTTTAATTGGGCCCTTATAATTTGTTGCATTGTAACTTTATTCTTTTAATAGGTATTATTTTCATTTACAATTTATAAAGTTATCCTAACTTTTAATCAAAATTATTTTGATAGAGAGACTCTTTTTTTTGGTCTTGACCGATAGAGTAAAAATCTGCAATATAAATGTAAATGATGATTACCTTTTTTTTTCCATACAATGAGAGAAGTTGTTTGGATCTCTTTTTTTATTTAACTGAAAGATTAAGATAACTAATGAAATAATATATTTTTTTAATTTAATATTTAAAAAGGTAGCCACACAAAAAAAGAAGTTTGTTACACCTATTTTGTCTTCCTCACTCCAACTACAGAAATTATCTACAAGTTTTTAATTTACAATCACTGATATTAAGATTTTATAAGATAAAATACATACAACATTTTCATAGTAGTTGGAATTCCTCAATATTTTTACAGAGAAATCTCAGCATAGAGAAATTTGTCTTCACAGAAAAATTTCATAGAAAAATTTCAACTTGTCACGGAGAAAAAATGTCTCTATGATGAGTTGAAATTTCTTTGTGTCGAGCCAAAATTTCTTTAATATTATTATTGAGAGACCTTAACTAATATGAAAAAAAACATATTGAGCTTCTCCTACTACTAAAAGTTGGAGAGAGATGTTTCACTAATTTTTTCAATTATCTACACAATAAAATTCCCTTTTGCCTTTTTTTTGTTTTGTTTTAATTCCTTGCTTCAACTACTTTCAAAGGTATAAGTTTCACCAATACATTTTTCAGTAAGGTGATATTTTTCCTTCTGCAATGGAAATAAAAAAATAAAAAATACTCGTGTTTTTATTTGAAGGCATGGAAAAATAAAATCTAAGACTATTCTAATGACCAGAACAACCTCTCTCAATTTTAGGGTGTAGATCAAACTGAAATCCAAAGCAAAATACATGGAAGAATAGCACAAATTATGCACACAAGATAAAGTATTATAAATAGGGCTATACAATAGGCCATACCAAAAATGAAAATCTTGGCCTAATAATTTCATAAATTAAAATTAATTCAATATTGTACATGATGAAAAATTGATGTTGTCAAATGTTTTACAGTTACAAAAATTTAGTTGCAAGATGAATGACAAACAATGGTGGAAATGCAGAAAATGACAGAAAAAAGGCTTGATGAAATAATAAATTAAAAGCTTGCGTAAGCTTAATTCGTTTTAAGATTATATATTATGGTATCGGCTAACAAAGATCAAATGTTGGCCTAGTTTGAGTTTGAGTCTTACTAGGCTTGATTTTTGAGTTTGTGAAAGTATTTCTTACCCTGTTTTCTTCCTACTGATTGACCAAAAAAATGAAATAAAATAAAATAAACATGGCCAACAACACCATCTAAAGTACTGGAGTATTTTAGCGGCGAAATTGAATATTTTGTAATGAATTATTATCTTTTTATAATCAAAATTTTTGTCCCAAAAAATAATTCTTTTTGGAACCAAATTATAGAGTAAACTATCAACAGATCCTAATAATTAAATTTAATTCCCATCAAATCCTATTGAAAATGAATCTTAATAAAATCATTACTAAAAACAATTTTTTGTGACGTTTTTTGCATGTGCTAAAAATTGACAATTAGTAAATTTTTTTATCACGATTTTTATAAATTATCGCTAAAACTTACAATTAGTGGCTTTTTTGTGATGAATTTTTCAAGTGGTCGCAGAAAGTTAAAAATTAGTGACATTTTTGTGAATTTTTTTGAAACTATAGCTGAAAATTAACAATTAGTGATTTTTTTAATAATGTTTGATGAAAAATATCATTAATTATCATAAGACTTACTGGACAATAAGTTCATCTATTAAGATATACACGTAAATCTCTCCAAATTATATTGTCCCTAAAAGAGCATTTATTATAACACTTACAAATTTAAAACTAGAAATCCTTTTTTCTTTTTTGATTTTTTGGGGACAATCATTTAACGACTATCTTGGCAACGATAGAAATTGATTACTAAATATTTTTTGCAATAAAATTTTTAGTTTTCAAGACAAAATTTAGTTCCTAAAACTCTTATTTATTGTAGTTGGGATGTGCTACTAGATTATTTGTCTTGCTTATTTATTCCATTTGAAATATGAGGATCCCAAAATTTTCTTATCTTCATAATTTCTTCTCATAAATAAAATTTCTTACATCTCTTTCTTTGTGGGGGTGTTTTCATCCACCATGGTGGAAGTTTGCTAGATTTTTTCTCCTCCATCTTGCTAGTGTGGATCTGCCTTGTGTCCCCTTCTCCTCCCCTGTCGCTCACCTAGCCGTCACCACCATCTCACGGGCAAATTTGCTATAAATTTGGCCCGTCTCCACGGAGTTGACTGTCTTCGGTTTGAGGTTAAGTTTTCCGGTTATCTTATTTTTTGTTTTTGGTTTGGTTTGTTTATAGAGTCCATCGGTGCTTTAATGTAACTTACTCACTCTATGATTGTAACTTATGATATATCTTGGACATGCTCTACAACCAATAGATTGGCCTTTGTTGTGCAGTACAAGCACGAGCATCTGTTGTGCGTCTAGATTTTTCATAGATTTACTTATGTGTGTTTCTTGATTTTATCTTTTTTTTACTTTGTGTAAATTTATCTCTTAGATAGATTTCTCCTCTTTGTATGTGCCGTTTAATTTCGTTAATGAAAATTTCTTTCTGATAAAAATAAATAAATAAATAAAGTTTGATAAGCCTCTGATAGATTTCTCGTAGGATAGGAATGGTTCTTTGTGCCACTTAGCACTCAATAATTGCTCTTGTCCCAACTTCTCCAAACCAGTCGCTGTCCCTTGTTTCAGCTACCAAGGTAGCAGCTCTCCCAACCTCTCCAAACCAGTCGCTGTCCCTTGTTTCAGCTACCAAGGTAGCAGCTCTTTAATAGTTTGATGCTCACTACGTCAAAATTACACATATTTTGTCTTAGAGCATCTCCAACGGTAAACTTCTTTTTTCATCAAATCTGAGTAAAAAATGACTCATTTCACTAAATCTGATATCACTAGCTCCAACGGTGCATCAAATCCCGTGGGTCAACCGGTTGGTTGATCGGTGGGTCGACTGGTTGGTCGACCAGTAAGCGTAAATTTTTTTTTTTTTTTTTTTGCAGAGTACCTAGATCGGATGATGCTGACTGAAAGCAACAAAACTTTTTCTGGATATATAAAGATCAAACTTTCATTAGTAATCAATCTGATATAGTGGTGAGCTTGAAGGTATATACAGAATAAACATACAAGACGAAGTTGTGGCCAAATGCTACATGATATAGTGGTTGCGGTTGAGTAGAGAAAAAGTTGAATCATTCATCCCACCTGCCACTGCATCCATAGAATTAAACAATAAAAGTTCAAATCAACGTATATTAATGTGATAAAGTGCCAACGTTGCAGACCACAAAGTATAAATAATATCAGACCTGGTGGGTCGACCGGTTGGTTGACCGGCCGGTCAACTGGTAAGGCAAAAATAATTTTTTTTACCTGTTTAAATTTTTTTTGACCGGTTTGAACTCACTAATTGTAAAGGAAATCGGTCGACCGGTTGGTCAACCGGCCGGGCACCCAATTGGTCGACCGGGTCCTCCTTCCAACGGTCACAAACAGTGTTTTGGTGAAATCAGTAACTTGACCTCAGTTTGATGAATTGTTTGATGAAATCTCAATTTGATATCGATTTGGTGCAAGCGTTGGAGCACCAAACAATAACTTTTTCATCAAAATTTGAATTTGATGTTAACTTTGGTGAACCGTTGGAGATGGTCTTATTCACTCCAACAGCAATAATGTTATATTTATCTTTTTATTACATCACTTTTACTTTATGTGTCAACTTAATACAACAATATATATTTATTTTCTGTACATTACATTTTCTTTATGCTTTTTTCTAATTCTTTATGTTATTTCAGTTGGTATTTTTTTCATAATAATACATAAAAATATATATAAAATAAATTAAATAAAAATAACAAAATAATTTTTATTAAAAAGATGAAATACAGAATAAATAACACAACTAAAAATACATAAATAAATTAGATTACACTACTAGTAGAATAAATTATTAAAAGATTAGAACTCATTAAATTTAAGAACAAATTATAAGAAATGAAGTAAACCGAAACCTGCATTAGACAATTTCCTTAAAATATATTCACTGCCTCCCGATGGATACCGGAGGTACATTAGCGTCTGTCTCCTAAAATGCGACGGTTAAAATCAGCTAATACAAAAGCCCCTTCTGATAATAGTTTCGGCAAACTTGACAATGAATACATTCTCTCTAACAAGAACCGAAGAAGAGGCTAGGAAAAGAAGATAGAAAATTTTTTCTTTGATGTAAAAAATCATCTCCAACTTTTTATCTCAAAACACCATCTCATTTTCTATCATAAAACCTCTCTAAAAATAACCTACTAAGTTGGAGGAGAAAGACTTTTATTTATACTAGTAGGGGAGAGCCTTACTCATAAAGGCTAACATCAAATGTCATCCACTCTAGCCATTAGGGCTAGAGTTGTAATGGTTCAAAACTTCAAAACCATTGTATAAATCATAATATGTATATAATGCACAAGTTTTGAGAATTAAACTATATGGGTTGCAAAATGAATACGGATGGGTTGCAAAATAAATATAGGTATTGGGTCACAATCCAATCCAAGTCCAATCTCAAACACATGTACAAATTAAGCCTAGCACAACTCAGCTCAAAACTCAAGACTAGGTCCAAGTCCAAATTTAAGACCAAACCCAGCACATACACAAGTAAAAGTTTAGGCCCTGCCAAACCAAGATTGAGTCCAAATCTAAACCCAACTTTATTTATGTTCATTTTATGAGAGAATTCTCATTCACAGCTCAATAGTTTTGGTTTATTATTTTTGTATTGCAATCTTCTCACTTAAGAAAATACAAAACCATTCAAACCCACCTCAACCGGTGGTTGGGTCCTACTTTAATTTCGAATTAAAATTTTCGCAAAACCATTCAGGTTGTTTGGTTCTAGTTTTTAGAAAATTATACTTTTTTATTTTTCGTATTTTAATGTTTTCAATGAATTTTTTTAGTATTTTAAGTAATTTTTTTAAAAAATTTTTAGACACACCTAACATAAATACACTTAAAATGTATAATATTTGTGAATTTTTTTAAAAAAAAAACACACTAAATACCAAAAAATACAAAAAAAAAAAAAGGAAAAGAAAAGAAAATTCAGTACATTTTTCATATTTTTGTATATTTATTAATTTTTAAAAATATTTTTCACAATTATTTTATTATTTAGATATATCTAAGTAATGTGCATCTACAAAAGGTAAAAAACTTACTTAAAATTTAAAAAATGTTCATTAAAAAAAACGAAAAAACAGAAAACTCAGTTTTTATAAAACTGAATTCAAAAAATTGAAATCAAACACATTAATTATTTTCCAACAATTTCTGATACCTAACAATAACTTTTTTATTGAGTAATACTAGGATCATGAAAAAAAAAGATATTGAATTACTTCATGAAAATTTTTCACCCTTAAATTACATATATAATAAACAAATCACACACTAACCAAATGATACAAAATTTTCATAAAGTATTTTAAGATATTTTATTCATAATTTCTAGGAGTTTTCTTAGGTGTGCAACCCACAAAAAGTGTAAGTGGGTTGCACACCATGTGCCACTCACACAAAAGGTGTAAGTGTAAGGTGTAAGTGTAAGTGGAAGGTATAAATGAAATGTATAAGTTGCACATCATGTGCCACTTACACAAAAGGTGTAAGTGCAAGGTAAAATAGGTGTAAGTATAAAGTGTAAGTGAACACAAAAAGGTATAAGGTGTAAGTTGCACACTATAGCATTACCCTAATTTCTAACCTTACTCTTTTTTGGCTAATTCCTTACTTTAATAACTTTCAATGGTATAAGTTTCTCTCTCCAGATGGAACAGTGTGTTATGGGGCCTGTCGTTTAAACATCTTTGGGCCCGGCCATCAAGGTGTCGGGTGCGGCTCTTGGGCCTGGGACGTGAGGCAGGCTTCTTTTGGTGGGTCATAACATAGCATTTGTGGGTTAATTATTACAATTTTTGAATTCTTTGTAAACCATAACTTTAAAAATAAATATAAAAAAAAAAATTAGCAGTTATCCGCACAAATGCATATGTTATTTTTTTAAAAAAAAAAATATTTGACAGCACGATGCATTATAAAAAAAATAATTTTAATTATTTATTTTATTAATATTGGCACTATCATTCTATAAAATTATTACTTGAATAATTATATATATATATATATTAATTTTAATTAAATTATTTGTGTATTTTGATAATTTTAGTTCTATCATATTATAAAAGTGTAATTATCATATAATAATTTTGTATGATATATATTAAATTATAAGATAGTAAAATAAATACTTATTTTAATATTAAAGATAATAGTTAAAAAAAACATTAGTAACATAAAATTAAAAATAATTCTAATTATTTTATTTTATTTGGAAAATCAAAATATGTACAAGTAGAAAATTTATGAAAAAAAATTAAATATAAATATGTTGTCGTTGGATTACCCTCAAATATAGTCCATATAAAATAGGTAAAGTTAGCATAATTTAAATTGAGTTTGGGTTTGTATAGAACTTTATATGTAAATAAAAAATACATGCTGCTGTGACTTTTTTAGAAAAATGTAAGCCCTTAGAATGTGCCACCTAAGAAAGAGGAAAACATTACTTTTATATATATACTTGCAGTTGACCCGTGCAATACACGTGCTATTTTTTTTTTTTTTTAAATATTTGATGATACAATGTATGTGTTATAAAAGAATCATTTTAATTTTAATTTAAAATTAAAGTATGATTTTAATTATTTATTTTGATAATATTGGCTCTATCATTTATAAAAGTGTTACTTGAATACATATATATATATATATATTAATTTTAGTTAAATTATTTGCGTATTTTGATAATTTTAATTATATCATATTATAAAAGTGTAATTATTATATAATAATTTTGTATGATCTATATTAAATTATATGTGTGTATATACATATCTGTATATTAATTTATTTACTCTACTGTAGCATCGTGAACTTGGCTTTTCAATGTTCTCATGGTTTTGTGATTCGACTTGCAAATTTGGATTCGATTGATGCAAAATTCGATCTAGTTAGTTACTATTTTTTTTTTTGTCTAAAATTGCTTTATTTTGCTAGGTGTTTAATTTGAGGGAAACAAGAGTTTGTAAAATCTACTATAGAATGTATTTATAGAAATTGTTCATTTCAACAAGAGTTATTAAAAAAAAAATTTGGGACATTTCAATAGATCGTAACCTCTTGTTTCAATAGATAACAACTCTATAATGGCTTGGATCAGAACAGATTTGTTGTTGAACAGATTCGTAATAGCATTGAAGAGATCTGTTCAAATTTGAACGGATCACTTTGTATTTCAACAACCAAAAAAAAAAAAAGTTTGGTTGAACAGATAGTTTGGTTGAACATATACACTAAAAAAATTTCAACAGATAAAAAAATTGGACAAAAAAAAAAAGTGAAGAAATTTGAATAGATAGATTTTATTTGAAGAAAAAATTTAGACAGATAAAAATTAAAACAAGAATTTCAACAAATAGAATTTCATGCATATCAAATTTCAACAGATAATAAAAATTGTACAGTTATTTGAACAGATAAGGGAAAAATTGAACAGATAGTCAAATAATTAAAAAGATAATAAAACCTTGAACAGATAGTCAAAAAAAGTCCACAAATAAATTAAGGGATAAAATTGAAAACAAAATGTCCTCCCAAAATAGCAAAAGGACTTCTCAGCAAATTATTTCATAAAGAGTGGATTTTTCACCAATAAAAAATATTCATTAGATCTAATACCTTATACCCTCCTTAGATTACATTTATTACCAATTTTCTCTCAAATATAAACCTATTTTCTTCTTCTAATTTTACCGCTCCATATATATATATATATATTTTCTCTCCTACAAATTTCTATCCAAATCTATACTCCGAATATAATTTTGAATTTTGTTTTGTATTTGTATTTTATTATGTTTTTGGACACACAGTTGTTTCAAATTTTAGTGTTTTTAGACAACAAAGATTTTTAGACACTTTACTATGACGAGCTTTTGAACAAAATAGTTCTTTTTAGTCTTTGGACAAGTAGGTTTTTGTTTTTGATTTTATTTCTTAATTTTTTTTAACAAATAATTTTTAATTAGTTTTTTTTGAGCTGGCATTTAGCAAGCAACAGAAATTTGTGGACTTTTAAAAAAATAAGGGTAAACTATCAATAGGTCTTGATAGTTGGATTTAATTCCCATAAAATCCTATTGAAAATAAATCTTAGTAAAATTGTTGCTAAAAATAATTTTTTTGTGACAATTTTTTATATATGTTACTAAAAATTGACAATTAGTGACTTTTTTTGTCATGATTTTTATAAATTGTCGCTAAAACTTACAATTAGTGACATTTTTTTATGACAAATTTTTCTCATAAGACCTATTAGACAATAAGTTCATTTATTAGGATCTATACCACTACTGGAAATGAGGGTTTTGGCGGTGTTTAAAAAACGCCTCTATAGGTCCCAAAACGCCATCTAAGCCTTTTGTGACGTTTTGCACCAAGGGCCGAAGATGCGGCCGTCGCTATAACTTTGTGACGCTTTAGAAACGTCGCTATATTACTATAGGCGGCGTTTTATAAAACGCCGCTAAAAGTTCCACCATGACATCACCGTGCTATTTAGCGACCTTTTTAAAACGCCGTCGTACTCTTATAAAAATCTAACCGTTGATATAATATTTAGCGACGTTTTTAGAAACGCCGTGATAGCCTCTTTTTTTTAAAAAAAAAAAAATTATGCTAATTTTATATGATTGAACTAAAAAAACTGACAAATAACAGTAACATTAAATAATAACTCTCATTCAAATATTAAATACAACATTAGTTCACTTTCCCATTTAATTTAATATCCAATCACCATTAATCACAAAATAACATATTCACAAATCATGTTTTAACAAAGACATTAACCGAGAAAGAAGTGTTGAGCTATAATGATTGATCCAACTATACAAGAGATGGCAAATTACTACCAAGAAAATTATCCACAACTCAAGATATCACCAAAGTAAGAGACTATTGAACTTTACTAGATTGTATTTCAAAAATCTATTCCTGCCTGTAACATAAATTTCAAGTTTGGATGAGTTAAATTCAAATTGATTCAAATTGATGAGAGAGTTCACTTTTAGACTTCATTGGTCTACATACCTGCATCAGAACATAAATTACAATCAAATTCACCAAAATAAACATAAATTGAAGAATTTGTAAACTTAATTTTCTTAATCACTTGATTGCATTTATTTATTTTTAATTGTTTAATTTTTTTGGTAGAGGTGGTTAGAGTTTGGCTCCTGACACAAATCTATGATTTAAGTTACAACTTTACTCCTTTAATAGTATTTAAACAAAAACTAGGGCTAAAATTTTTGTTTTCGTCCAGAATTGAAAAGAAGCTTTAAAAACAATTTAGGTTTTAACAGAAGGCTCTGTTTAAGGGATTTATTACATTTCTTTATTTATTATTTTTCCAAAAAAGACTAAAGCCTATCAGTATAAACTTTAAGCCTATTGTTGGCAACTGTAATTGAGCTCTATATTCCCTTTCTTAATTGGAAACCCAATTTTGTGCATTAACAAACAAAAGTTCATATGCTAGAATCCTCTCCTTAAAGATGACCTACAAAAATTTTGTTGTGTTATAGAAATTAGGCTATCAAATCCCAAGGATTTTAACAACAGCAAATTATTTTTACAAGCCCATCAGCGAATCAGTAAGTCTTGCCCTGGCATCTACATAAAGATTCTTTGTGCACATCAAATATTTTGTCATCACCACCATGGATTTTAGGAAGGAGAAAATGTTGGAAATAAACATGCTCCAAGTTTACTGAAATTTCAGTTGGCTGTGGCATTTGAATGAAAGTTCTATTCAGATCAAGTTTGACCAAGACAGTCATAATTTCATGTTTACCAAGCACTATAAGCAGATTATGGAAGGTGCTGCACCTTTAGTAATAGACAAAAAATTACCTCTATGGAAGTATCTCTTCTCTCAGCTGCTGCAACAAGTGTTTCAATGTTCAAAGCAGAACCAAACCCTGTAGTAGATGAATGTTGCATGCCTACATAGATGGGATGCTCAAGAAATCAACACTAGAAAGGAAAAGTAAGGGATTTCATGGTGAAATGAGGATTTAATATTGAAAATGGCAAGCATGATAAAATAACTTACTCGAAGTAATTGCCCTGGAAGAATGTAGAAACCCAGAAGAAGACGATAATACAGCTGCTGGAACGCCAGTTGCATTCTGTGATGAGATCATTTGTAAAGACCAAGAGACAATTGGAGGCAAAGAACATCTTAGATGTGTAAATTAAAATAAATAAATAAAACCAATAAAAGAGTAATTTTATTGAAAACAATACATACAATGCCTTCTAAGGATGTACAGACGTCTATAAAGCTTACTTCAATCCGATTTATTCATTTTTGGAGAAGACTTTTTATTTTTTGGTAGATATTGTAGGAGTTACATTTTAGGGAAGGGATTTAGTTTTGGGGTTCTTGTGTCTAATTAATTTTTTTTTCTTTTGCTGTACAGGGGTGACATAACCTTGGTGTCCATCGACTGATTCCTGCACTTATTCATAAAAATAAAATACATTGTAATACCTTCCGAGGATTAGGAATATCACTCAAGGAAACATTTGAAGAATTCGGGAGGTAAAATTGGTTTTGAGAAAATGCAAGTGGAATGTGCTTTATGCTTGTCACCGAGTAAACCTTGGTGTATTTGTTGCAGGAGGAAGAAGAGAGTTGCTTCCCATCTTTGTGAGGACCTAGGTCCCACTAAGCGCCACAAGGAATTAGGCATCTAATGTAATAAAATAAAAAAATAAAAACAAAAACACGAACCGCTAGAGAATGCTTCGCTTAATAAACTAAAGCAACTCAAGCATAGAAAATGAGAATCTGAGAACAGAGGCACTATCTTCTAAAAGTAAGAATACATGCAACCGGACATATTCGAGGCAAAAACTATACACGTAAAATGGGGTCAGAAAACAACTTGGTACGGCATGGCGACTCCAACTAATAGCACAAATACAAAGCAACACTTTAAAGATCATTTAATCTTCTACATGCTCAAGAATTCCCCAATCCTAAAATGTATTTCAAGAAAAATTATGACTTGATTGGAAACAAATTATTGATAGGGAGTATGAAGACAACCCTACTTATTGGTGTAGTCATTGGTCTTATTTGCAATGACTGGCCACCTCAACTCAATCTACAAAGGACATGGCTGTACATGAAGACACAGATATATATGTTATGTGTGTGTGTTTTCTTTTTCTCAGTTATCTTATGTCTTTTACATAAGCATTTAAGAAGATCAGGTTGAATTTTCTTGTAACCCTACTTGACTAAGTAAGATAATTGCAAGTACATCCATTCTTCATAATACCATAACAATTTTATAGAGCATCATAATAAACTAAAAGAACAAGGCTCTTTTATTGAAGCCAGCTATGGCTTCCAGCACTACTGGCGACAAGAAAAGGAGGCGGAGAACAAGAAGGGATCTTGAAGAAGATTGAAGCATGTTAGGGCTTAAAATAACATTCCATTCTAACAAAAAATATCAAACAAAATAATAGTTCAAATAAAGTCAATCCAACAAGAAATAAATTTATCAAAACTGATTGGTGTTTATGGGGTCTAAATACATTGCATGGGTCAATAGAAGAAACTAATTTTATACCTCCACCATCTCCACTGTAGTGGGAATAGAACCACAGTGGGGATCAGTAAAAGAACTGCTGCCTCCATTTGATATCAAGTGGCTTGGAATCATCAAAAGTGGATTAGAACATTAGCACATTAATTTAAACCCTTTGTACGTAGAAAAAGCAAAGAAGAGGGAGGGAAGGAATCATCAAAAAACAGGCAATAACCAATATTTATTCAAATTGATTAGCAATTGAAATTCAATCTCCAAAGACATTTGTCCCAAAGAAACAGGCAGCTTTACCTTGTCAAGATCAGTGTGTGTTAGAGCAATGTAATCATTGCATGCTATACAATTCCCTAGAGCAGATAATCTCTTCAATGTCTTTGAACAACAACTTGATCCGCATGTTGAAGTTCTTGAAGAATTGTGAGCTTGTCAAAGACCCATGACAGCCCCATTTGCATTTAGAATATAAAGTTGGTAGAGCAATCAATAAACAGATTGTTCCACTTCCCACAAGGATGAAGAACTCCCGCCGGTTGCCCTACAAAAATCGAGAAATATACTAGAGCTACATGGAAGAGAGATCCTTCCAAATGAACATAAGATAACAAAATGGCTTCCTAGATCTTAACCTAAGACACTAATAGGGTCATGTTCTTCTGAAACCCTTTCAACAGTTCTAAGATCCAATCATCCTGTAGAAATTTAATGAAAGCAAAAAAGAAAAAGCATAAAATTTCAGAACATAACTCGTGGATTATGGCTTAAACAAAGTTGTTTCAATGAATGAGTAAATCGCTGATGCACCACTAAAAAGTATAGGATTACTCTGCCCAATAACAAACCAAATATCACTCAAATCATTAAAACCCTTTAATGTATCTCCTCTTGGACAAGAAAGGTTTTGTTTGTCTTCTTCTAAAGCAAGAAAATTGGGGGAAAAAAAATTAAAAATTAAAAACAACAATATCATTTAGCTATCACACTGCTTTCACCACAAAGGATCAACCATATCGAAACAACACCAAAACACCTTCATACCTTGAATTTTGAAAGAATATTTTATCATTCTATGATATATTATATGAGATTTTAATGTTCCAAAATGAGGATAACTATGCAATCATTTTCCTTATACATGGACGCAATTTTCACGCAGTAGCATCAAGTGGAATTAAAAAGGAAAGATTTGATCAAATAAAATTCTAAGAAACACAAGAATATCCATGATAACTAAGAGCAACATAAAAATGTAATCCTACTTACAATATCAAAATGTTTGTCACAGCATTACCTTGGTCGGTGGTGGTGCGAGGCAATAGAAGCCCATTTTTGTTTCCTACAACAAAAATCAAATGATGGCATTGAGATAATTAGTTCAAAGCTCATGGGTCCTCAAATAGGTGCTTCCTCTGAATGTTAATAAGAATTACTCAACAAGATATTGACTTAATTCAAGACTTGACAGCATCACATTTAATAAGAATTACTCAACAGGATATTGATGTTACTTTAACAATCCGCACTCCACCAAAGAAGAACAAAAAAGAGAAAAGTGAAGACCTTGTTAATAATATATTACATATCAATGCCATCGATTTAATATTCTTAACATTCTACACAGTAGATCACATTGTAAACGTTAATAATGAACTAAAAAGGCATAGTTCAGTTCCTAGATATATCACTTAAAATGTGTTAAAAACAACTTCCAAGGAAAATTATTAGACTATTCAAATTGGTGAGACAAGAATGGAAAAGGCATTTTAAAAATTCAATCGCTTCCACTGCAAAGAAACAACAACTTTTAACCACTAAAACTTGAATCAATGATTAAAACCGAGTCCAAA